>JARHVA010001008.1:2227500-2315000 GCA_037957365.1 Torreya grandis | reverse complement strand
ATATTCACATCATGTAGGTATTGGGTCAATATTAGGTAAATGTAATATTTCATGACCATAATTAGGACAAACTAGAGTATGATCAAGACTAGGTTTAATAACTAGAAATGAAGATATCAATGCAGGTCAACATAATGTGACTGACATCTCAAGAGGGAACATTCTCAAAATATCAACAAAACTAGTGAGTTGATATTTAAATATCATGTCATGGTCAATAATCATACTCTAAAGAGGCTTAGAAATGACTAAATTATAATTAGATTGTGTTTAATCCATCTTTGACCTATGAACATCAAGTGAAGAAGAGATAATATCAAGTGTAATAAAATAAGAAGGATGATCTATATCTATATAACTAATACTATGTAAATGCATAGAATGATATATAAGTATTTATACATATTTATCTTGAGAAAAACCAACTAAAGTGGATCATCTAATGAATATCCATCATCATGATTAGGAGTATGAAGATTAATAGTGCGAATGTCAATGGTTTTATTGATCAGGGAAGAATGAGAAAAGGGTTTTTTAGTATTTGTTATGGTAATGATAATTTAATGTATTTTGACAAGATTAAGGTCATAAAGGAGGTAATTGAGTAATTATATTAGAATGGAGATATAAATTTTTTTATTTTCAAATTGTTCTCATAAGGTTTATCATCATAAGAATTTAAGATATCAAGCATTATATTTCCCACAAATTTGGGGTGGCCACTATAGCTTCTATTAGAGTTTAAATGATAATTAAATCATTGAAATTAATAAAAATGGATGTTAGGTAGAGGTTCAAGGGTGCATAATTTGAACACACTAAATTTATATAATTATTCAAATTTATAAGGGGCCGTGTCTCCTTAAATCTTATAGATAGTGAAATTATGATTAAATTTAACCCATTGGCATATTGATGAGGTTATATCTCTCATTAGGTGTCTCCAAGGTCAATAGATTAAAATTTTATATGATAACAACAAATTAAATATCATGATATTGATATGAACTATGATAGGAAGAACTATGAGAAGAATCCAAACACAAACTAGAGGATACAATTATCTTTGATCATATCCTTGAAATGTACTTTGGGTATGTTTAAGATTACATTTAGAGTACCCAAGTGTTTTAATAAAATTGAGGGAGGCAGCATAAGTTCAAGAACCTTCATCAATCAATGCACACTTGACTTAGATATCACAACCTTGGACACTAATTAAATAATGTAAGATCATACACACAAAGCAATATTTATTTATGAATCATTGAAGTGATATGAAATTTGGGTTAGTTATAAATATTTATAGGTTTTTCAACATGCATAGACATTTCTTCACACTATTGAATAATATTATTTTCAAACCTAGATAAAGTCACTTTTTATCCCACATGTGGAGGTTAAGGGATGTTTTTTTTCAAATAAGAGTAGCATTAAATTATTATAATGATGAGGGGAATTACTCATTAATTATATAAAATAATTTGAGATGGGAGACAAAAATGTTTTGTGATAGGATCCCATTCATTATATCTAGTTAGAACTATATCAGATAAGGGTGTATAAGATTAAAGCATGTCTATTAAAAGGGGATCAAAAGGGAATTCAAATTGATGGTGATAAGGAGTAGTTTATTTGTATTTAGGTGATGTATTTTTGAGAAATCTGACATATTGGGTAGAGTTAGGTAATGTCATTGGTTCTTTTGAAGATTTGGATGTTGTAGGTGGTGAAGAAAACATAAAAGTCAATTGATTTATGGTTTATAAAGGGGGTAATTTGGAGTGAGTAAAATTTGGTGATAAGTAATTAATATAATGTGTATCAATGAAAATAGAATGAGTATCTAGATGTATCATTTTATTTGACCCATGTGGGATAGTGGATGAAGGAAGAGGTTGTGTTGTTAGATTTCTTAAAATCATTGTTGTATGCTCAAGTTTTGTGAAATGAGATGGATAATTATCTTAAATAGTATGTAAAGCTGGGAAACTATTATATTTATAATGTGGATAAGGATATATTTAATATAATACTCTCCACATACTTTTCATATTGACAACATTATCATCATTGATGATAGAATTGGGATCAACAAAAAGTTGGATAACATTGGAAGTGGGATGTTGACTATTAATTGATTAATGATTAGGAAGGGTATCCTTTTGAATAATGAGATGATAATTAGCTTGATTAATTTATGATAATTATCTTGATTGATTGAATCATGCTTAATTTTGGATTCATAATTCTTATATACCACTTAATAATATTTTTGGTGCTCACAAATTAAGGTTTTGTGATCAAAATTAGGACCAAGGAGATACTCAAGAGTAAAATTTATAAGTTGGAAGAAAGTATCATGAGAATGACCCCAAATTTCATGATACCAACTAAAATTGTGTGGATCCACCATTTTTTTGTATGGGGAGTAGCATTAAGATATTATGGTGAAGTATTAGGAAGACACTTTATCATTTCTGTCATGAAAAGTGGTTTGTGAGAATCTACATTATTCACATGGGAAGATGTATAACTAGATTGGTGTAAAGGAAGGTTGAAATTAGCTATGAAAGACTAGCATCATTGGAACTGATTTGGAGGATAACACAAATAGTTTGTATGGACTCATAGGTATTCATAACACCATTTTTGGTAGCATGTTGTTCTTAGATTTCATAAGAATTCAAGTGCCAGTGGAAGGGTGGTAGGAATCAAATTATCTTATGAAAAAATCTTTAAATTTGTCTTAGTATAGGGATTCTACCAAATATTTTAGAGAGAGTGTCTTAACATGATATTATAATTTAGGATGAAGAGCACTAGTAAACAAGTGGAAGAGTTTGTCTTCCAACATGTTTTGTTATACTTTATTGGATAAGGCTTTCCATATTTTAATGAAAATTTAAACCATTTTAGATTTTTATTGTCTAAATTTGATAAAGTGAGCTAAGATATTTTTAGGAAGATCATTAGTTTGGAATTATTATACCAATGCATTAACTAGATCTTCTAAACTATAATAATATGAGACTTGAGTTGATATATCAATCCAAAGCATCACTTGAAAAGGTTTTACATAAATTTTGGTGGTAGTAAAGGTATTACCATTAATCCAATATTTATACAAGTTTTTTAAAGTTTTCAAGTGCAATTTAGGATTGGTAAATCCATTATAAGAGATAGTAGTAATAATACCACCTATGTCAATATTTGTAATTTGAAGAACTAAGCTTCATTTTTTACATGTTTTATAGATTTGTTAAGAAGTGGGGGTTGAGTTATAAGGTTATCATGTGCATATTTTATGGGTGTTAGGGATAATTAGTATTTTTCACTCCCCATTGAATATGTTGAGGATGATTTTGTAATTTCAAAAGTTAGTTTTACATTTACATGATTTTATTTGCACTATTATTTTGAAAAGTAGCCATTTGATTCATGGCTTCTAATAAAATGTTATTAGTATTAATAGTGGATTGACTATTAAAATTAGTGTGAGATGAATTAGTGGTATATTTCACTTGAGCATTAATGTGTGAATTTTAGATATGCCTATTAAAATATATGTCAGCCATATTGGTGGTAACGGAAGGCATGGTAGATGAATAAGGCATGGAATGTAAAAAAATAAATGGAATAAAAAGAAGGCATGGAATAAGAGGAAGTAATGAAAGTATAATAAGGCATGGAAAAAGACAAAGGAATGGAGGAGTTCATAAGGTGACTTTCCCCAAGTATTTTATAAAAGTTATTCATGGGTGAATGAGGCACTCAATGTGAGGGCCTATCACAACATTATAAATCACCATGGGATCCTTACCTTAATTTTGAGGGATTTTTTGGATGAAAAGAATCATTTATAAGTGTATTAAAATTACTATCATATTTTATAATACACATTTTTAAAGGTATTAAGAGGATCAATGGTTAAATATGGAGGATTCCCATAGATGGTGGTCCTAGTAGTGAAATGCATATTACTAAGATCTAGATTGTTTATTACAGTGTAGGGTAGGTAGGTCTTGGAAAATTCATGATTTCTAGTTAGATTCATCGTACTAATCTTAATTTTTTGATTAGCTTCATTAAAAAATTTACTACATTGTGAAAAGTGAAGGTATAATTAGGAGTAATTAGGCTAAGAGAAAATGGGCTGATAAAAGAAAAACTAGAAATGTACTAGGTCAACTATAATAAACTTAGTTACACATGAAGGTAAAAATAGTAATTTATAACTCTATTGGGTTGACCTGGGTCGATCTAGTTAAATAAGTATTGGAATATAGTAATAGTGAAATCTACTAATTTGACTTGGGTCAATCTAGTTAGACCTTTTACTAGGTCTAACCTGATTATTAGTTAGATATATAAATTTTTTATAATAAATTATATGATTTAGTTTATAAAATAGAGGTAAACAAGATAAAATACAAAAGACTAAGTCTAGCCTAGTCAAATCAATATGTTCACACATAGTCAACTAGGTCAAAATTAGTTGATCAATCTAGTTGAAACACACAACATAAAACTATACCAACTATAATCACATAAAAGTCATAATTGGATGCTAAGAGTGGCACTTGAGTTACCCTATCCCTAGGATTACCATATACCTATTATATATTCTTAGACTTATATTTATAGTCATTCAATGTACTAAAATCACCTATAGCCAGTCAAGATAAAGCCCCTAAACTATCACCTCTAACCCTAATCCAAATTTATTAGTAGTTTATCAAAAGGACATTAGAACCATGTTTGGGAAGCTAAAACCATATGATGCTAGTGTCCCTAACTTGGTGCCATTGTACTTAGCCCTAGCTCTTCCCAATGGATACTTTTTCAAATGTGTACCCATCCTAAGGTTAACCTAATCTCATTTTATTATCTTCAAATGCAACAAAACCCTATAAATATAAGTTTAATCCACCTTTATTGACTAGATGGAAAATAGATGCAAAATTTATTAAAACCAAAGACAAAGTTGAGAAAAATCAAGGTACATTATCCCTATTCTTCCCTACTTTATTCATATTACCATCTACAATATCCCTAAGTCTAGTTTTCAAGTATTCTAAAGCTAAAACACATTCAAGGAATCCAAGTCCATTCTCATTCTAAAATTCAATTGCACATACATCAAACACTAGGTGGGAAAACTACATTAGACTTGATCCCTCTTTAGAGTATTGGTATGTAGGAAACTCTCTACATAGTAGGGTGTTGAGGATGTCCAAGTCATCCTACTAACACACTCAATTCTTGATCATATCACTCCTATAAAGAGAACTAAGGTTTGTACATAAAATCAAACTTTATAGGTACAATACATAGCTAGAAGTTTTGGTCACAGATGAATAGAACATATAGACATAGGTATATGTACTCCCTAAAAATAATAACAAACCCACAAAGGTAAAACTAGTGCCACATTGAGGATGCTAAAAATAGATGGTATTACTATCCAAACTAGGTACTACTATCCAATGATCAAAAAAATACTAAAATCATATTGGTGACACATACTACTACTCAGATCTCTAGTTTTAGAACCTAGATCATCCATAACAGTCAATTTTTAGCTAAGTCTTTATTTATCCCTATTTATTTTTATTTATAAAAAGTCAAACAAGGTTAAAATCATAAGAAATCAATATCTTAATTATTGGAATTTATTTCACTGATTTGGGCATCTCAACCCTTTAACCAAACATAGGTAATGACTCTTGTAAAATCCTAAAATATTAAATCTTTTTATGAACCCAACATACTTTGAGTATTACATAAAACCCTAGTTTACTTTAATTCCTATATATGTGGAATAAATTTAGGGATGCATACTTCTAATTTTATTTATACAACCTAGCTAAATAAAATCAATTTTACATTAATATTTCAATTTATTTTACACCTAATTTAAATCATTGCAAATAAACCCTAGCTTTTAAAACCCTAACCCTAGACACACTTAGGGTTTTTTATCCTTTTTTTATATACTTAGATTTCAATTGCTAAATATTCTAATTTTGTGCAATATATAATTTTTGAAAACTTTCACAGATTACTATCCTTAAAAAGTCTAAAATATACAAACTTGTTTTCCTACCTTCAACCTACAATGGTAAAATTTAACAACATATTTGATGAAAATGATAACCTTAAATCACAAGAATTTGTCCAAACACAAGGATATACAAGATGATTTCATAAAAATTCTTCAACAACAATTCAAAAAGACCAACAATGTTCAAACTTCCACTCCTCTAGTTAATGATGTTGTTAGACCTTCAGTGGGGCCTAACCAACCAAATTAGATAACACAACCCAAGCTTATTATTCAATCATCAGTGATAACTACTCCATTAGTAGCTAGTTATTCTCCTCCTAATTTTCAATCCCTTATGTAGTAGGTTCTTTATCTAAAATCTCAGGTGTTACATCTTGAGTAGGGAGTAACTAAGCCTTCACATACTTTGGATTCTAACATTCTATTGAATACACCATTATCAAATCACATTGTGGTAACTCATTTTACATATAGTTTCATAGCACCCAATCTCACATTATATGATGGCAAGGGTAACCTAGATAATCACCTTAGAGCCTTTCACAAAACATGTTTGGACTATGTGTCTAATTATTGGCTTCTTATGAAGCTATTTCCACACAATCTCAAGGATTATGCCTTATAGTGGTTCTATGATTTTCATAACCAATATATCATGTCATTCAATCCTTTATCAAATATGTTCCTAGCACACTTATAGATTAACATCAGTGATGAGTTATTATATGCACAAGTGGCACAACTAAAGTAAAGGTTAAATGTGCCCATAGTTGATTATGTCTTATAGTAAAAGATAATCTTATCAAAATTGAATAGCCCCATAGCAAACAAGGAGATTCAAGATATATTCAAATAAAATCTATTATCAACACTTCACAAAGCAATATTATTCAAAAAGTTTCCCACATTTATAGATATGTGCCACATAGTTAAGGAAATAGAGGTTAAGCTCTTAAAAATGGGCAAACTCAAATACACAAATGGATCAAATTCAATTTTTAAGTGTTTAAGAAAACCTCCATAAAAATTTAGGGATATAGAGAACAAAATAAATCAAAATACAATAGTCAATGTAGATTTAAATCCTTCTCCCAAATTGGTTTTATCAGTTCCTTAGTGCAAAGTCTTTACTAATTGACTAGAGTCACTAGAACAAGTTCTAAAACAACTATTGGAATGCAATGCTATATCTCTCCCTCCCATTAAATACGTTGATAAAGCATGGCCTCTTCCAAAGAGTTATGATTGAAATGAATTTTTTGAGTATCATAAGGAACCAACCCAGACCATAAATAGATGAATTATCCTAAAGTAAAAGATACCTAATCTCATTGAGGCCAATATTATCAATGTGGGTACACCCACTAAGGCACCAAAAAAATAAATAGATGTAAAGGCACTTAAGATATTTTCATATCATTTTCATTAGAATACACTTAATTTAATAGGGGACACATTAGATGTTCATTATACATACCAAACTCATCCACTATTAGCTTCCCATCATACATTTATAGAGGAGACACATCCCCTACATAATATTATTGGCATGTATCATACTACAGTGCCACCTAGACCACTTATCACATTTTCAAATTAGGAGAGTGTGGATGATGACACAGATTTACATGTGCTCTTCATATGAGCATATATAGACCATTATCCTATTCAAAGTGTCATGGTTGACAACAGGTCAAGCATAAACATGTGCACCATGACACTCCTACAACACTTGGGCTACACAAATCAGTATATATTCCATACAAAAATAGTTATTACTAGTTTTAGTGGACACATTTAGAGCTACATTAGGGAAATAACACTTCCATTATAGGTGGGACTAGCACACATAACCACTTAGTTTTTAGTAGTGCCTAATACAACTGTATTTGACATATTATTGGGTAGGCCATGGTTATAACAACTCAAAGCCATCTCATTTACATAAAATTGATGCCTCAAGTATATACATGATAACCAAGTGCTTAATATTGAGGGTGTCCCATATGAGTATCCTCTTCCCATCCCACAAGTAGTTCTAACATAGATTCTAGTCACACATTCAACACCAACACTAGTTAAACTTCTAATACCACTATAAAATATTACATAACTATCCATTTTAGTAGAGATTATAGCTCCTATGAATACATCATAATGTTAATTATATTACTTAAAGTAATCTAGGTCTACTTTTATAGTTTCTACATGCACACATATTCTCCCTTAGAGACCATTACTAGATATACCATTGCATCAGAGATATGCCATAGATTTTAGAGGATCTTCCTCTAGATAGTTTATACTGAAATAACTTATATTTGGGTCTAAGGTTTTGTACAAGACACCTACATCACCTAAAAATTTTACATCTATTATATGGGTCCCTAAGACCCTTATAGTTCATAAGGCATAATAGTTAGTGCCATGGCATCATAACATCACTACTTAGGTAGATTCATGTTAAGATTATATAATATACTAGACCATGGGCTCACAGTTTCCCTTTCACATCATATGCACAATCATTGTTCCACTCTTTGACATGGGTTATAGTGATGGTGAGTCTCCCATAAGACTCATATAATAGTATGGTTCCTACCCTTGTACATACTTCCTTCTCTCTCTCACTCATTATACATAGTTTATTCTTATATGCTTTTACATAGCTTATACTCAAAAAACAAAAAAATAATATAATATGTCCAAATATAAAAACATTCAAATATTTCAAAAATCTGTGTTTTTTCTAGATTGTATGCATTACTTTATTTACATTTCTACTACTTTCTAGATATTACATATTGCTAGCTATCCTAGTGTAGTTGGTTTTATCATACACATATACTTCACTTGTTCTTATCGAGTACTTGAAGATTATAGATCAATTATTTTCTACCCATTGGGGTCATTTACACTAATTTAGGTTTATAAATTGCTACATTTGCCCACTTGGGGGCATCTCCTACATAATTGCTAGAACTAGGTTTTATATTTACATACTATACATTCCAATTACACATTTATTTATCTTGATATTGATAATTGTTATTCATTTCTTAGATTTTTTCCAACTATCAATTTTTAGCTTCAATATATATGCACCCTAGCATTTACATAGATTTTTACTACACCGTTCTACATGATTTAATTTCTAGTTCCTATATTAGACTTGATTGTGTTACTATGCTTCCTACATCTTTGATGGCATTTGAATATGTCATTGTTCATTTTATTCTATGCCACTTCTCTATGTTATACCTTAGACATGTGTGTTAAGAATGAAATATACTAAGAGGTGGGGGGTGAATTAGTATATTATATATCTTTTCACTTAATCTAATTTCTTTTATTTAACCACTTAATCACACATTCAATATATGAAATAAAACTAGAATAATAACATGTTATGTGGAAAGTCAAAGTGGGAAAAACCATGGAGAACAGTCTCAAGTATATAAATGAGCACCAACTCAAATTACAAAGTTCACAAGCACCAACTTATAGGATCACCAACCCCTTTGTCGAGCACCAACATAATAACTATTTGTGAGATCCAACCCAGAGGAGCACTAACCCCTTGAAAATATTTACGAGCACCAACCCATAAGAGCACCAACCCTTCTTGTGTATAAAACACAACTATCTCTCAATGTTGTTTACTCAATAAATGATAGAAATTTATAATATTTCCTACTTTTCTCTCCTCATTTCTTATATAAAATAATTACAAAACCATGCACTCTCTTGCATATTAAAAATGGCTTCTCAAGCCTTTATTTATATATTTCCGAATGACCTTTGGCATTCACCCTTTATGACCCTTCAATCCTCACGGAAAATGGTACCAAACTTTCATGACCCTTCGTATCCTTGAATTTGAAAAGTCACATGGTGACCCTTCATAGGCAAATGCATCCTTTCTTCTTTTGTCTTTATCTTGGTGACCTATAAAATTCCTTAAGGTGACTCTTCATGTAAAAATGAACCATACCCTCTTTTGTCTTCACTTGGTGACTCTTGAAATTCATCAAGATGACTCTTCATGGGAAAATGTATCCCATTCCTCTTTTGTCTTTATCTCATGACTCTTTGACTTCTCCATGGGCTTTCTTTTGAATTTTATGCAACCAAAAATATATTTGTTAATATTAAATAAATATTAACACACATTAGCTAAGATATGAATATTAAAAATGCCATTAAATGTTATGGAGCCTTTATCACCAATGCTAGATCTTTGACATCAATGATAATATTTCCAACAATTTCCCCCTTTGTCATTGATGGCAATCTCAAATTGAAACTGCCACATCTTAAAACTTGTACTGCACATACCAACATACACATACTACCATCTGAAAAACATACAGTAACTCCCCCATACTGTAACAACATATAACTATTCCCTATACCTATTTTTGCACATATTTCTACACCTGTACCTATTCCTATTCCTATTTTTATTCTTTTCCCCCTTTGAAATCAATGGCAAAGGGCCTACCCTAGATTTAACAATTAGCTCCCCCTCAACTGATGTTAATTGTCAATGGTAGGAAGTAAAAGAAATTACTCCCAACTTCTCTTATAAATAATCAAATGTGTCTTTTGGTAGTACCTTTGTGAAAATATCTATAATATTCTCTATAGTACAAATATATTCCATCTTAACTTGTTGATCTATAACCTACTCTATCAAGACGTGATATCTGATAGGAATATGTTTTGTTCTTGAATGCATCACTAGATTCTTAGAAATATTAATAACACTTGTGTTGTCATTAAAAAATAGAAATAAGTTCATCATATTTTACCTTGATATCTTCTAAAGTTTTCTTCATCTAAAGCACTTGAGTACAACATAATACTACTATAATATATTCTACTACAACTATAGAAAGAGATACCAAGTTTTTCTTCTTACTTAGACATGATACTAAGCTATCACTGAGGAAGAAATCTCCTCCACTTATACTCTTTCTACCATCCAAAAAAAATTCCCAATCTGAATCTGTATAAGAAACCAAAGTGAAATCTCTACCTATGGGATACCATAATCCATAATCTAATGTCCCCTTAATATATCTAAATATTCTCTTCACCAACTAAAAATGACTATCTTTTAGAGCTGACTGGTATCTTGAAACCATACCTAATGCATGCATGACATTTGGCCTAGATGCTATCAAATATAAAATACTACTAATCATATATTTATGCAAAGATTTCACCTACAACAGGTAGATCTTCATCCTTGCTCACCTTATTTCTTGTACTCATTAGTGTGTCAACTGGTGCACAATTATCAAAACTAAATTACTTCAACATTTCCTTGGCATATTTACTTTGAGATATGAAAATTCCTTTATCTGATTGAAATATTTGCAACCCTAAGAAAAATGATAGTTCTCCAAGCATAGACATCTCAAATTCTTTTTGCATATTATCAATTTTTTTTTCATATTTTTAATATTTCCTTTAAAAATGATGTCATCAACATATACCACAACAATCAATTGATGCTCACCTTCTATTTTGATGTAGATATTATCATCAACAATCCTCTCTTGAAACCTTGATTTTATAGGTGCTTATCAAGTCTTTCATACCAAGCTCTTGGAGCTTGTTTCAATCCAAACATTACTTTCCTAAATCTACATACATGGCTAATAATATTTGAGAGAATAAATCCCTCAGGCTACTCAATGTAGACTTCTTCTAGATTCCTCTTTAGGAAGGTAAAATTGACATCCATGTAAAACACTTTAAATATTTTAAACACTACATATGCAAGAAAAATTCTAATAGCCTCTAGCCTTGCCACTGGTGAAAAGTTTCTTCAAAATATATTCCATTAATCTTATCATATCTTTTACATAATAATCTTGCTTTATTCTTGGTCACTTCTCCATTTTCATATAGCTTATTTTTGTAAACCCATTTTGTTCTTATCACATTTTGATCTTTTGGTCTAGGAACTAATTCCTAAGTATCATTCTTTTCTATCTAATTTAATTCTTCATCCATTGCCTTAACCTAATTCTTATCTTGTCTAGCTTCTAAAAATGTTCTAGGCTGAATTTTGGATAACAAAGAGAAATTAACTTGCTCAGATTCACTTACTATCATTTTTATGGTGTGAATTCCTTCATTTATGTCCTCAATGATGTCACTTTCATTATTATTTCTCTAGACATATTTGGATGGGATTTTGGTGTCCTTTTTATTTTTGTTCTCATCTTCATCTGATTCTTCAAAATCTTCCTCTTCAATGATTGTAGGAATGTCTATTAGATCACCTATTCTTTGTGATCCATCTTCTTATATCCTGACACTTGCACTTTCAACTTATTTCTTAATTCTTTTGTTATAACATTTATAATCTTTACTTTTTCAATATTAACCAAGAAATATACCTTCATCTTCTCTAGATATAAACTTACCCAATTTTTCATCACTCTTTATGAAGCATCTATTGCCAAAAACTCTAAAATAATCAATTGTAGCTAGTTTGTATTTCCATAACTCATAAGGAGTCTTATCACTATTTACTCTTAATAATGCTCTATTCTAAATATGTACTACTATACCAACTACCTCTCTCCAATATTTATCTAGTATCTTGGATTAATTTAACATTGTCCTTACCATCTCCTAAACTATTTTGTTTCTCTATTCAACTACTCCATTTTTCTATGGAGTTTTGGTTGCTGAATAATGTATTTTTATTCCATGGTCTTCAAAAAACTCAATAAAATGATTTGACATGAATTCTCCTTGTTGATCTCATCTTAGGCACTTAATCTTTAAACCAGTTTCATTCTCAACTAAAGCTTTGAATGCTTTAAAATGTCTAAAAAAATTACCCAAGTCATACATGAAAAATCATCAACAATCAACATGAAATATTTCATACTTTAAGTACTTTGAGTTCTCATAGGTCCAAAAAAATGTATGTGAATAAGCTCTAACATTTGAATGGTCAAGTATTCTTTTATTTTGAACCACCTTCTGGCCTGCTTCCCATGTTGATAAGGTTCATAAAGCATGTTGGATGGCTTTATAATCTTTGGAAGATTTCACTCCTTGATTCTTGATAATGTTGAAAAGATTTTCAAAATTTGTGTCTTATTCTTCTATGCTATAGCCAAACTTATTTAATTTGACTCAAACAACATCTTTGACCTTTGATATCTGATAACATATATAAATTATTTCTTATTCTTTGAGCATTTGTAACCAACACATCTGAATCTTTTCTCCTAATTTCACAACCTTTTGCATAAAAATTTAGTGTGTTCCCTTAATCACACATTTGACTTACACTCAAAAGATTATGATTAAGACATTCTACATAAAAAACATTTTTATTTTTAGTTCTACCATTATCTAAACTTAGTGTACCTTTTCTAGATATTATGGTAGTAGTATTATCTCCAAATTTCACTATGCCACCATTGATATTCTTCAAGGTTATGAACTTACTCTTATCTCCTATCATGTGCTTTGAACATCCACTATCAATGAACCATGGATTTTATTTGTTTCTTGCATTTAAAGCTATCTAGACCAACATAGACTTTTCAGGTTATTTCTTCTACCATGAACCTATCTAAACTTTCTTCTTGATGAATGGATCCTTGAAACTCTGGTCCTTCTTGACTGACTCAAATATGATTCTACAATAATAGTTTATGTGTTCAAAGTTATTACACTTGTAACATATTATGGCCTCTTCATTAAAGCTTGATAGAGGAGCAAAAGAGTTTGGCTTCTGCTTGACTCTGCATGAATTTCCTTCTTATTTATTAAATTGTTAGCCCTTTTTTGACATTCTATTTTCTTATTACCATATCCATTACAATAAAAATAGTAACCATAAAAATAAGACCTATTTATGTATCTCTGACCTAATTGGATTTTGTAGCTTTGTTCCTTCTAGCCTTCTTTGTTTGAGATGTCTTTTGTATTCTTAACTTCCCTTTTTATATCCTCTTTTGTAAGAGCTTCAACATAACTTTCTTTCTCTTTTTGTGTTAACCTTTTCTATAAAAGTAGTGGCCTCCCCTTTATCTTTTTCAAATATTATACCTATCTTATCTGAATTAATCTTTGAATTTCTAATATCTTATTCAATATATTAGTGTTATTCTCAAATTTTTAATCATTAATTGCTCTATCATTGATTGATTTATTTGTTTTCTCAAGATCTACTTTTAAAGAATAAATTTCAATAACATACCTTACACATTATTCACTTACTTTTTGAAACTGTATTGTTATATATTTTTCATTCTTCTTGGCTTATTCAAAGTGTTTTTGTAGATCTTCAATTATTTCCTTTGACTCTTTTTTCATTTTTATCAATTTGGAGCTTCAATATTTGATTCTTCTTCTCAAGATATTTTAACTCTTCTAAGGCACAAATGATTTCTCCTTTTAGATTCACTTTGGCTTCATCTTATTCTTCTTCTTGATCATCTATACTTTTGCTTATAGACGTACCTTCATGTATGGCCATGAACAGAATCTCTTCTTCTTCTGAATCACTGACTCCACTATCTTTAGCTAAGTTGGGATCTTTAGAATATAAACTCTTCTTCTTGAATCCCTTCTTGAAATTTCATTTGAAATTATTTTTATATGTAGAATTTACTTCTTCATTATAACCATTACCCTTATATAGGCACTTAACTACAAAATGTCCAATCTTTCCACAATTAAAACATTTAAAAGGTAATTTTCCTTGATATTTACTTGTGCCTTTTTTTGGCTTGCAAATGAATAGAGCTCCATTGTCATCTTCATCATCACTAGAACTATTGCTTGATTCTTGAATCTTAGCCTTCTCTTTCTTTGATGTTTTGAAAGCAACTTCTCTTTTTGAGGGTTTCTCTTGTTTAGTACACATCTCATATGCCATAAGAATACCATGTAGCTCATCCATCTTTAGCTTGGCTAAATTCTTCATCTCTTCAATTGCCAAAATTTTTACATCATATCTCAATGGTAGAGATCTCAAAACTTTCTATACCATGATTGATTCTTTTAACTTTTCTCCAAGACCTTGAATCTAATTAACTATTTGATCAACCCATAAAATGTAACTTGTTATATTTTCTTCTTCTTCCATCTTCAAACTCTCAAACTATCTTCTAAAAGTTTGAAGCTTAGCTTGTTGAACCTTTCCATCACCTTTGTAAATATTCTCAAGCTTTACCCAAGTTTCATGAGTATATTTACATTACATAACTTTAACAAATTTTGATTCACATAAATCACATAAAATAGTTTTTAAAGATTTAGCATTATTTTGATTTGCCTTCTTTTCTACTAGAGTAGTTACAAGTGTCTGTGGCTCTTCATATTCCTCCACCACTACTTATCAAATATCAGATCTAAGAGCCATTAAATAACTCCTCATCCTTATGCTCCAAAAATCATAATTTTTTCAATCAAACAAAGGTGCCTTATTTTTAGAAAAACCTTCTTGTGATCTAGCCATCATGCTTTCCCTGATCTACCTTCAAGTTGTAAATTTTTTTCAAAATAAAACTACTTTGATACCAATTGTTAAGCATGAAATATACTGAGAGGGGGGAGGTGAATCAATATATTATATATCTTTTCACTTAATTTTTTTCTTTATTTTAACTGCTTAATCACACATTCAAGATATGTAATAAAACTAAAACAATAACATGCACTACATATGAGAGAGAGATACCAAATTTTTACATGGAAACCCAAAGCAGGAAAAACCATGAAGAACAATCTCAAGTATATTAATGAATACCAACTCAAATTATAAATTTTTTAAGAACCAACTTATAGGAGCACTAACCCCTTTATCAAGAACCAACTTAACAACTATTTGTGAGCACCAACCCATTGGAGCACTAAACCCTTGAAAATATTAGTGAGCACCAACCCACAAGATCACCAACCCTTCTTATGTATAAAACACAACTATCTCTCAATGTTTTTTACTCAAAAAATGATAGGACTCTATAATATCTCCTACTTTTCTATCCTCTTTTCTTATATAAAAAAATTAAAAAACCATGCACTCTCTTGCACATTACAAATGGCTTCTCAAGCCTTTATTTATAGCTTTCCAAATGACCTTTGGCATTCACCCTTTGTGACCCTTAAATCATCATGGAAAATGGTGTCAAAATTTCATGACCCTTCATATCCTTGAATTTGAAAAGTCACATGGTGACCCTTCATTAAAAAATGCATCCTTTCCTCTTTTGTCTTTATCTTCATGACCTTTCAAATTCATTAAGGTGACTCTTCATGGAAAAATGAACCATACCCTCTTTTTTCTTCACTTGGTGACTCTTGGAATTCCTCAAGATGATTATTCATGGGAAAATTTATCCCATTCCTATTTTGTCTTTATCCCATGACTCTTTGACTTCTCTATGGGCCCTCTTTTGACTTTTATGCAACCAAAAATATATTCATTAATATTAAATAAATATTAATACACATTAGCCAAGAAATGAATATTAAAAACACCATTAAATGTGATGGGGCCTTAATCACCAATGCTAGACCTTTGACATCAATGAAAATATTTCCAACAATGTGCCCATGTCCCTTTTGTGTGTTCTTTCATGATTCTATATGTGTACATTTGAACATGTCCTTTTTTATGGCTCTACACCAAATTTCTTAGTATTTACATATCTAGACATGTTAACATGTCCTTGTATGCCTTCATTCTTAGATTTAGTGACATGTGTCCATGTCCCTTGTATTATGGCCCCTTGGCCTAATTTTTGTGTGACTCATGTGCTTATATGTTTGATTGTTTGTATGCTTATACACCAAAACACTTGTATTTGCTTGTTACACACACACACACACACACACATCAATTTTCAATGCCATGATAGCTCTCATGCATCTACCATTCCTAATTAGGAGCCTTGATGGACATCATGCCCCATCCCCCTATGTAGTTACTTAGATTTATTGATGTTATACATTCCTTACATCTATATTGAGACCCTTGTCTAATGTTAGATTATAATGTTACATGATGATGATATGTTTGTATATTAGATTGGAATATCATGCTCTAGATAACACATTTTCTAGATATCCTTATTTAGAGGGAAGTTATTCCAAAAGTTTCATAGCTACCCTCAAAATATGTGGAGTTTATAGGGGTTGTTAAAGAGATTAGGCTCTTATTTTATTTTTCACATATATATTTCAACACATAGGCTCAATCTTAGATATCAAACTTAGGGAAGACACAAAACAAAATAGAGGTTTATTAGCTAGTTTAGACCACACATAGATTAGACCAAAATATCATTAGTGTCCAGATTGGGACACTAGTACCATAAGGCACTATGATCCACAACATGGAACTACTATACAATATCCATAGCTTCAAGACAACCCAGATCTTTCAAACTAGTACACTAGGTATGATATAAATTCTCATAGATATAATCATAGATTTGGTAGTTATGTTTAGATTTATCTTAGATTTAGTCATTTAAATTTAGATTCATACCAATTACTCATATTTGGAGGCATCATACATGGCATGATCATTCATACATTTAAATGAGTTACATATATTCAGCTATTACATGATTCAAATTTAGTTTACTCAAATACTAGATTGGGGGCATGTGTGTGACACATTAGTTTCCATATACTTAGCTTCAAATGGGTTGATCAGATGGAATGAAAAATTCCATGTCATTCTCTATGATATATAAACTTGTAATCACATTCTAAGTTATCACCAAATTCATGCCTTTCTCCATCTATAATGGTTGGAATTTTTAAGTGTCTTAGAGCCACCTAATATACCTAAGTGGCCATAAAGCCAAATATATAATTAGATTACTTAGTTAGATAATTTTATCACTTTGTGTATTAAAATTATAGATACATCTACTTCGCACAAGGGGAAATGATGGAGTTATGGCCAAATTGAGTTCTTAAGCCACCTCTATAAGAGGGTTCAACACATTTATAGTCTTATCCAAGCTATTCATAAAGATCAAGATCCACCAAACATGAGTGGGAAATGAGCCAAAAATAGATTGAGTTCTTGAGCCACCCATATGAGGATTGAGAAATCCTTTAATTTATTTCAATTTATTCAATGATATGATCACTATGCACATTCACACATATAGGTTATCTCTAAGTTCATACATTAGTTTGCATACCCAATGAGGTGTATTCATTCCTTTCTTTTATTTACTAAGTCATTTAATTTTAGCATAGTATTTTGGTTTTGATTATCTCATTAGTAAGGATTGATTTTTATAGGTTTCATTATGGGACTTTGCTTTCGATCATGTTTCACATATGCAAACCTAGATTCACATATTCAAACTTAGTTACATGGGCTTCACATCTAAGATAAGTCTATATTTTTATTTATTTATACTAGTTATTTTGATTTAATGCATTAATAAAATAAATGGGGGGAAAATGTCATCACCTAAAAGTGGTTATTATATGTTAAGAGTGTCACTTGAGTTACCCTATCTATAGGCTTTCCATAGACCTATTCTTAATCCTTAGACTTATATATCCAATCAAGACATAGTCCCTAAAATATCACCTATAACCCCAATCCAACTTTATTAGTATCTTAACAAAAGGACATTAATGCCACATTTGGGAAAATACATCCATATGGGGCTAGTGTCCCCAATATGGTGTTATTATCCTTAGCCCTGACTCTTCCCAAAATATACATTTTCAAATATGTACCCCTCCTAAGGTTAGCCTAAACTCATTTTATTATCCAAATAAGAAACACAAACCCTATAAATATAAGTCTAATCCATCTCTATTGAATAGATGGAAAATAGAGGCAAAATCTATTCAAACCAAAGATAAAGCTATTCAAAATCAAGGTACATTATCCTTATTATACCTTAATTTCAAAATATTAGCATCTGAAATAGACCTATCTCTAGTTTTCAATCATTCTAAAGATAAATCACATTCAAGGCATCCAAAGCTATTCTCATTATAGTATTCACTTGCACATACATCAAGCACTAGGTGGGAGAACTACATTGGACTTGAGCCCTATTTAGAGTATTGGTATGTAGGAATCTCTCTGCATAGCCTAGGGTGTTGAGGATGTCTAGTTCATATTAATAATACAATAAATTATTTCTCATATCACATTTGAAAAGAGAAACATGATTTTCACATCAAATCAAGCTTTCCAGGTATAATACACATCTATAAGTTTTTGGTTATACAATAACAAAACATCTAGACATAAGTACAGGTGCTCTCCAAAAATAGAAATAGTCTTACAAAGGGGTATTTAAGAATACATTAAGGACATTACACACAAATTTTATTACTATCCAAACTATGTTATACTATCTAGTGAACAAATGAATACTATAATCCTTTTAGCAACACAAACTACTACTCAAATCTCTAGTTTTAGAACGTAGATCATTTGCAACAGTCAATTTTTAGATAAGTCTTTATTTATCCCTATTTTTTATTATTTATATAAATTAAAATAAGGTCAAAATCATAACAAATTAGTAGATTAATTATTGTAATTTATTTAACTGATTTAGGCATCTCAGTCCTTTGACCATACATAGGTAATTACTCTTGTAAAAATGTGGATGCCTAAATGTGTACCATAGGTGCCTAAAGTGTTTTAAGAAACAATTCTCATTTTATAATTCCTAATAACTCAATGCATGAGTTGAAGGTTGTGATAATATTATTATCTTTGATGGAATAGAGGTTGAACAAATGATTGTTTCACAATATTTATAATATTTGGTGGTTGGGAGCCATCATGGCCAGATAGTAGATCTATGAAAAATATGAATTATTTATGCTAAGAATATTGAATTATAATCAAGAAATTAATATGATAACTAATATATGATGTATATTTATAATGATAATTTAGCTAAAGTGATATGGTTTGAGAAAAAGGAACAAAAGGAAGGGTAGGCAAGAAAAGAAAGATGTTCATTTTTATTCTAGACATTATGATAAAGTTAAAATCTCATCTGAACATGCATTTTAATCAATGTATGGAGTGAATTAGCTTAATCCCAACTCTGAACATACATCAGGAAATCTTCTAAGGGAGGTATGAAATGATGTAAATAGGAACTAGGCTAACTTTAAAGATTCACTCCTACAAGAAAAAAACATTATCCCAAATGTAAAAGAAGTGCATAAAATGAAATAAGCCTAATAAATTTCAACTAATATAGAATTGGAACAAATTAGTGACTCTAAATTCAAGACACACATCTAAAATCTATAAGAACCATTCAAATTTGACAGTGAAACTAGACAACTAAGAGAAAAACCATATAACACTTCACACAAGCAAATATGGATAGACTTTATAGAATTTCTTATTTGTATTTATTTCTCAAAGTTTACAAAGTAATTTTGTTCTAAAAATTCCCTCCTCTTTTACAATTGACAATGATTTTTTTATAAGATGAAAGAAAGCATGTCAGTCAGTCCTAACCAATTAAAAAAGTAATGGTGTAGGGACATCTGTCCTTTCCAAAAAATTTCTAGAAATACACTAGACTTTCCCAATGGATTGATCTATAGGTAGTGTGTTTTACAAACATCACATGCCTTTATAAACATAACATCCTACTTTTAAAATGGATAATATTTAGCTATAGGAAGAATATTCTTAAGTCTTTTATCCTTTGGGACCCCTATGTTGCTACAAAATCTTCAAGGTTATTTTATGTTTTTATCCCAGAGTAATCCCATTCTTTTATTTTGAGGTCAAAATAGAATTCCATGTTACCTTAGGAAACACTCCTTTGAGTTATTGTGTCATATTAGACTATTTAATGGTGGACCCTAGATTGAATTATCTTTATATAGATAGTAATTTAGGCTCTCTTTTGTATTACCAAATCTATAGGGTCTCCAAATTGGTATATTGCACACACATGGATTTGATGTGGCATCTCCGTGGCATCCTTGTGACATCTTACTCATTAGCATACAAAATATGACCATTTACTTTGGAAAACCAACTCTTATCTCCCATTATTTGATTTATTTACATGAATCAACATGGTTCATAGATCTTTAGAAAATATGGACCCAAGAAACTATCTTAAATTTGATGTTTGTATGACCATCATTTGATGTCTACATGAACATATTTTATGGGTGTGTGATAGTCAATTTTAAGCATGTCCCTAGGACAATTTTTTATATTAAATTTGATGTCTACATTATGTCTTTGATGGGTGTGTGACCATCAATTTTAAACATGTCCTTAGGACTATTTGTTGGGCCTGACACTTATCATTTTAAGTTTTGTTCTTCTTCATGCATGTGCCACTTGGTTGTCTTGCATTTACTCAAACTTTATTAAAAATTACACCCAAGATAATGCATCATTAGATATCTCTTAGGTGAGAAAATGTGTGCCATTGATCATGGAATATGCTTGGGATTTAATATATACTAGGCTCCAAAGCTATGCCACTTAGCATTCCTGTAGACTTTCTACAGCTTGATGAAAAGTCCAACTTGATCTCACCCCATTCAATCAATTTTATCTAGGCAACCATGGATCATAGATCTTGTAGATATGCACAATATTTAAGTAATATTTGATGAACATATAGAACTTAGTATAAAGTTTTCATACTATGGTTTTATTTCATTTTAAATAAACATGACTTAATACTTTAGGTTGAGAACATTTAAGCTAAGATTTAAGCATAATAAAAGGGACACCATGAAATAAAAGAGACATAGTAAAGTGTTTTTAGCCTAAGCTAGAAACATAATAAAAAGGACCCTATGAGAAGAAGACATGGCATAAGTTTTAGCCTAAGGTTTTTATTTCATAAATGCAATTTAAAAATTTAGGCTAAGTATAAGATAAAAAAGGGGACCCTACACTAGTTAGACCATGTTAATAGTAAAATAGACCAAGGGGTCACTGGATATAAAAGAAATATAGCATAGAGTTTTTAAGCTAAGTCTATAGCATGGATAATTATTCTTGTATAAGTTTAATTTTAATTCAAAAGGGGACTTGGGTGAAAACATTAGAAATGGATTAAAAATAGATCTAATTAATCTTGAACCAATGGCTAATAAAGATCAATTTAACATTAAAACATGAAAACATTAAACATGTTTATTCTCAAATGATATTTCATTGATCCTGAAACACAAACAACAAGTTTTAGCAACATTGGAAGGGGGTGAAGCCATGATCATCCTAAAAAACATGTCTATTAATCCAAGTGAGATCAGTTCCAATAGACAATAGGAAATATTGAAGTTAGGGCATGGGAATAATAAGAACTTAAGCTAAGTCCTAGATTAATGTTCTCATTTATATTAATAAATAAGGATTCAATATAAAGTCTTGGGATAAGTTTATAAACATATTAAAATGATCATGGCATAAAAGTCTAATGAAATTAATGTCTTGGTGAAATTATCTCAGGTGAATTATTTTAGGGTTTTTTCATTGGAAAAAATATTGATGATAAAAGTATGAAGGCTCATTTGATAAAATATCAAAGGGTATGTATGGAAGATGAGGTGTCTTTAATGAAAATATTGAAGGGTAATTTCAAAATTTCCAAATGGTACTTTCAAAAAGCTGGAAGGGTAATCTCAGAGGGTGAAGGGGTCTTTTGAAAAGGTTAAAAGTCAATTCTATAGGGAAAGTGTCCTTGAAAAAATTTTGAAGGGTAAGTTATGAAAATATTGAAGGGTATGATTCAAATAACAATTTTTGTGGAAAATGTTATAGAAAGATAAGTATAAAAAAGAAATGCCAAAACCATAAGTCCCAAAAGCTAGAAACATAACAAAAGGACCTTACATTTAGCTTATACTATGAGAATAATAAAAGGATAACGGGGTCTTGGGACACAAAATGGACTAATCATGGTTGTAAGACTAAGGTTTTGTCATGTTTAAAAACATGACTCAACCTTAGGATCAAAATGAGCCAAACCCATAACATTTATTTAAAATGTTCCCACATAAAAAGTTCTCACCAAACTCAAATCAAGTAATTAAATTAAACTTAGACTAAGGGTTTAGAAATTTAACTTGATTTCTAATAGACCAAAGGCTATTAAAGAATCAAGTTAACATTAAAATCATGAAATCCAAGCATCTTTTATTCCAAGTAGACTTCATTGGACCAACATCTAGGAAACATAGAGATCTAAAGTTAGCATAGCTTAGACAAGGTCAAACTAGAATTATATGCAAATAAGATAACCAAACTAGGTGTGGATGATCTTCAAATACAAATAATATGCAAAACATGTTAGTGACACTATTGAATTGATTTTTTAGGAATGGGGGTATGTTAACCTCACAAAATGGTGATTTTTGTAGGAAACATAGCAATATGTTATAATTTAAAGACATTGGTTTATATAGATAACTATATTACAAATTTCAGTTGATCAACACCATTTTCAAAATTAGTTCATGGTTGAAACAAGTCTTGCACATGTATAATTAGGATCAAACATCAAAACCTAGTCATGTTGTGTGTGTGATTTGATTCCACTTACTATTTACCATAGGATTTAGGGAATAACTTTCACATTTCATGCCTTTAACCATTAATATTCACTTACAACATGTTTGGACATTCATTACAAAACATCTTGTAGTTTAGAGAAGGCTTGGGAATTGATCTAAAGTAGCTAGTTAGGCATCCATATCCCTGATAAAGATGACTTTGGCTCTGCTCTAGGCCTTGCTCTAATACTATCTAGGCATCCATAGCCCCATTACAAATTAATTGAATCACCTCTGATTTAGAAAGCTCTTTGAATATTTCAATAAGATCTTATTTTTATATTTTTAAGGTTATTTTTTGTCTTTCTAACAAAGGTTGGGAACCAAGTTATCTAGGTTTAAGGATTTGTTCAAATGTTTGATCTTCATACAATCACCTATGGTTGCAACCTTTTTCTTAGGTAATAATGTTTGTTAAGTGAAAACATGACTATGTCTTAATAGTTTAAACTTTCATCCCATATGTGTAATTCTTCTTAAAGTCAAACTTAGATAAAAAAAAGGTTTAAAACCTTATGAAATAACTAACCTATATATAGTTCCTTACTAGTTTATATGAACTATAACATACATCTTGCATTTCAAATCCATGGTCAACACTTGATTAAGGTTCATACCTACATTCTTGAACTTGTGGAGTTCTTGAGTACTTAGGTGAAAATTAAACTAAGGGATATCTAAAGGACTTACTAGAAGTAAGGAACAAAGTAAGAGGGAGAAAATGAATATATACAAGCACTATATACAAATAAGGGACATGAATGAATGAATAAGAAAGAGAACATGAAAGAAACTAAACTAAGCCCTATACTAAATACATAAAGTACTTACCTCCAGGATAAAATGGAAAGTTATTTAGTCTACTATAGGACCTTGAAACATGAATGTTTTCTTTTTATGGCATCCTAAATATGGGAGCACTTGTGTGTTCATGACTTTCATATGATGTACCTTGGTTTCTTATTTCTATTATCTAGTACATGGATTGAAGATATGGGTTTAAAACCCAATAATCTTCTTCCCAAATTATTCTACTTTAGAATAAGAGTGTTAGTTCTAATTCATCCATAGATAGATAGTGGGTTATATCATCTTTGCTCAATAATGGTATCTTAACTAATATCCTTAGATATATGTCTTTATTAAGTTCTTTTTGAGGTAGAAATGGACTACCAATATTTGCATACAAAAATTCTAAGTCATCCCAAAAGGATTCTTCATCCTAATCAACTAAATGATGGTCATTTGAAATCTTACCATTATAAACATGTTGGTCCTATACTCCTAACCTTTTGATAAATTACTGATCTATTTCACCGACTTCATCTTCATCCTTGCTAAAGAAAGGTAGCTCTTTTACCCAATTGAGTTCTATCTCATCTAGTTTTGGGATTTCTAAGACATCATTACCTTCTTGGGACACCTCATTTTATTTAAAAAAATCTTGGTGTAACTACTACCCATGGTCATCTTCTTCAGTAGTATCTTCTATTCCATTAGTGATTTCATATGAAGTGTCCTCATGGCTATCTTCTAAAGAGAAGTCAACTTGTATTTGATCTTATTCATGGGGTTTCTCATCTTAAAGAGTCATTTCTTCTTATATAGTATCTTTAGATTCAATTTCCTCTTCAAATGGAAAATTAAAATCCTCCATCATGAAACCCTGATATGTCCTTGAAAATCTAGTTTTCCTTACAATATTATTTTGGTTAGGCATAATTCTAGTTGTATCCTTTTCACCTTGAGATGCTTTAAAAACATTGTAATGATCAACCAAATCTATATCATAAAAACTCATTTGTATATTTTTAGATGATCCATTATTATTGCTATCATGAAACTTATTTTGAGGCCTACTGAACCTTTGAGAAGCATAGTTTCTATTAGAACCCTCCCCTATATTTCCTAATTATTTTTTCAACTAAAGAAAGTCAGTGCTCAATTTTTGGACCATTCCTAATATCAAGTCATTTGAATTTTTTGGTGTCTTAGGCTCATGAACTAGAGCATTACTACTAGTTTTGGGCATTAGAGTTCCATGATTTAGTAGTGTTATTTAGGAACCCTAAGTTTTGGTCAAGATATAGATGACTCAATAGTAATTGGTTCAAGACTAGTGTCTAATTTAAGGTAGACACACTCTGATTGGCATCAAGAATGACATTCAATGCTGGGAAATTTGGTTTGACACTTGGGATAGTATATGTAAGCTAACCTTGAGGTTGCATTTGATCATTTATTATTAAAACTTTAGCATAAGCCAATGCCAAGGTGTTTATGACTCTAATTAAGGAACAAATAAGTCATGGGATCCAAAGCATCCTTGTAAATCTCTAAGGCTAAAGCCTCATTATGTCTATAAAGATATATTGTTCTGCTATATAACTTCTAGAATCTAGGATTGAAGGCTCTAATAGTCTCACTAGAATCTCTCTTAATAGTGGTGAATTACTAATAAGAATGCATGGACTAACAATTTTACCAAATTGATCAATAAAGATTTCGTTAAAATCATCCTAGCCAGTTATGTAATCATATAGAAGGTTGAGAAACTATTCATATGCAACATATTTGAAAGTAAATGAGAATAATCTACATGCTACATCCTCATGAATAACATTTATATGTCTTAAAGTAGCTTTAAAATATCTGATGTGTTCTTTAATCAATGTGTAGGGTATAATACATGGCATAAATTAACAACTCTACATTTAAGATACACATCTAGAATCCATAGGAATCATTCAAATTTAAAAATGAAAGTAGACAATTGAGAGAGAAACCATATAATACTTCACACAAGAAAATATGAATAGAATTTTCAAAATTCCTTGTTTGTATTTATTACTCAAAGTTTACAAAGTAATTTGGATTTAAGAACTCCCTCCTCTTTTACAATTGATAATTCTCCTTTTATAAGATGCAAGGAAGCATGTCAGTCAGTCCTAACAAATTAAAAAATTACACATGTAGGGATATCTATCCTTTCCAAAAATGTTCTAGAAATACACTAAACATTACCAATGGGCTAATCTATAGGTAGTGTGGTTTACAAATAACACATGCAATTACAAATAGAATATCCCACTTTCAAAATGGATAGTATTTAGCTATAAGAAGAATAGTCCTAAGTTTCTTAGCCTTTGGGACCCATATGCTACTACAATATCTTCATGGTTATTTGATGTTTTTGTCCCAAATTAATCTCCTTCTCTACTTTTAAGGTCAAAATAGAATTTCATGTTTCTTTAAGAAACACTCCTCCAAGCTATCATGGTGTATTAGACTATTTACTAGTGGACCTTAGATCAAATTATCTTTAGATAGATGATAGTTTAGGTTCTCTTTTATGTTATTAGGTCTGTAAGGTCTCCTATTGATTTGTAAACACTAGTAGGAACTTCACTACTTTTTAAAACATTTAAATAGACTTTTAAATTATCAATTCTAATAAATTAAACTAAATTGGAAGCATAAAATTTTAAACTTAATAATGTTGGAATATTTAAATCTGATTAAAATCTGATCCAAGTATCATGTTTCAAAACTAAAATAAATTGAATTGAAAAGATCACTTCAGTTATCCATTAAAACCGTCAAATTTTCCAAATTCTTGTTTTTATCCAATTTCCTATAAATGATCAAATGATTAAATTTTGCATTCTGATTTAAAATCTAAATTTATAATCTACAAATTAACTAGAACTAAAATGCAAAAATGAATCCAAAGATCAAAAGGTTTTTATTGAACCGATCAATTAATTGTTTCTAAATTTGTAGGCCAAAATAATACTTAAAAATAGAAAAACATCATATCTCTCTACAAAAATAGTGTTTCAGACCTTCAAAAGACCTTGGCTAACTCAACACATCCTTCACCTTCTTGAATCACACGTAGAGGCTTCTCCAAATCAAAATTGTCAACTTCTATAGATCAAAATGGCATCAACAATTCTCCAAAATGGGAAAATTAATATACTTCATAGATCATATCATAATTCTAAAAAACTTTGTAGCTTACTCTGAGCTCTGGTTCAACACATCCTTCACCTTCTTGAATCACACGTAGAGGCTTCTCCAAATCAAAATTGTCAACTTCTATAGATCAAAATGGCATCAACAATTATCTAAAATGGGAAAATTAATATACTTCGTAGATCATATCATAACTCTAAAAAACTTTGTAGTTTACTCTGAGCTCTGGTTCAGCTTCTGAGGGCTCTAAAATGTCTAAATATAGCAAACTAGTCTATATTTTTCAATACACAATCAACCAGAACTTAAATTCAAATACAAATTCATTCCTTTTATAACACTTCCAAGTCTGCAGCTTGGTTAGTCAAGGCTTATCCCTTTTACATGGGAAGTCATAGGTTTAATTCTTATCCCATCTATTTGGGCACTTGGGTTATCTCATTATCCCACATTGACAATGGGAAATGGTTTTCCATGCTTTAAAAGGAATGGAGACTTCCTTTGAATCTACCTATGCCCCCTTTTGGTGGGCTCTCCACACCAAACTTATCATGGGTTTGTTGGTTAGTTACCAACTTAGCATACACTAACTTTATGTCCTCTTCTCACGTTCTCCAAACTAGCATATATTCTCGGATGTGGCATTTATCATGGCATGTGATGTGGCAAGTTGGTTTCTACCATGTGGCTAGGTAAAATGGTAATTAAAATATTACCAAGGAATAATTACAAAGTTTTAAAAACAATTTATCCTACATTGGTGGGGTTTCTACAGAATTTCCAATTTAAATGCAATTTCAAATACATTGAAATATAAAATCCAGAAGTTTCTATAGACTCTTGTTGACTACCATGTGTCACCACTTGATTGGTCCACTTGGCATGTCCACATTGTGCCACACCATCTTGTGATACCACATTTTCCCTATTGCATCAAAACTTTAGCAGCCTATAACTTTTGCATACAGTGTCCATGTTGTAAACTATGAAAAGCATCAGAAAGATCTCAACAAGATCTATGATGTGAAATTATTTTCATTACAAGTTGAAAACTTTTTCTGAACTAAACTCTAAATCACACCTCCCTACAAAAGAGAATTTTGGTCTCCAAAAGACTACGATCTCTTGAAAACTGATAACTAGTCTATTGCATCCATGAAAATTGAACCCAATCATAGAAAGAGATATAAACAATTGCATTAAAGTGATTCACAATCAAACTACAAAAATGCCTAATCTAAAAGGATTAAGTGAATTTACAACTACCAAAGTGATTACAACATATCAAATTGCCTGCCCATGTCACATCCTGTAAAGCGGTGAACTGTCAATAAATTGAAATAATTCCCAATGTAACTACAAAACAAGTTTATAATGCTGACAACATATAATAAATGTTGTGGACATGTTGTAATACAATGCCCTAGTATGGGACTTATATGCTAAGCAAATGTAAACAACACAAATTGTATATTGCCTAACATCTCAAACATGCCCATAGGGTCTTACAATGCATCTATACATCCATGTGCCAAAAATAGATACATTACCAAATAGCAATAAAATATGAGACAAGTGTTGTAAGGAATTAACTCAACCTGCAACATGCATTCTACTATTATCTCCAACTGGTCAAATGAGTTCAAGTCCTCTAGACAACTCACACAACATAAATAGGAGTTTCAAAACATAGAGCTATTCAACATGAGAATTGAAATACTTTAAATGATTAACCTATCTCGAAGTGTTCTTAAAAACTCTACTCTACATCTATCAAAGCTTGTTCATTCCATTAAATGAATTCTTAACCATGCTTTGCAAAAAGAATGTAGAGATAATCCACTTAACCAATTCTTTCTTCCTAGTGAAATTGATTATCTCTGTGGATTCATTATCAATTACATACTTTATCAAGTTGGTCTTTGCCATATGTAATTGAAAATATTGTTGACTTAACCTCTTAAATGGATTTTCACATGTAGGTTTTACCTTATCCTAGGTTGTATTGTCAACTACATTATGGATTGAATTAGATTCATTAACCTTAGTGAGGGGTTTGTAAATCATCTTAGTTTTAACATTACTTGAATGTTAAGATGAATGAAGCTTAAAACATCTATCAATCCTATGTCCACTCACTTTACAATGAGTGCAAACATCCTTCTTAGGTGAGGGTCCCCTTTTACCAATTCCTAGATTAACATGAGAATGGTCTTTCAAACATGCAATCTGCTTAAACAAAGCTTTTTGTTTCCAACAAGTCTTAGCACTATGGTTATTCATCCCACAAAAAGTGCATGGAAATGATTGAATTATATTCTATACATTATATCCAAAATTCTTAAAAGTATCAATTGGATAAGAAGATTTAGTGTAAGAATCAGGAGGTGGAATCTCAATACCTCTTTTACCTTTACACTTTTGAACTAGTGGCCTAGAACCTTCGCTATTGGAAGCTCATCTTCTTTTAGCCATGGAAGAAACTTCTCCATCATCCACCTGCACACTAGTATAACCCAAACCTGCATGAAGAGATCTATGCTCTACTTGTATTGGGTTAGTAATTCCTTGGCCATCTCGACCAAAGCCTCTTCCATTAAAGCCCATTTTCATCAACAATTTGGATCCTATACCTTTAGTGTGTTGTTCAAAACTACCAAAAACATCATTACTTGAATCCAAATCTAAATGGAAAGAAAAAATGGATGAATTACTTGGTAAATAACTTACAATGCACTCAGTCATAGTCTCTACATCTAAAGTTGAAGGCTTTACCTTTTCACACTCACCACATTGCAATCTAATCAAGAGCTCATCCTTGGATTCGAGCTCTAATTTTAGCTTTGCCACTAGCAATTTAAGTGCAAATTTTTGGCATCTCAAGATTGCATTTCATCTTTGATGGCCTCAATCTGTGACATTTTGCCCATGGTTTCCTACAAACACCTGATTCCACACTGCACACTATAATATAATCAATCTACAAATCAATAATCCAACTATTCTAGAAGTAACTATCAACACACAACTAGAAGTAAACCCTACATTCTAACTGTTCTGATTCCAGAATTTGATCCATAAACACCAGTAGGAACTTCACTACTTTTTAAAACATTTAAATAGATCTTTTAAATTCTCAATTCTAATAAATTAAACTAAATTGGAAGCAAAAAATTCTCAACTTAATAATGTTGGCATATTTAAATCTGATTGAAATCTGATCCAAGTATCATGTTTTAAAACTAAAATAAAGTGAATTGAAAAGATCACTTCAATTATCCATTGAAACCGTCAGATTTTCCAAATTCTTATTTTTATCCAATTTCCCATAAATGATCAAATTATTAAATTTTTCATTCTAATTTAAAATCTAAATTTATAATCTACAAAATTAATTGAAACTAAAATGCAAAATTGAATCCAAAGATCAAAACACAAAAATTGTTTACGGGGTTTAGAATTCCTACGTCCCTGGGTTTTTATTGAACTGATCCATTAATTGTTTCTAAATTTTTAGGCCAAAATAATACTTAAAAATAACAAAATATCATATCTCTGCAAAAATAGTGTTTTAGACCTTCAAAAGACCTTGGCTGACTCAACACGTCCTTCACCTTCTTGAATCAAACGCAGAGGCTTCTCCAAATTAAAATTATCAACTTATATATATCAAAATGGTATCACAAATTCTCCAAAATGGGCAAATGAATATACTGCACAGAGTGTATCATAATTCTAAATAACTTTTTAGTTTACTTCGAGCTCTGGTTTGGCCTTTGAGGGCTCCAAAATGTCCAAATATAGCAAACTAGTCTATATTTTTCAATACACAGCCAAAACTTAAATTCAAATACAAATTTGTGCCTTTTATAACACTTCCAAGTCCACAACTTGGTTAGTCAAGGCTTATCCCTTTTACATGGGAAGTCACAGGTTCAAGTCTTATCCCATCTATTTAGGCACTTGGGTTATCTCATTATCCCACATTGATAATGGGAAACAGTCTTATCCCATGCTTTAAAAGGAATGGCAGCTTCCTTTGAATCTACCTACACCCCTTTTTGGTGGGATCTCCACACCAAACTTAGCATGGGTTTTTTGTTTGGTTACCAACTTAGCATATACACTAACTTCATGTCCTCTTCTCACATTCTCCAAACTAGTATATATTCTCAGATGTGGCATTTCTCACGGCATGTGACATGGCAAGTTGGTTTCTCCCATGTGGCTAGGGAAAATGGTAATTAAAATATTACCAAGGAATAATTACAAAGTTTTAAAAACAATTTATCCCTCATTGGTGGGGTTTCTACAGACTTTGAAATTTAAATGCAATTTCAAATACATTGTAATATAAAATATAGAAGTTTCTATGGACTCCTGTTGACTGCCATGTGTCACCTCCTGATTGGTCCATTTGGCATGTCTACATTGCACCATGTCATCTTGTGACACCACATTTTCCCTGTCGCATCAAAACTTTAATGGCCTATAACTTTTGCATACAGTGTCTATTTTGCAAACCATGAAAAGTGTTGAAAAGCTCTTGATGAACTCTATGCTATGAAATTATTTTCATTACAATTTTGAAACTTTTTCTGAATTGAACTTCAGATCACCTATTTAGCATATTGCACCCATGTGGCTCTGATATTGCATATCCATGGTGTCCTTATGGCATTGCTCATCACTGTATAAAATATGATTGTTACCTATGAAAACCTAGCTTTGATCTCACATAGTTTGATCCATTTACACAAATCAATGTGGTCCATATATTTTTAGATAATTTAGACCCAAGTATCTATGTTAAATTTGAAATCACATGACTATCATTTGATGTCCATGTGAATGTCTTTAATAGGCACACAACCATCAATTTTAAACATGTCCTCAAGACTATTTATTGGGCCTTCCACTTGTCATTTTTGGGTTAATTCTTCTTCTTGCATGTGCCACTTGGTAGTCTTACATTTACTTAAGATTTATGGAAAATTTCACCCTTGATCACACTCCATTAGATCTCTCTTGGGCAAGAAAATGTGTGTTGTTAATTATGGAAGATGTCTAGGATTTAATCTATACTAGGCTTTGAGGTTGTGCCACTTGGTAGTCCCACAAGATTTTTATAGCTTATTAAAAATTCCAACTTGATCTCACCCCATTTAATCAATTCTATCTAGGAAAACATATATTGTAGATCATGTAGAGATGCATAATATTTAAGTAAGGTTCATGGAACATAAAGAACTTAGTATAAAGTTTTCATACTATGGTTTTATTTCATGTTAAATAAACATGACTTAATACCTTAGGTTGAGAAAATTTAAGCTAATATTTGAGCATAATAAAAGGGACCCCATGAAATAAAAGAGACACAGTAAATATTTTTTAGCCTGAGCTAGAAACATAATAAAAATGACCATGTTAATAAAAGACATGGCATAAGTTTTAGCCTAAGGTTTTTATTGCATAAATGCAATTTATAACTTTAGGATAAGTCTAGGATAATAAAGGGAACCCTGCATTAGTTAGACCATGTTAATATTAAAATATACCAAGGGGTTATGGGATATAAAAGTAATGTAGCATAAAGTTTTTAATCTAAGTCTATAGCATGGATAATTATTCCCATGCAAGTTTGATTTTAATTCAAAAGGGGACCTGGGTCAAAACATTAAACATGGCTTAAAAATAGATTTAATTAATCTTGAACCAATGGATAATAAAGATCAATTTTAAAATTGAAGCATGAATACATTAAACATGTTTATTCTTGAAGGATATTCCATTGATCCCACAACACAAGTGACAAGTTTTAGTAAAAGTGGAAGGGGGTGAAGCCATGATCATCCCAAAAAACATGTCCATTAATCCAAGCAAGATCAATTCTTGTAAATAATAGGAAATATTAAAGTTAGGGCATGGGAATTATAATAACTTAAGCTAAAGTCCTATATTAATGTTCTCATTCACATTAATAAATAAGGCTTCAATCCAAAGTCTTAGGCTAAGTTTAAAAATATAGTAAAATGATTGTGGCACAAAAGAGTTTGATGAAATTAATGTCTTGGGGAAATTATCTCATGTGAATTGTTTCAATATTTTTGCATCAGACAACATGTCTGATGATAAAAGTTATAAGGGTCATTTTAGAAAAGCCCAAAAGGTTGTCTGGAATATAAAATGCTTTTAACAAAAATCATGAAGGGTACTTTCAAAAGTTCTAAAGGCTATTTTTAGAAAATTCAAAGGGTAATCTTAAAGGGCGAAGGGTTATTTCAAAAAGGTTGAAAGGCAATTCTATATGGCAAGTGTCCTTAACAAAAAATTTAGAGGGTTAGTTACACAAATCCCAAAGGGTATGATTCGGTAAAATTTCTATGGGGAAAATGTTGTAGAAAGATAAGTCCAAAAAATAAATGCTAAAAACATAAGTCTCAAAAGCTAGAAACATAACAAAAGGACCTTGCATTTAGCTTAGACTATGGGAATAATAAAAGGATGAAGGGGTTTCAAGATATAAAAGGGACAAATAATAGTCATTATAGTAGGGTCTAGTCATGTTTAAAAACATGACTAAGCCTTAGGATCAAAATGAACAAAGCCCATAGCGTTTATTTAAAATGTTTAAATGTAAAAAGTTCCAACCAACTCAAATCAAGTACTTAGATTAAAATTAGACTAAGGGTTTAGCAATTCAAATTGATTTCCAATAGACCAAAGGTTAGTAAATAATCAAGTTAACATTAAACTCATGAAACCCAAGCATCATTTATTCCAAGTAGACTTCATTGGACTTGCAACTAGAAAACATAGAGATCCAAAGTTATCAAAGCTTAGACAAGGTCAAACCATAATTATGTGCAAATAAGATAACTAAACTAGTTGTGGATGATCTTAAAATATAAATAATGTGTGAAACATGTTAGTGACACTCTAGTGAGTTGATTTTTTCAATTTCTAGGTATAAATTTGCATAATTTGACACGAGGGTCCCCATTTTTTAGGAATGGGGGTATGTTAACCTCAATAAAACCTTAAAAGGTTAAATCACCAACATTGGCTGATACAGTCTATAATATAAAAGAGAATAAAAAATAAGAAGAATTTAAAAAAAAATTAACTGCTATTGCTAACTGATTATCCAAAAATAAGATCAAGAAGATGTACTAAGAGGATTTGACTAATTTGTAGGCTCTCAAAGGTAATTACTTATCCATTGGATAGTGTTGGATTAATATTTCAAACCACTGACTATGGTAGAAGTATCATTCTCATATCCCACTAAATCTAGTTTCAAGGGTAATCTAATATTAGCTTCCCTATGCTAACCATTAACTAGTGTAATAAATAATCATAATGATAGTTGGCTTCCTAAGGTTCAATAAAAATGGGAATCCTAGGCATTTCCTAAATGCCATAAGGTATAAGAAAACTAAATTCTATGTTTAACTGTGTACCATGGCTATGAGTATTGGATAAATTCCCTCATGCTATGATTTATATAAATAATAGACTAGGACCATAAGCATAGTACCATGTAGCCCTTCATGATAGTAGCCAAGTAGTTTTACAACCACTAACACATGATTTCTAGGGAGATCAAGACAAAGTGAAAAGTAAATGTGAAAATAAAGTATTGAGAACCAACTTTACAATTCCTAAATGTAAATAAATAGGTAGATTAAAAAATTCAAATCAAAAGTGAAATTAATTATTATGAAAAATAAAGTGAATTGCCTTGTTTATGTGGAAAATATAAACACATAAAATTAGTTCGGTCAGTGTTGGTCTAGTTGAATAGACATAACAAAACAAGGTTGATGGTGGTAAACATAATCTATTATGAAAAAAATCCTAAATAAATTAGGTAAGCCATGGTCAACTTAGTTTATTTTCAAGAAAATTAGGCACAAAACTAAGTCATACAGGGTCGACTTAGTTTACTGCGTAGTATAATTCTAATTTTTTTGAGAAACTAGAAGACATAAGTGAAATAAATGAAGCACTGAGTTGTTTAAATGGAAAATATAATTACAAAAAATATTTAATAATTGTTTTATTATAAGAAATACAAAATTTAAACTAGGTTAGGCTATGCAGATCTAGTTGGTTAGAAAGAATCTAAAAAATATGACTAGGTTGACAATGATTGACTTAGTTAACTGACTTTGAGTGTTGTGGATTTAAATGTTGAAACTAGGTTGATATTCATAATTAATATTACTATAAAAACATAGTTATATAGGCACAAACCTAAAAAAACAAAAAAATAAGTTTCAACCATGGTCGAATTAGTCTACAAAAAGTTAAAAAATTAAAAATAATGAAATAAAACTAGGTCAACTTGTATCCACCTAGTTGGTTGAACTAAAAACTAAAATATGTATAAAGTTAACTAGATAAAATTGCATTGACATAGTTGGTTGAAATTAAAAATTAGTAATAGTGAAAAAAATGGGTTGGCCTATGCAACCTACTTGCCTATAGATGAAAATTAGAAATCAGCAAATAAAATTGGGTCAAACTGCATTACTTAGTTTCCTATAGATGAAAATTATAAAGTAGTGAATAAAAATAGGTCAACCTATGTGACCTAGTTACATGTAGATTAAAATAAAAATAATAAATAAAATTGTGTTGGATTATGTGACCTAGTTACCTATAGGTGAAAAACTACAATGTAGGGGTTAGATTCACATCAAGGTCACTAGAATGTATGCAAAAATTTCAAATAGATATACAACATATCATAATTGTTAAATATAATATTAGAGGAGGTAATCAAATAAAGTATATTATGATACTTTTTATGTCAGGAGCATGACGAAATTAGATATGCTAAACCTAACTAAGGGATAACTTATCACACAACACTAAAGGATAGGGTTCCAAATTTGATAAGAAAATAATATCATCAAAAAACCCTAGCTAGGTATTATAATGCATAAAATTCAATTCAATCTACTATTATCAAAGTTTATAACACAAAGGAGGATGGTTAAAAAAACAAGGGATCATGGTAGGCAAATGGGTGCCTAGATCACCTAAGGTGGAAGATGGAAATCCAATAAAACCTTATAGCTACACTAATATAAGTGTAGAGGTAATCTAAGCAAATGGTTTATACAAACTTATTAATTTGTGTAATATATATTGATCAAATGAAATAAAACAAAATCTAGAGATACTTACCTTTGAGCAAACCTATCAATTCTCAATCTATTCCTTGGCCAATGGTTTTTATATGAGATTTTTGTGGCTTTGTAAGTATCATGCTAGTTGAAATAATCTCTAGGATAAAATGTTCTTACTTGCAGCTAATACTTCCCACAATACAAGATATGTTTCCTCCAAGGCAAACCTTAAGTAATGGCTCATTCAAATGAAGATTATGAGTTGTAGTAATATGAAAATTAATGTTCCTCTCTATTGGATTAGATATGTCCTAATGCTTCCAAAACTTTAGCCAACAAGGTCATCTCACTACAACTTAGTGTTAAAAAGTTATTGTTTGACCTCAAACTAGGTCAACCTAAGATGACCTAGTTGCATAATGTGTGCCATAACTTTTGTAACTAGATTGAGCAAGGCTAAATTAGTAGGGAAAATGGGTTTTTTCTTAGTTAAGGTCTATTATGAGGACAATTTATTAGGGATTTGGATAAGCATAATTTTTAGTGGGTTTAAGTATTATATAATTTAACCAATGATCCTATGAAGCCCCAATGGTCTACCCATCCCTTTCCTAGTACATCCTTTAAGGTATGAAATCAAAGATATTAAAACTCAATAGGTTACTACAAGAGTTAAAGTATCAGTAAATGATAATTTTTTAAAACATATTTTATGTATACAAACATCACAACATGTTATTAGTGAGATTGATTTAACTTTACAGGATGGTCAAAGACATGAGGTTACCACATTTTCAATTGCACCATCTAAAATAGTGTCTAATATGTTACTATAATGACCCTAGATACATAAAACCTACATAGCACCTTCCATAGTGCATGGGTGTATTAATTGCATTCATACCAATAACATAGTCATAGTTCCTAAAATTCTATATGAACATCCACTTGAACAAGATAAGTTTAATATAATATAGTTAATTATAAAACCTATTAAATTTAATCCTCCATGAAAGAGTAAACAACAAGAAATCCATTTTATTAATCAGCCCATACTTAAGAGTCCTTTACATTAGAGATACATAGTGGATTCTATGGAATCATTATCTATGCCTACACAACATGCACAATTACCTAGAGAAATTAAATATGTTCTATATAAAGATAATTCAAATAAACTAGATATCACTCAATGATGGGTTCAAATAATCCTTACTCATATTTTTTCTTCATGACCATAGAGTCTTATTACACATATGCAACATACCATAGATTTTAAAGATCTTGATATGACACCTATGCATGCTCTTTGGTAGTACCACCAATTTCATATACCATATTACAAACATGGAGTTACCTATGATCATAATTTATATTGGATAACAGGATATCCATTTTCTTTTCAAATATTCCAAAAATATAAAAAAATTAAATAATAAAAAATATTCAACATTTCTAGATTTTACTAGCTCCTTGGCATCTATGTTGTTTGCTTCATATTAGTAGATATCATATCATTTCATCTCTATATAAGTATATTTTTCACGCATATTTGAGTGAAATAAAAAAATATGTAGACATATGATCTATGCATTTTCATATGTTGGACCTTTTTTCTACTCACATCATATAATACATTGTGGGAATTTGCTTCTTTGATCATGATTGATATAGGTTAAATATCATTTTTTTATCATTTTTACATTATCATGTTTGAGATTATATTTCTTACACATGTCTATATACATGATCATATCCTCCATAATGTACTTGATATGATATGTTACATAATATTTTGCTAACACATTTATACAAGGACTAGTATAGTATGCTTATGCTAGTTAATTATAGTATAATAAGACACATTTTCACTTTCTTATTGGCCCTTGTGCCATTTTATGTTTTGACATTTGAATGTATCATTTCTTTCACTTTTGTGGAATTTAAACATGCCCCTTATATGAGGTCTCCTTGGACCATTAATTTGCATTAAATTGAGTAATCTTGTGTATGCAATTGATTGTTTGTTGAGTTTGTATTATCTCCCTCTCTAAATTACCAAAGTATATATCATGCATTTTAAGACTTGATACGATCACATATTGTGAGCCTAATTGATATATGTATTATGACATGTTATCCCTATATGCTACATGATTCACACAAAGACTATTCATCTACCTTATTCTTTTTAGGTAATGCCCTTTCCATATTATATTACCCTCAACTTAAAATGGGGTTCATATTAGTGGGGCCATGTACTAGAAGCATGAGCTCCACATTTTCATAGTTTCTAGATTGTAGTGGGGGTATGTTATAGGAAAATGACCTCCACACTTATATACCTTCTTAGTTTTTAAGTTTTAGTGGGTTAATATTATAATAACATGATCTATATTATTAAATATTTACTTCATATATCCAAACTTTAGTGGGGGCATGTCATAAGAACATGACATCCACACTTGCATAAATGATTCAAATATACACTTGGGTTAGGATACTATACATTTCACTAATTTTGAAAAAAATTGAAACAAAAGTTTTTAGATTTATTACACATATACTCTATCTCAAATATATCATAGGTAAATATGCCATACTATTGTATAATTTTTTTCAAAATTTACCAATTTTTCTACTCATCATGACACATTGATTACACTAAGATGTAATATTATCAAGCCTTTTTTACTGAAATAGTTGGTTAATTTTATAGGTTTAAGTGATTAAGTCATTCAAACTCACCAAATGTATTTATTGGAGTCATTAAATCATCCAATCTCACTATATTTAGAGGATGAGTTGAATAAATCACTCACTCTCACTAGATTATGTATATTCAAACTTGAGTTGTGTGATTAAGATTTAATTATTTCAATGGTGGTGTCATAACTCATATTTACACTATATTTATGGCATAATACTTCTAATATGACTCTTAATATATCTAATTTTTAGGTTTTAACCTTATTCAACTCTATATCTTCATAAAGAAGCATTTTTATCAATTCAAATCATCAAAAGGCAACATGGTTACATAAACACACATGTGTACTCATCCCTTTATCTCTTTATTTTCAAGAAATTAAATTATTTCAACTTTTAGTTTATATGAATTGATTTATACTATAACATGTTCTTGGTTATAGGTAATACACCCATAAAGCACTCAAAGTTTAATCAAGCAAGACAATGTGTGTTATACACACCTAGTTATGCATTTCATTCCTTTAACCTATTAATATAATTATTATGCATTAATAGATTAAATGGAGTAAATTTAGATACTAAAACTAATTATTTATAGCATCTCAATCTTATACATTTGAAAAATATCAATTATGGCTCTATTGTTTAGATATATACTTCCTTGATATTGAAATGCTTGAATTCACCATTTCACTGTGCTTAATTAATTATATTTTAGTTTTACTGATATAAATTTGATGACCAAGGTCTCTTGTATTAAAAATAAAATTTAAAACATGATACACATATTTAAATGTTAGTTTTAGATCCATAACTATTTTTTACCCTTCTAGACACTATCGGTCATATAGGGACACTACTATCAATGTATTGTCTGGATACTTATCTAGTGTCGATTAGCTAAAATTAATCCAAATTATAAAATTATAAAAACCCATGGGTTATCCTAATTGTCTTATTAAACCCTATCATGAGATATTTGCAAAAGGTGTGGTATAAATACAAGTATAAGCCCTCTCATTCCTCATCTAGAAAATACCAGGCAAACACCTACTAAATATAAATCAATTGATTACATAAGATCTCTATTCTAACCTATTCATCCTTATTTTATTTCAAATCATAGGATTAGTCATACTACATGTTTGAAGGATTCAAACAATATCTAATGAGTGATATTTTCTAAAGTATAAATTATATCATTGCATGCATCTTCATATAGGATATTGCACCCTTGTGGACAAACTTTACCACATATAGGGGAGAACTAAATAATTACAAGGCCCTTATTTTATAATTATATAAGCATACAATTCACATTAAAAGAGGGATATTTGGATCAACTTGACACCATGAGTCTACTAACCCATTTTTTACCAAACTCATTCTAAGGGAAAATAGGGGTGAAGAGTTAGAGTTTTATAAATCAGTAAAGAGTGATGACTTATACCCTATATCTTAAAAAATCATAATTTTTTTGATATATAACCCATAATGGTTAATTTTATCTCATTTATATCTAGTCATTATTCTATATTTGACACTTGTATCATAGTTAGACATTGGCATCGATGGTAGTGTCCATATCTAATGGCAGTGTCTGTAGCCACAAAATTAAAATTTACAAAATGTGATGACTGATATAAAAAATTTATCCTAAAAATTATACATATATTTCCAATTCATATCTATTTACATATAGTAAACCAACTAAGTACCATTATTTCTTATTTATCACAATAACACTCACTAGTTGTACTTTATTATTTTTAACAATCTCAAGTATATAAATTTAAAATATTATTTATATAAGTTTTATGTTGATTGGATAATTTTCCTACTATATATTATTTTATCACCCATGTATTATAACTACTTATATATTCTTCACCTTATATCCCATATCTAAAATTTAGGGTTAAACACATATAAAACAATGTCAACTATTTATTTGATTAATGAAAATACAAACAATGCACCTTATGATGCATAATTTAGGGTTATAAATATAGAGGTAATAAATAATTAAATAGTAAATCATCCAAGTAATGAATTTAATTCAATAGTTAATGAAACTCAAAAAAATATTAGTAATGTGGAAAGATGAGTAATAATATAATCTATATTGAGTAAGTCAACATGAGAGGCATATTTCTTAGTAAAAAAAGTACAACACTAAAATTGAATAGGAAAATTTTAATTAACATGGTAAAAATAATAATAATACTTGATGACCCTTTACTCACAAATTTTTGGGCTGTAATGGTAGACTCCCATGAAAATACAAGGGATTAGTTTAAGGAACAAGACATTTTATTAAAAAAAACTAGTATGAAAACACAAGGGTATCACCTAATATAAAATAGGTTTTTTAAATAATAAATAATTCAAAAAATGGTAAACCACATGCAAAACATTTCTTAGACATGTCCCAAACATAATTTTGAAAAAAAAAAGGAAACTTTTAATGGGAAATTGATGATTAGCCAAAGGCCATTTCAGATGTGCAAGTCTTTCTATGCCAAAATCAACCAAGAATGAAACACATTTTTATAGGATCCAAATCAAATTTTCATGTTTTTCATCATATATGTTATACTTTACATATTGAAGATATTACACACAAATGTATGGTGGCTTCTCCACCTAAAATGTCAAGAGAGTCAATACTAATTTTTTTATATCAAATACTTGAGGGACAATGGTTTTTGCCAAAGAATGTTTAGATCGAATATGTAACACTTATGGTTTGCCACATTTGATTAGTTGTATATACAAATAAATTTCACATGAATTTGAAAAACTAGTTGATTTTTATAAGTAAAAATTTATAACATATGACTTAAAATATGGAAAAGACTCATCAAGATGTGATTTGGTTAAAACCCAAGTATATGTTTCTAATTTCATGTTTGAATTAAATAATAATTTTATTACCAATATGCAAGAAACAACAAGAAAAAATGGTTAGATAATCATTTCAATTTTTCAAGGAAAACTTCCCAATTGGGACCACTATTTTATTTGTGGACTTTGATGAAAACTATACACTACAACAACAAAATGAGGTTCAATAGTAACATTATAATTCAATTTGAGTTGGAATTTTTGTGTATAATACATTTAGATAAATACATGATAGCATAAAAGATAGTAGAAATATTTTGAGGGAAAACCAAATTTACATAAGAGATGATAGATCAATTTATCTAGAGTTTTTCCAAGGTTATTTTGGAATATTTTACAAAAATATTAATGCAAAATAAATCATGTTTCATACAAATTACATTTGGTTAGATAATTTTTTAGTATAGTTTAAGAATTATTGAATATTTTACTAGTTATGTATGATGCATAAGAAGAGTGGGGTAAAATATTTTTGGAGTTTATTTGAGGTTGGGAATGGCAAAGAATAACTTGATGTTACAAGTGCATGTTTAAAAAGAGCACTTAAAAATAACAATGGAATCACAAGGATGGTGTTGATTTAATCAATGATGTAAGTATTGTGACTTGGTGTAATGAAATAATTTCTCAAGGATTGGATAAATATTTTCATGTGTGAATATTCTATTGTGACCAACACATCCCATTTTAAAATTTTCAAATGAGGAATCTCTTTCAACTTAATTTCCATGTTCATTTCTTATTATGAAATGAATCAGTCAAAGTCTAACCTAGAAGTCATTGTCTTAAGTCTAAGTTTCATATTAAAAATTAAGCCTTGATCTAGTTTTAAAATAATTGAGTGTTTGCATAGTTAATATAATAATTCAATTGATACCTAACTCTAAAGGTTTAAATTGACACATTTATTGAAGTTTTTGTTATGCATATGTTTGTCTTTTAGTGTTACAACATTCATCAAATTCAAATTTCAGCTTTATAGACTAATTGAGATAGTTTTTTTTCCCAAGGTCATTTGTTCTTCTTAGGATTAGTTTGGATTCAAAGACTAAACTTTCAAAAGATTACTTAATCCACCTCAGAATGATCCCATATAGTATGGGTGATTTTCATACTTAGTCATTTTTTTAGAGTTTCCTTACACAAACCATCACCACATGTCTCTTTTGCACCTAAAGAAACTATCAAATTTAAGAGAAACTAAGTCCTTATAGTTTAAAATACAATGGATAGACCCTGATATCTAATATAATTTCATGTGTTGGCACTCAACTTCCTCATGAAGGATTTTTAAAATGCTTAAGCCTTTTTATTTGACAATTGTCTAGGTTCAAAAGATTGATACACATGTATTCATCTCACTTCTCTAGAGATTATGAGGTAAAGGGTTCTAACTCATTTTTTCCTAAATTATTAATAAACTAGGATTGCATCACATGTCCTCATCCTAGTTTCTCACTTCTATTAAATCAAATAGTTAAGGAAATAAATTTGTGAGACTCCATATTAATAGTATCATTCTGCATGTCTCCATCTCATTAATTTGGAGAAAAATATTGAAGAGTCCAATTCCAAAGAATATATATAAGTGATAACATGCCATATGAAATTATATTATTCACCCATGACTTGTCAAGAAGACCAATGGCTAGTCCCATAGTCAAATATTTAAGACCACCTAGGCAAGCAAAGGATATGCACATGGAAACATCCCATTAATTTGTGACTTGCAAACCTAACAAAGAACAAAATAGAGAGTATAATCCCCTAAATAAATGGGACTATGCAATATTCTGACATACAACTTATCTATGGCCAAAGTCCTAGTATAATGTTTCAAGGCTTTGTGATCCCCATAGATTAATAGGATCATGACACATGTTTGTATCTTAGTAAGTCATGATTGAAAGGCCAATGTCATAATAATAAAAGTCAATCCCAACATAAGAATGAGTATAAACCAAGCATTAAACTAAAATTAAAGTAGCCTAAACAAAGAAATAAAGTCTAAAATACACAAAGAATAGACATGTGGTTAGGGAGATGACTCAGTGAGGTGACAAATAAGTAAAAATTAGTGACATTGTTCCACATGTTTCCCTCATGATAAAATAGATATAAGAAATTAAATTAGGCCCCAAAATAATTATATAAAGACATTTAGAATTTTTAAATTATTGAGTAGTCAAATATAATAGTAAAACACCATGTAACCTATCCCTCAATCATTCATAGTGCCATAGAGGTAGAATAGGCATGTGTTCCCCACACTATATACACATAATATCCCTATCAAATAAGTTCTTCCATGAGTATTTTTTTTTCCTTTTAGAGGTATAACCACATTGACTAATCATTGGTAGCTTTGTAGAGCCTACCATAATTGTTAGGATGTAGTCCACATTAGATGTCTCCTCGATGCTCCTTAGTGAGTCATGGAATTCCCTTCCATATTATCTATTATAGAATGATGAATCTTATAACATAATTATGTTTTACCATTTTAGGCCATGTTGACCAAGAGTGGGATCTCATTCCTATTGGAGGCAAGACCCATCTCACCCTTCTCTATATATTATCACCTAGTATTTTATAAGGGTCAACTCTATTTACAAACTAATGATGTCAAAATAATGTAAAATTGATTTTATATATAAATATGTTTGGTTGTATTTAAGGCCTTCCATTTTATTTATACTTTAATGGATTAAAATTAATGCTGTAGGATTATAATTTATTTTATTTTGTAGAGTTTTTTCATTAAATAGGATGTTCTTCTATTATTTTAGCTAGGTTATTTGATTCTTTTCACTTTATTTGAAGTCTACAAGGATCTATGTGTAATTAAATACAAACCTATTTAGAGTTGATTCATTAAATAATTCTTATAATTAAGAATTTTTACTTATTCCTTAGACTTTATCCCTATGTGACTATAACCCAAGCCATCATGAAACTTAGAGTTTGGTGGTGCACTAGGACTAGGCATGTTTTTATCATGGAAGTATTTATGTTTCCATTTTAATCAAAAGACTATTTATATCTTACCCTCCATCTCTTTTGAATTTTATTTTTGAACAAATTATCTTTCCTTTTATTTAGAAATAGTGAAGTGAAGAAAAGTAGAGCTCCAAAATTCAATATGTTGTAATTGGTCTAGATGTAAGTGTAGAAGTTATGTGAGTCAGTGAGAAAACTCATTTTAGACCTCTAGTGGTAGAACTGCATATCTTGGAGATCTATTCTAATAATCATATTTAATTGATCTCCATACCTATAACTTGTTCCCTAATTTTTCTAAGCAACAATCATAAAATGAAAGGACACAAATCCCCTTATTTTTATTGAGATTGCTCAATGTATCTAATATGATATGTGAAGCTGGGATGAATATCTTGGACAAAAATAGATTATTTTGGTTAATTACAAAATAAAATAAGTTAATACATGAATATTATATTAAAGTACCTAGATTGAGTGAATTACACTCAATTCAAATCTCAAATTCTAGTTCATAGACTATTTATACTAGGGATATGGAATGCTTTTATTTGAGATATATGGAATTTAATTGGAATGAATGTGATTTAAAATAATAGGTTGAATAATAGTATTATATATCCATAAGGCTTATGGAGACTATCTAGTTATTCAAACCACTATGGGATCATGAAATGGCATCAATAATTGACTTTGACCACATCTCAGATCTTATGAAACTAGGTATAATTTATTTATATTGTAAATGTAGCCTTATTTATTAGATAGGGTTAAAAAGTGGGATTAGGGTCCTCTACCCATTTAAGCACCAAAATATTCTCAACTAAAAGAGATAAAAGTATAAAATAAGCACAAGCCCTAGGGGCTAGTAACAATAAGGTTGCATTCATCCTAAAATACAACAAAAACCAAACATAAAAACACCAAGTGTTAGTAATAAAAAACTACATATAAAAACATCAAAAATTAGTGGTGTGACTCCTTCAAGTCAGAATAATAAAATAATTTCCTAATTTATTTATTAATATTCTATTCTTTTTGATGTGTCTTTTGGTCCTCTTTCTTGTTCTATGGGAAGAATCCTTAGTCGTGTTTTTATTTTAACTTTCCAGCATCTTTTCCTCCATTTGTTTTAGATTTTAATTCCCCTATTCCTTCTCATCCATTTTCTACTTTGACTTCCTTTTCCTTCTAGGGTGGGTTTTATTATTTTACCCCACCTCCTCTATGGCCTTCACATTTCCTTCACCAATGTTTGTATAGAGGTTAGCTTCATCTGGGGTGAGCAAAAAAATTAAATTTTTAATTTCCTTAGCCATCTCAGTGCAGAGCAATTGTTGTATGGACATATTTATTTTTATCTTATCCAAGTTATGTTACACTTATTTAGTCTTGGTACTCCTAAGGGTTTGGGGGTCATATGTTCCGTTACCTTATCCCCCTAAATGTTTCATTTGAATCTAATTTTAGGGGTAGTTTTTCCAATTTATTCCCCCCTTAGAGTCATATGAGTCATTTTCATTTCCACTATCAAACCCTCTTACCATTATTCCTCTACCTCTTCCTCATAATTTTATACATTCATGGATTTAATAACATATTCCCCCCACAATGGTTCCCCTCTATTAACAATTATCATGAGGCCTTGGTGTATGAGGTTCAAAAAAGGGTTACATTAAAATTTGTAACAAATACTTACATGGATTTAAGAATAAATAATGATAGACTAATTATATTACCCTTGAAATTGTTCATAAACAAAAAATGATGTGAAAATATGATGGTCTAATTACCTTCTAGGGTAGTATATATCATGATTTTGAGACATATATTAGGCTACTTCCTTCATAAATCTACTTTAAGAAACCCTTTTTGAGATGCATAAATTGGTTTTTCAGACTTGAAAAATATTTTCATCTAATCATCATTACTTTTTTTGTCTTTGAATGCCATCACACCCTTGTAATTCATTCTAGTAATTTCCACAATAATCTAATTGGTAGTGGTTACATTGAGGCCTCACATCATAACTATTCTATCTTCCCAGCTTGTAATAAAATCTTTAAAGATGGAAAATTCATGCCCCATGATATTTTACAAAAAAATTATGAATCCTCCTTTGGATAATTTTATAAAAAATTAGGTCTTCTTTCACCTTTACATATGAAATTGGATCAACCCTATCACGATCACTACCCATGCTCAAATTGATCTTACTTATCGAGAGCTTGTTGTAGGTTTTTCTCAAATGCAAGTGGCATATTTTAGTCATGTCAAAGTATTTAATATCTAGAATGGTGTACTTAATCCCACACTTTCAGATGATTACCTTTATCTGGTAATGATTTTTCTCTTGATTGTTGATGGTGATGTAAATCATATTGTGTTTGATTATAATTATCTCACACATGGGAAAGGAACCCTCTCCTTTTCAGTAATCATTGTGACCTAATTTCAAAATTAATCTACCTTCAACCAATGTTGGAAGGAGTAAATGTGCACCCCAATGTTCAACATAATATCCTCTCATTCATTACCTTATATATAAGTATTTTTAACTAAGATACCCTTAAAATTTTGGAAGAGTCTTTTAGAATCTTTTGTTTCATTCTTGATGGTCTAAGAGGAATTTTAATTTCCTTTGAGATAATTAATGATATTAAGGGAGTATCTTTTGAATTGGATAAAATTTATACCCCATAGGTCTGGTGATTTCATCAATTACATGTTTTTTTGGACCCCAAAATGACCCACATAGATAACTATAAGATTGCATTCATCATCCCTTATTACTCCTCCACCCACTCCCACCCCCCAGGTGGACTTGTGTAATTTTTGGTAGCACCATCAAAGTTTAGCTTAAGCCATGGGTGAGGTGGACTTAAGCATTTAGATAGATATCTATGTACCCTCTAGTTCTGAATATTATCTATAATTAAGAGTTTGTAAGAGGCCAAGAGGGGGTAAAAGGTAAATGGAGGGGGTCCTTAAAGCTAGAAGAAAATGAGAACAAATAGAAGAAAATGAGAACCAATTCTCTTTAATAATAGTCAAAATAATTTTAGAAGGAGAGTTAAGACAAGGGTCATTATTTTCTAAGATATAAGAGTTTATACATTTCCATATACCCCAAAAGATATGTGATAGGGTAAGGTCCCATATAAAAGACATATGTGGGGAAGACCAAGGGGTTTCTACTAATCGATAGGATCATAGATAGATTTGGGTCTAAAAAAATAAAGGTTGAAATTTAGTATAAATAAGTCCTTAATATCACAATAAAATGAGCAAGATAAGAACAACTAGGAAATTTATTGTACATTACACTTACATAGAATGCACCTATTACGAATAGGGAGACCCCTCTTAACCAATTTAACCACTATGATAATTTTATTTTGCATTTCTAACCAAAAGAAGATGTTAATTTTGGGAGTGAGATTCTTAATCCATAAAATCTTCCAATATTCAACAAACTTCACTTGATCTAGGTTAGCCAAATATCTTATTTTGATTGAGAAAACTCCACTTGGATCTATTGACCATATGATTTCATCTTCTTTGGGGAAAAGTGTAATATGAGTATGATAAAGTTTAAGGTTGAGGTCAATGAATAGTTGGGAGACCTGGGTACTAACTCCCTCCTTATTAAGAAGTTTCCACTTTATCAAAACACTAGACTCTTCCTAGTACTTGCTCACCTTAGACCCCACCTCATCCTTGATGTCATGACTAAGAACATTCGAATGTGTAATAAAAGATTAAGGGTACTAGCATAAATATGGGTCATATTATAAGTTATCTATGTTTAAATACCCACATTGAAATTAATACATTTTTTAAGGATATTAGTTTAGTGAGAAGGTATTTCAAAAATGCTAAACCATTAATAGGTCAGTCTTCAGATGGAAAACCAACTCCATTTCTAGACTCCAGAGACTTGGAATTTATGATCATAGTATAATAATTGTCATATTTTATAACTTACCAAACTTGTTTGGATAAATGGGATTTATTCATCTATTTGACCCTCCTCAATCCTAGGCCTCCTCTTCCTTTAGGGAGACAAGCCTTGTCCCAAGAGATAAGTGGAAATTTAAATTTTTATACAACACCCTTCCAAAGAATGTTTTTTGGATTTGTTTCGATTAGTTATAAATTTTTCCTAACATAGAGAAAAATGGAATTAAGTAAAAGGGGATGTTATGAAGTGAAATTTTGAGAATCTAAAGCTTGCCTTCCTAGGAAAATAATTTATCTTTCCATCCAACTCATTTTTTGTATTCTATTAATAAGTGGATTACAATACTCAATTTTCATGTTTTCATTGAATAAAGGTAGGCCTAAGTATGAAGATGGAAGGTTGTTTATTTAGTAGCCTAAAATATTGGAGATTTTCTTTTGAAGGATTATATGGGTGTTGATAAAAAATAAGAAACTATTTTGTAAGTTTACACATTGTCTAGAGATATGCTCATAGCTTTTGAGGATTGTTTTAAAATTATTTTCTTCCACCACCAATGCTTCCCCCATCATCAAGGTATCATTAATAAACTATTGATGTATAATAATGGTGGTGTTATGCACCAATTTTAATAATTTTATCATACCTATAGATCTATATTTTTATATGATTATGCTCAAGCCATCATTATGAAAAGATATGGAGATAAGGGATATCCTTGGCATAAACTTCTTCCTATAGGAAAAAATCCTTTTGGGATACCATTGATGATTATAGAGAACATAGGTGTTGAAATCTAGGTTAGAATTATACCTTTGAACACTTGAATGAATCCAAAATTATGAATTACCTTATCAAGGAAGTCTAAGAGACCCCGACATAATATTTTTTCATGTCATGCTTGAGGAACATTCCTTATCTAGTTAAATTAGTCATTGAGTGGATGGCCTTATGGGTGATTATGATACCATCAGTGGTTTCTCATTCATACAAAAGATCTCCATATTGATAATCTATTATCTTATCTAAGAGTATTTTTAATTTCAAGGCCATTGCTTTAGTGCATATCTTATAGAAAGTGGAGCAAAGACTAATTGGTGTAAAATCCTTTAATTAGTTTGCACTTATTTTCTTGGGGATCAAAACTAGAAAGGTTTTTTTAAATTTATTTAAGATGGTACTAGATTTTAATAATTTAGAGACAAATACATGCAATACCTATTGGAAAGTGTCCCAATATTTTTGGAAAATGATGAGAAGAAATCCATCAGGTCCTAGGGCTTTATCCCCCTCCATGGCAAAGATAACCATTCAGACTTCCTAAAGGAAAGGAGGCTTGAGAATGTTGGTGTTATTATATTTATTTATGACACTTGGGAAGAGGTTAAAAACCTCTCCTTTTAGCTTTAAATCCTAGGGGAGATTAGGATAAAATATCCCCAAAGTATTTAATAATCTATATTTCCATTTCTTTTTCATCTTTGGAGACCAAACCATCATCCCTCAAGATTTCATGGATTTTATTTGAGTTAAGATTCCTAGATGATAACTATTGAAAATATTAGGTATTTATATCAATTTTTTTTCCAATAAGTTTCTTCTTTAGCTTCCAAATTGTGAAAAGTGTTGAGCAGTTCATTTTCTTTAGATAGAAGATAAATATTTGAGCCTAAAATGTTAATATATTCCTCTATCTTAGTTAATTCTTCCTTAATTTTATTTTTTAAAATAATATGTTCCTAAACACCTCTTTATTCTAAACCTTTAGCTTTTATTTAAAATTATTTAGTTTTATAGCCAAAATGTACATGTCTAGACCTATAACATGTACTTTCTATCACTTCTTGTTGAGTTTAGCAGGTTGGGGTGTAAGGTCCACATTTTTTCAAACTAGAAGGAGATGTTATTAATTTTCATCATTATCATCATACCTGGTCTTGGGAATGGAAGTAAGAGTGTTACTATATTAAATATCCTAGTTTATTGAGACCAAAAATCTACCCAATCTGAGTTGGACCAGATTTTCTCTTAGTCTTCTATTTGACCAAGTGTATGGATTTCCTTTTATATCCACATCCATTAGCCCATCTTATACTATCAATTAATTTAGGTCCATCATACTAACATTGAATATTTTTAGTCCCACCTTATTTTCTAAGGGAGATAGAGGATAATTAAAATCTCCCATAACTATCCATTTCTAAACCATGCAATTTTTATATAACTCTTCTACTTCACTTCATAGCTTTTTTATTTCATATATGGAGTTGGGAGCGTAGATGTTGGAAATTATCCATTACATGTTATTATTAGCATCCTTAAAGTGAACATCTATGTGGTTTTCATTTTTATTTAAGACCATTCCTTCAATAAATTGAGGGTTCCAAATAACTAGTAGCCCGCTCATAGACCCTCTAGAACTGATACCAATGCTTCTTTCTTTATTATAGACATTACCATTTTTTTTTCAAAAAATTATCTTCTTTCATTTTTTTTCTTGAAGAATCAAAATATTAGGTTTATGTTTTAAGATTATATTCCTTACCAATCTTTGTTTCCCATGGTTATTCAATACCCTAATATTACATTATATGATCTTCATCTTTTGGCATTGGGGAAGAGCTTGAAGGTCCTTTGGGTACCCTTCACCACTTATTTTTCTATTTCTTTTTTCTTATTTTTTGATTTAGAATATCTACTAGGAGTTCTTGGTTTTTCTTACACCTCTACCTTTTGCTTGCCTTTTTTGGTAGTTATTTGGGTCCACTGTCCTTCTTAATTCCCCTTATTTGAAGAGAACTAACCTTGGTCCAGTGAAGTATGTTCTACCCTTGAATCTACTTGCTAGGATAAAGGCTACCTAGAAAAATTTAATGAGAGAGGGTATCTCTTTTTTACAAGCACAACATCTACCAATATCTTTTTCCTAGGAAAAATTATGGGGGAGGAATCTGTCATAAAGTCCTTGAAGAAATTTTCCTTATGATTTTTTTTTTGATTATTTCCTTACTATGGTGAAGTTAAAATGAAGGTCAGAGTTAGGTCTTTCTTAGCCACCTATTTACCTAGGTTAGTCCCTAGGGAATAAAATATTAGAGGGGGTTCAATGGAAGGTCCTATTCTTGGACTAATTCTTTAGCCTAAGATGTTTGAGGGGAATTTTTAACCCAATGGGGGGTTTAAGGTTGGGGAGCCTTTTTATTGGCCTACCACTCTTTAGATAAGTCTTTGAGGACATTACAAGTTTTATAAATTTTTGCATCCCTCTCATAAATAATTTTTTAAGTTTAGTCACAAAACTTAGATATAATAAAGATAGAATTAAGTAGGGGCTTATCTATAGAGATTAACATGTTAAATATTGTCACTATCAATAAAATTCTTTATTCTTTTAATTAGATCAATAGTTATAGGTTGACCAAGGCATTTTCTGTGCCCATGATGACCTCTAGTTCCCAAAATTCCAATGGAAGCTTTGTGAGGTTAACCCACATGGGAAAATACTAAAATATCATGATAATAATATTACTTCATGATTTCTACTTTTTAAAGAAAATATTAGATTTTACCATAAGCCAAAGGCCTCCTATTAGGATTTTGAAGCAATCCTCTAGGCTTGTAAATTTAACAAAGAATAAGTATTTTCCATGGCTATTATGTCTAGTTGTCATTTTTACCTTAACTTTTGGTTGACCCACTTCCAAATGTATCCATATTTGGTTTGATTTCATTGAATTTAGCTAGTAAAAAGTTTGTGGGTTTGGAATCCACCTTTTCAATAACAACATTAGGGATAACATGGCATACCTCTTAATTATCTAGAGTGGGGTTTAGGGTAGAATATTCAACCTCGTGAGGTATCTAGAATTTTAATAGTCTTTGTTTTCCCATGAGATAAAGTTTTTACAACATCCTATCCCTTTCCCAATAGGGAGCCTTCCTCCAAGTGTCTTGACTTTTGCTCAAACTCCTGTATACATGGTGTTTTAATACTGATCCTTCCTCAATCCCTATTAAGCCTACCAATGGATATTATGTTGATTCCTCCCTCAGATCCCAAGTTATTTTTTCCTTCCCATTAGTCAATTTCAAAATTTCCTCCTCTTTTATGATTCTTTTCATTCTGCTCAAATATCATAAACTATATTTTACTTTTTTCTTCAATATAATTAAAATTTGAATAAATTTTAAATGAATTAAAGTTTTTTTATTAATTGAATTTGAGGCTAATGATAAGGGAACAAACTAATACTTGTCTCATTATATAATGGCAAAAAAATTAACCACAACTATCACAAATGGAGAAGATCTAGTTTATCCCACTAGATTTATGGTGGTTACAGGAACCTAGATTTATAAACACTTTCATTTAAAAAAGTTAATAAATGGTTATTCTAGGAATTTTAAATGAATAGGTTGATAATTGATTATAAATAAAATTTTTAAATTGATCAAATACCATAGAAATCCTTACAATAATTTTTTATGGAAATTTTGTGAATTTTAGCATGAATTGATTCTTGAAACACTTAAAAATAAAGATGATCCTAAGGGTACATTGTATTGACTTGGTAAGGTTAGTATTCAATGTAAGTTATACTTTTTATTATTAAAGTTAACATATTTGATTTAGTGTATTTTAATTCAGAATTATTTTGTCATTATGTATTTAATTTTTTTTGTGGTATATTTACTAACAAATTAATGTAGGATAGTGGTACAAAATTACCTTCCACATTCATGTGGTTGGTACTATAAGTAGAGAATATTGTCTTATTTAAAAAAATATAAGAATAAAAAATAATAAATTTTGAGTGGATAAGTTTCTTCTTCATTGTGATTGGATGATAATTATCTCGAGGTAGTTAAAGCACTCCCTCATGAAACTATAGGAATTTATGGTTCATCTCTACCCATCATGGTTTGAATTTAATGGTTTTGAAAATTTTAATCCATTTTACCCATTAATAATGATAAAGATATATTTAATTAATACCATACCTATGTTTATATACCCATTTAGACATGTTCATGAATATGATTCATCAATTGGATACACAAGTCAAAAGTTGTGTGTTCTATTGACCAAATTTTAATCCTTATAGAGAGATTTGGGTGTGAGATAAAACGTGCCACCATTTATTCCTCATCATTATTGTAATATAATCCTCTAAGTTTTATTCATAGGACTACCCCATCCAAATTTAGGATCTTAAACTTTTCTCTACCCCTCACAATTTGCCTACAAAGGCTACACAAAGTTCATTAGGTTTTTTCCCTTAAGAATAAAAATATTCTCTTCAAAGATATCTCTAGTTGTATGAAAATTTAAACTATTGGGGATGATTAATGTGGATAAAATCCATTATTATGTTTATACACCCACTTTTAAATGTTCATGAATATGGTTTATCAATTGGATACACAAGGTACTTGAAGTACTCCCTCATGAAACTATATGAGTTTATGGTTCGTCTCTACCCATCATGGTTTGAATTTAATGGTTTTGAAAGTTTAAATCCATTTTACCCCTTAATAATTATAAAAACATATTGAATTAAAACCATTCCTATGTTTATACACCCATTTAGACATGTTCATGAATATGATTCATCAATTGGATACACAAGTCAAAAGTTGTGTTCTATTGACCAAATTTTAGTCCCTATAAAGAGATTTGGGTGTGAGATAAAAATAACAACCATTTATTACTCATCATTAGTGTAATATAATCCTCTAAAGTTTCTTAATATTACTACCCCATACAAGTTTAGGAGCTTATTTTTTCTCTACCCCTCATAATTTGCCTATAAAGGCTGCACAAAGTTCATTAGGTTTTTTCCCTTAAGAATAAAAATATTCTCTTCAAAGATATGTTTGGTTGTATGAAAATTTAAAATATTAGGGATGGTTAATGTGGATGAAATCCATTCCTATGTTTATACACCAATTTTAAAATGTTCATTAATATGGTTCATTAATTGGATACACAAGTTACTTAAAGCACTCCCTCATGAAACTATAGGAGTTTATGTTTCATCTCTACCCATCATGGTTTGAATTTAATGGTTTTGAAAATTTCAATCCATTTTACCCCTTAATAATGAGAAAAATATATTGAATTAGTACCATTACTATGTTTATACACCCATTTAGACATGTTCATGAATATGATTCATCAATTGGATACACAAGTCAAAAGTTGTGTGTTCTATTGACCAAATTTTAGTCCCTATAGAGAGATTTAGGTGTGAGATAAAACATGACACCATTTATTCATCATAATTAGTGTAATATAATTCTCTAATTTTTATTCATATTACTACCCCATCCAACTTTAGGAGCTTAAATTTTTCTCTACCCTTCACAATTTGCCTACAAAGGCTACATGAAGTTCATTAGGTTTCTTCCCTTCAGAATAAAAATATTACTTTCAAAGATATGCCTGGTTGCATGAAAATTTAAAATATTGGGAATTATTAATGTGGATTAAATCCATTATTATGTTTATACACCCATTTTTAAATTTCCATGAATATGGTTCATCAATTGGGCATGTGATTCAAAATGTGTGCATTCTATTGACAAAATTTTGGTCCCTAAAACAAAATGTTTCTATGAGAGAAAACATTTAACAATTTCTACATAATCACAAGTATAAAATAATCCTCTCAAGGTCAATTATATTATTCTCTTGTGTAACTATAGGATTTGACATTTCATGTCTACACCTCATGGTTTTCTTATAATCATTGTACAAAGTTAATTTAGTTTTTACTTTTAAGAACAAGAAGATTCTCTTTAGGGATACATCCATCTAGATTAAAATTTTGACTATAGGGAATGATGAATTATGTATGAAATCCATTATTAATTTTATATTCCCATATATGTGTCCATGAAGATGTTTCATCTATTAGGCATGTAATTCAAAAGTTGTATGTTTTATTGACTAAATTTTGGTCCCTACAGTGAGATTTAGATATGGGAGAAAATATGTCAACATTTATGCATCATTTAAATAATATTATAATACTCTATATTTTCATAAAATGACTCTCCCATGTAATTATAAAAGCTATTATTTTATCTCCACCCCTTACGGTTCACCTACAATGGCTACTCAAAGTTTGTTCTATTTTTTCCTTACTAACGATAAGATTCTCTTTGGGGATGCATCTAGCTACCTAAATTTTGTGAATCTAGTAACTAATGAATAATTTATTAATTTCATTATTATATTTATACACCCATTTAGATATGTTTACAAATAAGGTTCTTTGATTGGCCTTCCATTTAAAATTTGTGCATTATACTGACCAATTTTGGTCCCTAAAGTGAGATTTAACTACAAAAGAGAAAATCCATGCATTTATAAATAATTATGATAAAAATAAACTCATATAAGGGATACTTGTTATTACAAGTATCCCTTATATGAGTTTATTATTATTATTTACCATGATAATTTATGAGCTAACAATTTATCTCTACCTCTCAAGATTTGCCTACAACTTCTACAAAAAGTTTGTTCTATTTTTCCCTTAAGAAAAAGAATATTGTATTCAAGGATGCATTTGACCACCTAAAAGTGTAAAAATTTAGAAATTATATATCATGGATTAATTTAATTCCTATGTTTATACATCCATCTACTAGTGGGAGAAAATGTGCCACCATTTTTTCATCATAAAAATTGGAATAAAATACTCTATGGGTCCTCATAAGACTCACCTATGAAACTATATGATCTAATGGTTCATCTCTACCTTTCACTATTCATTGTAATGGCTACACAAAGTCCATTTAGTTTTTTCCCTTAAGAATGAGAATATTCTCTTTGGTGATGTGCCCAATCACTTGAAATTTTTGAATTTAAATCTGAATAGAGCATGGAAAATTTTCATTACTACATTTATATTCCAATATAAATGTGTCTAATAATATGGTTCATTAATTAGGTGCATGATTCAAACATTGTGCATTCTACTGACCAAATTTTAGTCCCTAAAGTGATATTTTGCTATGAGAGACAAATTAACCATTTTTCCATCATCAAAATTAGAAGAAAATACTCTAGGGGGTGATTATAGGACTCAATCATTAAGATATAAAAGCTAGTAGTTCATATCAACCCCTCACATCTTTCTTGTAATGCCTACCCAAATTTTGTTTAATTTTTTCCATTAAGAATGAGAAGACTCTCTTCAAGGATGTATCTAGTTTCATACAAGTTTTGAATCCAAGGCCTAATGGATGGAGGATGAATGACAATATTTAGTTTATATATCCATCTGCATGTGTTTATGAATATGTTTCATCAATTTCACATGTGATTCAAAATATACTTTTTCTAATGACCAACATTTTATCCCTAAAGTAATATTTAGCTCTAATAGAAAACATGCCACCAATTATCCATTATCATTAATGGCCAATAATCCTCTAGTGGGTTGTTATCACAGATATAGTGGTTTATAGTATTTATAATACAGGAGGAAATAATTGTATCTCAAAAATAAGTCAAAGAATCAAATAAGAAGAAGAAGAAGAGTTTTTGAAGCCAAAAATCTATCTTGGGATTATAAAAAAAAGAAGTTGATAATTAAGAAAGTGGTAAATAAAGAAGCTTGAAATAAATTGTAATCATTAGTGTAATAATAAATATATATCCCATGGACTCTTAGCCATGGGAATGAGTATCTTGATTATGGATATCTCTTCTTTATTATCTTGTTTGTGATTCTAATTCATGTTTTCTTATTCTTATTCATTAATGTCATAGTTTCTATTTAGTATCCATAATATTAAACATATTAATTTGTTTATTGTATGTTATATTATTTTAAAATACTACCAATAATTGTATAGTTGTTTTAGATTTAAACCTAGGTGTCATGATCCAGTCTAAAATAATTTAAAAAGTGTGAATTATTATTGACATAGACATTTGCATAACATTTTAAATATTGTTTTGCTTATAACTGATGTCATTTTTGTTGTTGGAATAATAGACACTAAGAGGTATGGGGTCAATCAGTGCCTTCAAAACATACATTCAATTCCACTTATCATTTACGAAGCATTCATTTAAACACATAGATCAACCAATGCATAAATAAGGATACACAAGAGCATGAAGCATAAAACACATCACATATGTGGGAAACCCTCAAGGGGAAGAAAACCCACTAAACCCTAAAAATATACTACATTCCTATTGTGACAAGATACAAATTTAATGAAGAACCAATTCCACAAGGAGCACCAACCCATACCTAGTCAAGCACCTACTCAACTAGTCTTTAGTAAGCACTAAATTGTAAAGAGGTGCCAACCCCCCTAGATGACTCAACACCAACTCAACCACATTGAAATTTTGATAACCTTAATAAACCTATGTTTCTCAAAAAATAGATGATGATCACCTTTTATTTTTTTCGCTTCACACACTTTTATCTCTCTCAAATAGCCTTCTAGACTTCTTCACTCAACTAGCCCTCTTCTTGACTTGATTAGGTGATATGACCTTGCTATTCATATTTAGAAAAAATACTACATATTCATAAGATTTTAAATCTACCTATATTATGGTATATAAGACCTCTTTGAGCTCATAAAGCTTCTATCTCATTCTCTTCTTCAACCATTCCTATCACTCACCAAATAGGCCTATTAGCCCTTATTCTTATACTTGACTCTTGCTTTCACATACCTTTGTCAGCCATAAACCTATCTAAACTTGTATTACCCTTAAAATGGATCAAATAACACGTTTAATACATTAAAAATCTACTACATATTTTTTCACCACTCATAAGAACCAAAACTACTATTAGGCCTAAAGGAGACCTAATGCAATTAGGCCTTCTCAAGCAACATGTTACACATAACCATCTTGAAAATTATTGATCCTCCATACATGGATGAAAAAAAAAATTTAAAATAAAAATAAAAAATAAAAAAAATAGACCCATTATAACATACATTTATTTCCATACCACCTTTTAGTTGAATTCACAACTTGGACTAGATCATTAGCACTACTCACAATTAGGCCTTCACACTTAGAAAGCTTGTCTTAAACAACTGAATCATACAACTAATTTTGAAACATAAACATAAAAAAATAATATATTCATAAAATTCATGACCTAAATTTCATCACAAACTTAATTATACACTTAAACATAGATCTTAAAGCCTCAATCTCACTTCTGTAACATGACCACTCAGAACTACCTAAATGCTCCAAAACCCATTCATGAAAAATTAACCACAAAAATCTATAAAAGGAAATTTAATTAATATAAATTAACACATATTAACCTTATATACATTTATAACATCTTTATATTCATTATACTCTTCAACTCTGGGAAAATCACCTCAAGCTCATCTCTGTTAGATGACTACTCAGAACTAACATTCTACCTTGAGGACTAGTGATCATGCCTTTGACTTTACACAATAAAATATAGAATTATAATGATAATAAATATATTTAAATTATCTATTAAATCCCTATAACAACTTAAAATATAAAAAAAATGGTCTAGAAGAAATAATTCAACTTGTAGATGAAACATTAGTCCTTATTACACACAGTCTTAACTCACTCAGACATGCAACTTTGTAAACAACTTATCAAACACTTAAAATTAATTTAAAAATATATAAAATGCATGAATAAATTCCCCGAAAACATCTTAAATCACTCAATAACAATAATTTATCATGTAAAGGCCTTCAATAACAATATTTTTGGAAACACACATTTTTCACTATAAGACCAGTTAGTGACTGGCTCACTTGCAAGACCAAAAAGGTTGAAAAATGGGATATATATTATCTTAAAACATTAATTGATATAAAATATTAGTATTTAACTTCTCCATCCATCCATTCACTTCTTATGTTCGTTGTAACTTTTGAGAACTATATAAACATTTTTACAAATATGCTTGTAACTAATCATTTTCTTTCGTATCTCTAACCAATACTAATTTTAGGTGAATTATAGAGTTTAATACAAGATAAAATAATCATAATAACCTTTAAAAAACATTATAATACCTTTTTAATCATATCTTAACATTAGGTTCAACTTAGGATTTTAAGGCACTAAAAACCAGTCTCCACTCTTAGTAATATTTAATAAATTATTGAACCTAATTACAAAAAATAATTCCCAAATAATACAACTATGACCATTTCAAAACTACCATGAACTTCTTAGGATCCCATGTAAAGTATTGATGAGTGAACAAGCATAAGAAAATCTTTTTCAGGTTTATCACACCTCATTTTAGCACATGAGAGACCTTAAATAAACTTTTTCATGATTTATTATTCAAATAAAGACCTAAAAAATCACAAAAAAAACTTGAAAAAACATATAAAACCTCAAACCACGCTCAAATGATCTCACAAGCCTCCAAACCTAATCATGTTGCCTCATTATGCCACCTAGGGTCTTAAGACTAGGTCCATGAGAAGACCACCAATGATTAGCATACCCCTTTGGCTCAATTTGAGATTAATGTGACTAACTCTACACATTTCTCACATATATAAAATTTTATTATATAAATTCAAGTCCATATACATTCATATCAACATGCCACTACAAGCCATATCCATGCTCAAGAACTAGTCCATCAAACAAACCTACTAAACACCACACCATTTTGAGATATTAAAGACACATTTTATAGCTCAAAAATAATCTAAAAACATCTGATATATAATCCTAAACTTCTCCCATCATAATCCTTTGACCAAGACTTCTCAAACCATATAGGTCTCTTGTCAAGACTAAACTAGCCTTATTGATAACACAAGACATGAAGACAAAAGACATTGGTGTTTTTAAACTTATCTATTATGAAATTATGGATCCTTGAAGACCTTCAAAAAAGATATGAAACTGAAAATTCCTCATACATATCCACAATACACTCCATTGGATCACTCAAATCCACACTATCAAGATCAAATAATCAACCTCATGTCAATGACCAACCACTAGTTCTCTTCATACAGAAGAATAAGCCATAAAATAAACTTGGAACCTCCTATAAAATATTATCCACATTTTACACATTTTTATATATTTTTTAAAAAAATTCTCACTTACCTGAGCTCACTCACTTCACCAAGCTTCACTATTCATGCCTTCACTAAGACAAGACTAGGCTTCACAAAACACCTTGTCCATAAAGACTTGTTTCTTATGAACTTGGTCAATAATGAAATTATCACAATAATAAATACAAAAAAATTAACACTCTCTTTCTAATGATATCTCATATAAATAAAAAACAACACTACTCATAATATTGGCATATTATAATATTGTGCCAAGACCTTATGTAGAACTCAAGGACCTACTAGACCATGCTTAAGACATTATGATCACTTATCATGCATCTTCACAAGAGCACCTATGGGACATCAATGAAACTTAATTACCATTGAAATCAATGAAAACAACAATGTCTCAACACAACAATAGGAACATACCTCAATAATCTCCCCCTTTGTCATTGATTGTAAACACTCTAACACAACATATCATTCTTGTCTCTCCAACTATATCTTTCCCAAACTAGTCTTTCTCCCACTTTGAAATTAATGACAAAGGTTAATCTAAGACAATAATACCATATAATCCTTGGAATTGAAACACGATTTCTACCTAGATAAGATCAATCTTCCTCTAATCAACTAAACATGAGCTTAACTCACATAAGTACTCAACCAAGCTCCCCTTAAGCTTATGCGTACCTCAAACACATGAAAATAACTCTCCTTTCTTGATATATAGCAATAACTGAAAAAAGAAACTTCCCTTTTGACAAAGCATATTTTTAGTAATTAAAACCATCTTTAACAACTAGAAACTCAACATAAAGGAACAAAGAAACTTAAGAAGCATCTTAGACACATACTCCCCCTAACACCATGCATATCATTTTTAGATGAACTTAGAATAGACTACTACTCACCTTATCCTTGATAGGATTGAAACTAATTGATCACACTCATAATACTCACTATGACACCTCACATTGACATTCACTGAAGAACCTTCCCTTGTCTTCAGAACTTAATCTCATAGAATGAGTCATTATGACTCTTAAACTAATACCAATTTCTTAACATAGAGATATAGAGCTCAACTACAAACTACTAGACACCAATAGTCTAAAATAAAGAACAAATTTTTACCTTTCAAAAACACTTCTAGCTTTGTTAACAAACTTCAAATGGTCTTCATAATCTCATTGGTCTTGCAAACCAATCTATAACTCATATTCATTCTTAGAATTCATGATCAATCTGAATAACTCATAGTTACCTTAGGTCTTCTCATCACATTATTTGACTATTATCTTGAATTTTAGATATAAAACCATGTATACCTTATGTTTAAACTATCATGCCAAATCCTTATCTGACTCAGACCTAATTTTATATAAAGAGACTCCCTCTTAGTCTTCACAACATGTGTATTCATGATTCCAATGAATTCCTCCTTTTGGTCTTATTACCTTAATACATATATGCTCAACATAAACAAGGATACACAATAAAACCTTTATACATCATGAATCCATATCATCTGATGATATATGGATGGATAATATCCATCTTCCTTTTCTTGTTCAAACATTCATCATGCCCTCATTCATGTCAATAACATCCAATATGTTTTTATGTCTTTGTATACCTTCTTGGCACTATACACCTACTCTAGGAATATGAATGTGACTAATTTGATCAAGTCATCATAAAGATACTTTGTAACATCATACATATATTGATAGAGGAGTGTCTCCAATTCTTCATATATATACACAAACATCCTCAAATATTTGCCTTAAAACACTTCTGAAGGCTTTTATACCTGAATCATAAGTCGATTTAATGCAAAATAACTTCTCATATACCTAGTCTCAAATACAGACAATATCAACATGTCTTCATACTTTATTTACATACAGTACCTATCAAGGCTCAACAAACATCCATCATGCTTTCATTTTCATATGAGTGTCTCCATGAAGCTTAATGGAGTCACCTCTTCCATATGGCATTAGAATAGCATAAGTATAGGAGATTACCAAATATCCATATTCTCATAAGATTGAAAAATATTCAATGTCCTTATAGATTTGATTGTCAACTTAGGTTTGAATTTTTACTTGGCTTCTACATAATCCTTTTGAGTTGGTAGAGAAAAGTTTTGATTTTTTTTTAAATCTGACTTATGTACTACATTAGAAAATAAATAACCTTGATTTATGAGTTGATCATGACTCATATTTTCATCCCTATTCTTATTATCATCTCTAATATTATCATCATTCTATTATATACCATTATTATAATCATGATAAATACTTTCATCATCATAATTTGATTCTTGTTGTATGAAACACCACCTTGATCTTGATAACTAGTCATATATGTTCTTCTAGGATCACCTTCAAGATTTCAAGATTTCTCCAAAATAATTTCTCTAATACCAAATTTTTGTAATCACATCCATTTATAGGGGGGGTGAATCAATGTCTTAAAAACATACATTCAATTCCACTACATTCATTCAAACACATAGATCAACCAATGCATAAACAAACATACATAAGAGTATTAAACATGCAACACATCATGTATGTGGGAAACCCTCAAGGGGAAGAAAACCCACTAAAAAATAAAAATGGACTATATTCCTATAATAAAAAGATCCAAATTAAATAAAGTTCCAACTCCACAAGGAGCACCAACCCCTACCTAGTCAAGCACCTACTCAACTAGTCTTTAGCAAGCACTAACTTATAAGGAGGAACCAACCCCATAGATGAATCAATAGAAAATTATCCAATTGGAAATTTTTATCACCTTATAAAACCTATATTTATCACATAATAGATGATGATCACCTTCTTATGCTCTTCATACACTTCTATCTCTCTCAAATAACCTTATAGGCCTCTTCACTTAACTAGACCTCTTTTTGACTTGATTAGATCATATGACCTTAATATTAAGCTTTAGAATAAATACTATATATTCATAATAGTTCCAATTTACCTTTTTTAGGGTCTAAAATACCTCCTTGAACTCACAAAGCTTCTATTTCATTCACTTCTTCAACCATTCCTCTCACTCACTAAATAGGCCTATTAGGCCTTATTCGTATACTTGACTCTTGATTTCACATACCTTGGTTATAAAAAAACCTATCCACACTTTTTTTATCATTATAATGGGTCAAATAAAATGTTTTATACATGAAAAAACCACTACATAGGTCGATCACCACTCATAAGAACCAAAACCACTATTAGGCCTAAAGGAGACCTAATGTAATTAGGCCTTCTCAAAAAACATGTTACACTTATCCCTCTTAAAACTTATTGAGCCTATACACATATATTACATAATTAAAAAAAACCTAAAATATACCCTTGATAACATCCATTTAGGTCCATAACACCTTTTATTCTAATTAACTACTTGGACCAAATCATTAACACTACTCACACTTAGGCCTTCACACACTTATAAAGTCTGTATTAAACAATTGAATCATACAACCAATTTTTACACATAACCATAAAAAAAAATTTATTAAAAACATTAATTACCTCAAGGTAATCACCAACTTAATTATACACTTCAACATATATCTTAAAGCCTGAATCTCACTTCTACAACATGACCACTCAGAATTGCCTAAATGCTCCAAAGCCCAATCATGAAAAATTAACCACCAACATATATACATGGAAATTTCATGACTATAAATGAACTAATATTAATCCCATATACCTTATAACATCTTATTATGCATTATACTCTTTAACTTAGGCAAATCACCTCAAAGTCATCTATGTTAGATAACTACTTAGAACTAACATTTTCCCTTGAGGACAAGTCAACATGCCTTTGAATTTATACACTAACATATAGAATTATAATGATCATAAATACATTAAAATTATCCTATTACATCCATATAAAAAATTAAAATACAAAAACAACATGGTCTAGGAGCAACAACTCAACTTGCAGACCAAATACTAGTCCTTATTACACATAGTCTTAACTCACTCAGATAGGTAACTTTGTGACCAAATTATCAAAAAATTAAACTTAATTACACAATATCCCTAGGTAATTAATAGGAAAAAAAATTACCAAACAAAATATTCAATCAATTAGGACAAAAAATCTATCATGCAAACACCTTCTTCAACAATATTTCAAGAAACACACATTTTCACTATAAGACTAGTTAGCGACTGACTCACTTGGAAGAAATAAAATATTGACATAGAGATATATATTATATTAAAAAATTATGGAAATAAAATAAGAGTATTTAACTTCTCCTTCAATTCATTGACTTCTTCTAGTCAATGCAAATTTTGAGAACTATACAGACTTATTTACAAATATACCTATGGCTAATATTTTTTTTCTCTCTTCTCTCTAACCAATGACACTTGGAGGTGACTAAGATATTTTAATGCAATATAATATCATAATACCAAACTTTCCAAACCATTATAAGAAATTTTGAATAATATCTCTAACATCAAGTTCAACTTAGGGTTGTAAAGCACTAAAAACTAGTTTCCACTCTTAGCAATCATTCATAAAGGATTACCCCTCATTCCAAAAAATAATGCATAAAGAACAAAAATAACTCTTTCCCAACTACCATGAACTAATCATAATCCCATGTAAATTATTTACAATCTAAAAATAATGATAAAATCCTTCTTGGATCTGTAACACTCATTCTAGCAAATGAGAGAACTTAAATCCAAATTTTCATACTTTCTTCAACTCAAGACATAAAAATTCACCAACACACTTGAAACAACATTTAAAACATAAAAACATGCTAAAGTGGGCTCAAAATCCTCCAAACCTGATCATTATGCCTCATTATGCCACCTAGGATCTTAATACTAGGTCCATGAGAAGACCTCCAATGAATAACATACCCCTTTGGCTCTCTTTGAGAGTCACGTGACTGACTTTAAACCTTTATAAAATAATATATAAATTTATTTCACAACTTAAAGTCCATATAATTTCATATCATCATCATCATCATGCCACTACAAGCCATATCTATGCTCAAGAACTAGTCCATCAAACAAACCTACTAGGCACCATATAACTTTGAGATATTCAAGACACCTTCTGTAGCTCAGAAATCATCTCCAAACATCTGAGATAGACTCCAAAAATTCTCCCATCATATTCCTTTGACTAATACTTCTCAAACCATATATGTCTCTTGCCAAGACTAAAATAGCCTTCTTGATCACACAATACATGAAGACAAAAGACATTAGTTATATTCAAATTCTCTCTTCTAAAATTTTGGAGCCTTGAATACCTTCACCAAAGACATGAAACTAAAAATTACTCATACATCTTCACAAGACACTCCATTGGATCACTCAAATCCACACTATCAATCTCAAATAATCAACCTCATATCAATGACCAACCACTAGTTCTCTTCATGCAAATGAATAAGCCATGAACTAACCTTGAAACCTCCTCTGAAAGCTTATACACCTTGTACACATGTTTACATAATGTCAAATATATTCTCACTTACCTGATCTCACTCACTTCACCAAGCTTCACTATTCATTCCTTCACCAAGACAAAACTAGGCTTCATAATACATCTTGTCCATAAAGACTTGCTTCTTATGAATTTTGTCAACAATGACCTTATCACAATAGGCACCCAAACATAATCAACACTCTCTTTTTTATGATATCTCATAATAATACAAAACAACACTACTCATAAGCTTGTCATATCACAACATTGTGTCAAGACCTTATGCAAAACTTAAGGACCTACTAGACCATGCTTAAGCTAACACGATCACTTATCATGCATATTCACAAGAGAACCTCTAATAAATTAATGCCACTTAATTACCTTTGAAATGAATAACAACATCAATGTATAAATACAACAATATAAATATACCTCAATAGGTTTCAATCAGATACTATGATTTTTAGTTTATTACATCATTATTCTAAAATAGCTATGTTACGATGTGATCTTTTCTTTGATATTTAGTTATGTTTATTGGATATTTTTTAAACAAATACTATTGATGTATTATTGTGTGACTATATGGAATATCATGAGTTAGGCCTTATTAATGGAAGCTAACTGACAGGGTTGTATATCTGGTAGTCAATTTTATTATGATAATAAGTATTATGACATGGGTTCTTAAAATGATCACAAATGTTATTCTCTTTTGATTGTGCTTTGTTGTTAGTCTTTGGGTTGATTTTTTGAGTGAGTATGATTTAATATATATTGATTCAAATTTCAATTTTAATATTTTTCTTGAGTCATTTTAGATTACTCTATTAGATATCATCTTAGTCAATCAAAAGATGGGTTCCTATTATGTCAAAATTGGCTTAATGATTTTTGTAATATTGCATCAATGATAATAAAATTATACTTATCTCAGGATTGATAATATAATACATAGATATGTTTGGAGCCTATTGTATTGACAAGTGGTGTCATTACCACTTTGTCTTTATGCTTCTTATCACAAACATCTTTGTTACCTTGATCCCCTTTATGTGGATCTTTACTTTTAAGATTGATGGTTTTGTTGTTGACTTGTGAATCTATCATTGGGGTCATTATTTTGATGTGCTTTTATTTATGATGGATGGTCACTTAGACCTTAAACAATCAAATAACATTATTTAGTATTAGATTAGCATTGGAATGTTAATCAATGGCATTGAATTTTAGCCATCATAATGTATGTAATTATGTGTTTGACTTAGGGTTTGAGTGTATCAATGTTTTTGATGTTTTTATAGTGTAAATTATTTTTTGTTACTTGGAAGTTATTGTGATTTAGGAGAGCTAGGTAAAAACCCTAACTACCACCACATAGCTTCTAGAATCTTGTCTGCAATTGCTTGGTCTTTGGATCTTTGATGGCTTGACTAGGAGTGTTATAGTGGATAAGGTTATTGAAACTCTATCATTTTTTATTATAAGAAATTAGGACTTGGGGAAAATTGAAGTTTATGCCTCCATTATATTGGTGGGAAGTTATAGACTTTAACACAGTCTTAAAAACTCATTTTTTCACAAGAGAGGGGATGATATTTATGGTGCATATAGTGAATTGTGAATTGAAAAATAAAGCTACCCTTTATTATCAAAAAATGAGGTAAAACAAACTTCATCACCCAAAGTAACCAAGTTAAGTTTTAAAATGTTATTTATTTGAGAAAATATTATAGTGGAAAAATGTGAATGATAATTTATTTATTTTTTTGTGTTGTTTGTTATATTTTAGCAATATTATTTATTTATATCACTAGGTTGTTTCAAAAAAGTTGTTAAACAAATGGGTTTTTTTGGGGTTTTTAGTGTTATCTAAACCCTTATTTGTGAAGTGAACACTAAGTGTTCAAGGGTGGTTAATTCCACCTATGCAAGGCTTATTAGACTGATTGAGTGTGATTTTGACATCTTTGTGAGTTAGTTATTCATATGAGCATGTATTGGGAAGCTTAACGAGCTCAAAAATAGTGGTGAAATGACTCTTTATAGTCTATATTATGATTATGTTCACATGTTTTAATTTAGTTTTATACTTATCATTATTCTCTACATTCTTGTATTACTTTGTAGAGGTTTTTAATTATAGGCATGTTTACAGTGTATATATGTGTTTAACTTGAATCTATATTTGACTGTGTTAAGTCTTGATTATTGTATTAGTATTCTTAATGTGAATAATGTGTTTAGATCTAGGATGAATGCATATTATAATGATCTTATTATGTTAAAGTTTCATTTGGAATATATTTTATTGTTTTACATGTATTTAGATCATTTTCAGAGTACATCAATTTTCATAGAACATATAAATGGTAATGATGGTATTCTATTTCTTGGTTATTTTATTTGAATATGTAATTTTATAATGATGTGAATAAATATGATAGTAGGTGCTAGTTGATTACATGATAATGCTTCTTCCTACTCAAAAATGGTAAGTATTTTATAATAGATAAATAATCCTTGTTGATTACATTTTTTATTAACAAATTATCAATACTTGAATTTTAATGCATTTAATTTGATAAATTTATTTGAGTTTCACTAATATTTCACTCTTGATTCTATTAGTTTGTGCAATGATGGTGTCGTTGTATCAAATGATACTTAGTTATGTAATGGTAAAATTCAATAATTTTTTATAAATTATTAGATTAATAAGCATGGTTTAGACAAGTATAATTAATATTTAAGCTAAAATCATGCCCTTGTGTCCCTTCTTTTACACACTTATCTCTAGACCTATCTTAGGGCCCCTTTTGATCACTTTTGACCTCCTTACACATTATTCTAAATTGATATATGACCCATAAATAAGATTATCCATATATGAGTCAACTTTAGACACATTTTAGGCCATACCTAACACTCAACATGATTAAAACACCCATTGGATAAGAGCATCCTAGGGGATATGAGTGCACGCTTTAGTGTCCTTCCCCCCTCTTATCTTACCACCAAATACATACTAATTGACCAAATTAAAAGTTATAAGAAGGTAAAATAATGTCCTTAATGATCCATATTATAAGGATTTTCATTGATATGACATATTAAGCACTTTTAAAACCATTTGTCATAGAGGAGGCTTCCACACTAGAAAACACTAGAATCACATTTGCACATTAAGAGTGGAATACCTATTTTTTCCAATTTTGATTGCATATAACCTTATTCACCCAAAGCTCAAGTTGGAGTAGATTTCACATGAAAAAAATCTATGGATAAAGAATATAATCACATCAATATTACTCCAACATCTAGTATAATACACCAGTTATTCACACACCACTGTAACATAGGAGAAATACATAACGTTTGATCACTCTTCAAATTATTGGTAAGTAAGAAGTGCTCAACAATGGGGAATTAAGGTCTCAAAAAAATTCATCCACTGACCCCTTTTCCCATTTATTTTCATTGGCATTCACATGTTAAGGAACTAAGGTTTTTAAAGGAAAATAAGTCACATAGTGGTCTCTATAAATGATCACAAGCTCTCACACCAAATACAAGCTCTCTAAATGAAAGCACAATGAACCCATAAACCCTTATTTTCTCATTTCAAGTGGATATAAGAACCCTAGATTGGATATTATCATCTCCTATATAGTGCCCTCTTCCTAGTGTTATTGTCTAGGCCTAGATTTAGTTCCAAACCCCCGATTCCAATAACTAGACCTCTACACAACAAGTTTTAGAACCTAATTCCTCTCAGAGGCATAGTTTCCAACTAAGTATTTATTTTATCCTTAAATTTTTTAATTTTTATTAATTTTATATAATAGAGAAATTCTAAATCATTGAATTCTATCATTGTTATATTATTCTCTTATTTTTTCATGGTAGTGTTGTTATCTAGGGTTTTCACATAAATCCCAAATTTGATTAAACATATTGGTGAACCCAATTATTTTCAAATATTTATAAAATATTGCACATGTATATAAACCCATTGATCCAACATATCAAGTCAAAATTTGCATCAGATATGGGTCTACTCTAAATTTTTGCATCCTTATACAAAGATTAACACATGTTATATATAATTCCATTAAAATGCCTTCTCAAAATCTTCCATCACAAATCCAACTATGTCAAAATATACTTTGGAGGCCAAATATGAATGAGCATAACTTTTTCCATGCTTTAGTGCATGATATCAAATTTAGTACAAATCATCTATGCTCAAAAATGAATAAACCCATATGATCAATTTATCTTGACACCTTCACACATGAAATATATAACACAATCAAAATACTTATTTTGACTCTTCTTTCCACATTACAAAATTGGATAAGTATGGTAAAACACAATCAGACTACCTGGGAGCCCAACTTTGCATATGCATATCTTTTGATACACTACATCACATGATCTAAAATTAAGCACAAATAAACTAGGTGCAAAATTGAAAACACCCATATGATCAACTTATCCTAAAATTCCCATAAATGTGAGATATTTCATCATCAAACTACTTACTCATCTCTTTCAAGCCACATTGCAAATTGGGCTAAGTATGAGAAAATAATGCCTTCTGATTGAGAAGCTAACTTTGCACCCTTATATCTTTGACTGTGATTTGATGCATAACTTGAGATCTGGTGCATAAAAACTAGGGACTAAAGTGATCAAAACCATATGAAAAACACCCCTTGACATGTTCCCATGTGACAATGGTGATGTCATCAAACTACCTACTTAGATTTTCTACCACTAGACCCAAAGTGTCTAGAAGGAAACTATGATCAATTAGATGAATTCTATTTATGCACACAAGATCTCCAAGAATAGATAATATCTTATGAACCTCTTTCACATGATATAATAACCATAACCATCCTTTAATAGATCTAACCATGCCAAAACTAAAGATCAATCAATCATACTTCAAGAATACAAGAATAAGCACATTACACACTTTGTCATTATCTTATAGACTAACAAGGCCATTTATCCACTCACTAGGACACCTCTATGAAAATATTAAAAACACCATGACATTATCATGACAACTCTTCAAAATTGATGAGTGGTCTAGGTGACACTATAGTGTATACATGATAATTATATTATGTAGTGGATGTGTCTCCTCTATAATTATGTGAAAGTAATTTGTTGGTGGATGTGCCCAATATGTATAGTAAACACCTGATGTTCCCCTACCTTATATATATATATATATATTCTTTGAGAAAGGACCTAAAAATATATTAAGTGATTTTGCCTCTATTTTTTGTTATTTTGGTACCTTTGTGGGTGTACCAACATCAATAATGTTAGCCTCAATGAGATCTCATATCTTATGCTTTAGGATAATTCATTTATTTGGCATGTGGCCTAGTGCCCTATGATACTTGTACAATGAATTTGAATCATAACTCTTTAGAGGAGGCTATGTCATATCAACCTCTTTAATGAGAGGGAGAGATATGACATTACAATCAAATAATTGTTTTATTATTTATGCTCTAGAAGATTAGTGAAGACTCTACACTCAGGTATAGATAAAACTAATTTGGGAGAAGGCTTATAAATTGCATTAATTATGGCCTTTTGATCACTTTCATTTTATATGGCGGTTATTAAGGTTTATTTTAACTCTTAATAGTTGATTTTAATCCATTTGTGTAATTGATTTTTTCTATTGTTAAGATTTTAACCTCTCTTTCATTGACTATGTGACACATATCAATATATGTGGGAAATTTTTAAAATAAGATATATTAATAGACTCTATTTAAACATATCCTAAATCTCTCTTTCTACTAAGGGGATAATCAATTTGGAAATTATTATTTTGTATCATAAGACATAATAAACAATATGATCATTTGAATTTTGATTAACTATGCCACTTTTGCATATGATATATTATCACTAATGTTGATAGATAAGTGTGTTAGGAACATATCGGTTAAAGGACTAAATTTTGAGATGGATTAATTTGGAAAATCATAGAACCACTATAGGGTATAATCCTTGAGATTACATGGAAATAACTTCTTAAGAAGCCAATTATTAGACCCATAGTCTAAGCATGATATGTGAAAGGATCTAAGGTGATATTATAGGTCACCCTTGCCATAATATAATGTGATATTGGGTGAGATAAATCTAGATGGCAAAAGAGTTGACACTATGTGATGTGCCAAAGGTATATGCAAGATAATGTTGGAATCCAAGGCATGTGATGATCTAGATGATCTTTTATTGAGATGTAACACTTTATATTGTAGATTAATAACCTCAAATATAAGGGATTATACATATATAGTAGAATAACTAGACAAAAGTGGTGTAGCTATCAATCATGGATGAATAACAATATTGGGTTATGCTATCTGATTTGGTTGAGTTGACCCCAATAGAGGTGTAACAACATTTTTAACTAGAGGGATTGAATATTTACCATTATTTCTCTTTTAGATTTCCTCTTGAATATGTTTATGAAATAATCTTGTATATCCTTATGTTTGGACACAATGTCTTGTAATTGTCACTTATCAATTTCATCAAATTTGTTGTGAAATTATGATATTTTAGGTTAAAAGGTAGGAAAATAAGTTTTTTATATTGTAACCTTTTAAGAATATGAATCTATGAAAAGATTACAAAATTTAAATATGGAAACAAATTCTATATTTTTGGAATTAAAATCTGTGAATAGATAGAAAAGGATACAAACCCTAAGTGTGTCTAGAGTTAGGGTTTGATAATTTAGGTTTTATTTACACCATTTTAAATTATATGTAAAATAAATTAAAACCCTAATGTGAAATTGATTTACTTTAGCTAAGTTGTATATAAAATTTTAAAAATTAGATGTACGCAAACCTAAATTTATTACATAAAATTTGGATGAATGCAAGCTAAGTTTTGAAGAAATATTTGAATTAAGAGGGTTCACCAAATGATTTAACCTTTTAGGTTTTAATAATGTAAAACCTATATTTAGATAAAGGGTTGATATGTCTAAATTAGTTAAATAAATTACAATAATTAATTGCTAATTTGTTATCAAATTTGACCTTATTTGACTTTCTAAAAATATCAATAAATAGGCCTAAATAAAAACTTATTTGGAAAATTACTATCATAGATGATTTGGGTTCTAAAAATTGAGTTTTGAGTAGTTCTAAGTGTCGCTAATAGGATTCTAATGTCTATTTCCTCATTGGATAGTAACACCCCATATGGATAGTAGCACCATGCTTATTTAGTGTCCTTAGTGTGATGCTAATGTCCCCTTTGTTGGATTATTCCTATTTTATAGGAGCACCTATGCCTATGGTTTTAGGTCTTATTTATATGTGCATGAAACCTAGAGTTTTGTGTTAAGCCTATAAAACCCAATTTAGTATGCAAACCCTAATCCTCCTTGTAAGTATGGCAGGATCAATAATTATATGTTTAATAATAGGATAGTATGGACATTTTCAATACCTTGCTATAAAGAGAGTTGCCTACATACCAATACTTTGAAGAGGGATGAAGCCTGATGTAATTATATCACCTAGTTATTGATGTAAGTACAAGTGAACTATAGAATGAGAGTGGACTTGGATGAATTGAATGTGATCAAGCTTCGAAATATTTAAAACTAGGCTTAGGGATGATATATATGGTAGTATGTAAAATTAAGGCATAATAGGGATCAAATACCTTAATTTTTATAAATTTATCATAGGTTTTAATGTGATTTTATATCTATTTTCATCTATTAAATAGAGGTCAATTAGACTTGTATTTATAGAGTTCTATTGCTTATGTAGATAAGAAAATATGCTTCGACTGACATTAAGAGGGGAGTACATTTGAAAAAGTATATGTTGGGAAGAGTTAGGCATAAGGACAGTAGCACCCAATTGGGGATAGTAGGGCCATGTGGTTTTAGTGTCCCAAATGTGGTGTTAATGTCCACTTAGCAGACTATTGAGTAAGTTGCATTACGATCTAGGAAGAAAATTCTAGGATTGTGTTTTGACTAACTATAGGTGATTGTGGTCTATATAATGACTATAAAAGAATGTGTAAATCTCTAGGATAGGTCTAGGGATAAGCTAGGAATAAGGTAACTCAACAGACACTCTTAGCATCTAATTACCACTTTCAGGTGATTACATAGATATTTAACTTTATCATTAGAGTTAGCTTTCTTTAAATAAAATATAATTATATGAACACTATTTTTAAATAGAAAACTAGTCATAACTAAAAAATTTTCAAGATAATTCTATGTCCTTCACTAATAATTTTTGAACCAAATACTACCACTCTCATAATGCATTTTTAAAAACATATAAACCCAACTTTTAGTTTCAAAAAATTGATATATAAGTCTCAAGAAAATTATGAAAATTAGGCATATTTTTTTATTTTCTATATAATTGAAAATAATCAATCACCTTATATCACTTTGTCACTTTACAATTTATACATATATTATCTATAATCTAGGGTTTTACATATGATGACTATATTAGATATTTTTGAGCTACAATTTTATGCATGCAAAATATAAATTTCTTTTATTTATCAATACAATTTTTTTGTTATGCATATTATTCTATGCAGAGATTTAAAAAAATTATTTCAAATTTGAAATCAAATATGAATTTGTATGACTTTAAAACTTCCCCTTTACCATTTTATCAATTCAAATCATGCCTAGAAAAAACATTGAAACAATAAAATGCCAAAAGAATTAAACCCTAAACAACTTTAATTTCAACATTATTTTCAAAATATTATCTTGCTTCATATGAACATTGAAAAAAATTTTAAAAATAAAATTATTTGTGAAAATTTTTGAACAATATTTAAACATTTAATTTTAAGCCTTAGAAATAACTAAAAATATATATCAACCTTGGAAAGTATTTAAAAATAATACAAATTTAGTGAGAAAGACTATGTAAAAATTATATGTATATGTATATGTATATGTATATGCATATTGTTAATAATCAAAAATATATTGTATTTATTTAGTATGGAAAATACTATATAATGTTAAGTATGACTACCATTCAAAACCTAAATATAGAAAACACTATATTAAAAACATAGAATTCTAAAAATAACTACATATCGACTATGATATAAAATAAATGGTATATGAAAATCTAAAAGTAATTATAAATTAGCATTCATAATTGAGATTGAATGTATATTAAAAGTTAGAAAATAAAATAAGTTACTATATTAAAATCAATAGAATTGAATACAAAATTCCATGCAAAATTTTGTTACTTTCATTTGTAACAAAATCAAAACCTTGAATATGAAATGTCATGAAAAAATCCAATAAAAAGTGTTAATGAATCTTCAAAACTGAGTGAACATACCATATGAAAATATATGATGGAGTGAGGACCAAGCAAAGAGTTGAAACAACAATCGTGCAAACCTTAAAGCTAAGTATAATTGCATACTTTATAACCTTGTCTTCATAAACCTTCTATTGAAGTTAAAAATATATAAAATAACTTGTCAAAATTTAAAACTAAAACAATAATGAACCACAACTAGTAAAAATTTGATGCCAAAAAATAAATAAATAAAAAACCATGAAAAATTGAGACTTACTGCAATAGAGTAAACCATTCTTGTGTATAAGTTTAAATACCTTACAAAATATCAAGTACCATGCAAATTGAAACAAAACCATGAGTGAAACTATACACATAAGATATATATTGAGATGCAATATTTAAATAAACATTTCCATGAAATTAAAAATGAATTGAATAGTAATTTATGAACCAAATATAAGTCGACCCACAAGAATGAAAGAATAAACATGAAATTCAATTGAAAATATTATACATGCAAAATTTTCCATTTATGAACTTAAATAAAAAATATATGTATGTTTTTTATTCTAATATCTTAATGGATTTTAAATGAATAAAAAAATATTGACTATCCTTTTCTACGTTCATTATTTTCTAAAATAACTTCTGATTTCTATAATAAACCAAATACATACCTTTATATGAAAATTATCTACCCATAAAACTAAAAATGATGTGAAAACTATAAATGAAAACTTTAATACTAAATAAATTTTAAAAAAACCAAATAAAAGACCAACAAATATTCACTTACATACATAAGATTTTAAAATTATAGAATAACCAAATGAAGCTAACTCACTACCTATACCCTATTTTATGGATGAAATAAATGCACAATGGTTTCCAAAATGGAAAAATACATTTGGCATGCTCAATGGAGTGGAAGTGGCCAAAAGTCATATGCCAAATTTTGTCCAACTTCAATTTTAGTGATAATGATAGTTTCATTACTATCTATGTTATCTATGACAAAAAATTTCTCCATCCAAACCTTAATATATGTTTAATAATAAATAATTAAAATCTAACATGACCAATGAGTGGTTCAAGGATGAAGAGATACAGGGTGATATTGAATTTCTTTTAACATCAATTTAAAAGGCATGTATCCTAGTGAGAAAAAAACATATTAAAACCACCACCTCATGTCATACCTTAGAAAATGTGATATATAATCACTCAAAATTTAATTGTATGTGTTAATATTTTGCCCAAAATGGCATATTTTAATCGACCATTAAAATAAATCTTCGCCACGATGTAATTTAATATGTTTACCAAAAAAATGTTTACGTAAAATGGAATATCAATACCATTTGATCAAACTATCTAAACCATGCTCACTCAATGTGGCATTTTGGTTGAATATTTTCAAATATTCTTGTTCAAAAAGGCATATCAATGCCATTTATTCAAAAAACTATGTAAAGCAACATGTTAACAAAATTTAAATGGCCAAAAAAAATTATGAATACATCATTTGGACAAGTATAAATAAGTTTATATTTTTTAAACATTATAAATTAATAAATTATAATAATAATTATCTAATATTAGTGTTTTAAAAGTTTTTCAAAAATGTATGTATTAGGATACTCATAAACTATTATAACAAATTTTGAAGAAAACAAGCAAAGACTAGTTTTGATTGTTGTAATATGTATTGTCTTAGACAAATTGCATTGACATCATATTTTTGGAAATAGAGCCATGTATTTAGAAATGAAAATTTATGAAATGCCAAACATAAGCTGAATATTATTCTAATTATCATTATTTAAATATTGAGAAAATATATTAACTTACAACCAATTTTTATGAATATGACGGACTAACATTTTTGTTTACATTGAGAATGATAATGTGAAATTTATGATTAATTTATCAAAAATAAAAAATGACATTTGAAAAAATAATAAAAAATATAAATAATAATCAAGTTTTAAATATAGCCCCTACCATATAAATAAATGTTGGGTATGGTACAATAGTTCATAATAGTCATAGTTATGTATATTTGAATTTTTTTTACTAGGGTATTAATTTTTTGATAAAACTAGTGACCTTGATAGACATTTTAATTTATGAAAGCAGGTTGAAATTAACATTGAAAGTTTTTAAACTTAGGAGTGCAATACTGGTAAAGTTTTTCATAAGTATTTAAGTGCAATATCATTAAAATAAATCATATTAAGGGATGGTTTTTTTAGCTAGTGTGTAATGAAGAATAGTAAATGGAATACTAGGAAGTTTAGGTTGGATGAGTATTATCACAAAAGTTAAAAAATTAAAATTTAAAATTAAGTGATGCTATAACATCATATTTTTTAGTATTATTCTTTTATAGATTAATTTATTTGAAGAAACTAAGAGATTTAACTTTGATAAAAGAGATACATTTACAATCATATGAAGATTCATTTTCTTTTGCTGACATGAATGATAATTCAATGTTATAGCTAAGAATTTGATCTTTCAAAAAATAAAATAAAACAAAAGATAATAAATAAGAAATAAATAAATGACATATAAAAATAAGGAAACATAGAATCTAAAATTGGAATGGAAAAAAGAATTAATCATATAAGATTTTATTGTAATTATCACTAATTGTGTGATGTCACTGAGTTCCATCTAAATATTGTAAATAGAAATCATATTTATCAAGTGAAATAATAATTTTATATAGTCATAACCATAAATAATCAAATTTATTATTATTTCTAGGATATTCATAACATTTATACCAATATATAACTATATTACCAACTTTGAAAGTTTTCTTAGAGACATTTTTATCAAAATAATTTATAATTTTTTATTTAGTTTTGATTTATTTTTATGAGGTAATATAATTTTTTTTTTCTAAAGATGATAAATCACTAAAAAAAATTTATATACAATTAGAATATTCATAATTATATAATAACATTATTTTTATAGAAGTGATTTGAAGTTTGATAGGGATAGTGGCTTCAAAACCATAGGATAACATAAAGGGTTAAGAGTCAATTAAAACTTTGATTGTAGTATTATAAAGCCATAAATATTTCAATTTTTTAATATGTCAATTCATTTTATTTTAAAAAATATTTTTTTTCATAATAGAAATGATTTTTTTGTTAGTTATCTTGGCTTGTCCATTACCTTGAGAATGATAATTAGACAAATGACTATAAATTATTAAATAACATCCTCTAAGTTATATGTAATTATTTGAAAAAAATTGAGAACCATTATTAGAAATAGTTTCAATAAGAATTACAAATCATGATAAAAAATTATTTTCAAAGAATGTAATGACCTTTGAAGTAAATAAACTTTTATAGGGAATAACTTCTAGCCATTTTGTGTGATAATCAATAGTAGTTAAAATGTATTTATGTCTAATAGAATACTAAGGTTGGATATTTCAAGTGAAATGTATGCCCCATTTCATAAGAGTTTTTTCAATAATAACTAAACAAGAGGCATCTTTAAATATTGTTTGCCAATAATATCTGACATGTAATATTTTGCGTGCAATAGTTTTTGTAGAAAAATATTCATCCCATATACTTTCATGAGAAATTCTAAAGATTTTTTTAGTTTTATCATGGGTAAGACATATAAATAATATACCATATATATTACTATAAAATACATGCACATGCACACACACATGCACACGCACACACACACACACATGCACACGCACACACACACATGCACATGCGCGCGCGCACACACACACACACACACACACACACACACACACACACACACACACACACACACACACACACACACACACACACACACACACACACACACACACACACACACACACACACACACACATTTATAATAAGACAAATTTCAAATATTGTAACCTAATAGTTGTACATTGATGTTTATCTAAGAAAATTGAACAAGCTTGGTTTTGGATATAATGGATTATATTATCATACCAATCATCATGAAAATATAGGTAGTCCCACTCTTTCATTTCAAAACTAATTTTAAATTTCCATGTTTATTGTGAAGTTTTCATGGTTTACAAAAGTGTTTTAACATGTATATGATCATCAACAGCTAAAACATGAACATTGATATCATAAGTTACATTATCAACAAGGTGTTTGGCTAGATCATTGAATTTTACTTTTTTCCATATTTAAAATTCAAGATCATACTATTTAATTTTAAAATTCATTTATCTAAATTATCATCTATCATAGTTTAATTTAGAAGATAAGTACATTTGAGCATCCTACCAAATTATTTCCCATTAATATATATTTAAATTTTCCCAATGTTAAAACTAACCAAAAAAAAAATTTAAATTATAGGATACATAATTTTAACTTTTTTGATCACTTGGCTCATATTTATAATGGATTTTTCTTTTTCATTTTATTCATACTGAGTAACAATAACACTTATTTTATTTTTAGTTATGTTAACATACAAAATCAAAGGTTTATTCATGTTTGGTTTTGAAATTATATGAGAGATTACTATTTCATTTTTGATCCCATCAAAATATATATAATATAATTTATCCCATAAATAGTTTTGATATTTTTCAATAAAGATATGTAATGGATTAGCCTTATCATAAAATTAGAAATAAATTTGTACATAAATTTTATTTTAAAAAAAATGATATTAAAATAGATTGATATTTTTAAGGAGGAAACTATTTTATACCTTTAATATGATCTAGGTCTATATAATTTCCATACTTATAAATAATATGACCTAGAAGTTTATGTTTAGTTACACCAAAAACCAATCTATTTCAATTTCGAAAGATACCATATCACCTACATCTAATAAATATTTCATGTAAGTGGTCCTAGTTTTTATTCCATCTCTTAAAAAATAAAGTTAGATCTAGGTAATCTTGAATAATAATGCCAATTAATTCATTAAATTCCACATGCATAACTCTTTGAAAAGGAGCACCTACATTTATTAATCTGAATGACATCCTATTGAATACAAAAAAGAATCTATGTGTAGTGAATATTGTCTTATGTCTAACTTTTGGATTTAAAATTTTTATATTACATCTTGAAAATTCATTTAAAAGAGACATCATTTCATAGATAGCTACTTTATGTAAAATATGATCAATAGCAGGTAAAAAAAATTAACCTTAATGATTACATGATTCAAATATCTAAAATAAATAAAAAGACATATATCACCATTTTTATTAAAAATATTAGCTTCCTAATCATAGTATATAAATGGGTAAAGGATACCACTATCTAACATTTTTTTAATATTCATATTGATGGTGTCTTCCAATAAGGGGCTTCTTCTACAAGGTTTTTTACTAACATGTTTTATACCAAATTTAATTGGTATACCAGGTTAGATTATGGTAGTATCATAACCTTTTAGATATTTATAGGTCCAAAAAAGGATGTCAATATACTATTTAAATAACAAAACAAATAATACATTTTATTTGGTTGTGCATTATATACCCAAATAACATATTTGTAATGATATTTTGTTTCCATGTTGATTAGAATAATTTCACCAATATTTCTCCTTGAAAGTTCCTTAGTTATAAATTCTTTAGGCTGATCATAAAGATAAAAAATTGATTGGAGGCTCACCAAAATAGAAGGTAACTTGTTATTACTAAGCTAAAATTAATCACCATAATTCAAAATATAATCATTATGATCAAAGTAATTACCCTATATAAAATAATTATATATTCATCACAATTGAAAACAGGCTAACTATTTTTTAAATCTATAATCTCATGTATGAAAACTTTGGAAAAGTATAGTATAAAAAATATTCTATATCATTTAAGGTTATATTTGAATAATAAACAATAAGTTTATCAACATGAATGTTAAATTATATAAGGATATGTGAAATATTTAATTCTTCAAAATTTTATATAAGTGACCAAATGTTTTGAGTATATTAATGCAAATGTGATTGATTGGTATTATATTTTTTATAAATTACATTATAAATAAATCATAATTAACAAAAATTCCCAAGTGTTTAATATTTAATTTAATTCATTTTTCAAGACCAAGACATAAACATTCAAATTTGACAGTATTGTTGATATTTTCAAAAGATAATTGATAAACGTACCCAAATATTTTTGCTATATGAGAGATAAGAATGACATTGAAACCATCTCCACATTGGTAACATGTAAGATCAAAAAATAAAGTATATATTTTTTCTCAAGAAATAATTAGTGTATATTTCTTATCTAGTTCATCCTAAGTGAAAATTATATATGTTAAAATTATAGTTTTTGAGAATGTAATGTTATTTGGAATGGGTTTGATGGGAGTATCATTCTAGTTTTATCTATTCATAAATGCCATTTAATTATAATTAGGGACTCAATTTATGTATTTTCCAACATAATTAGAATATGGGTTTATACTAGTCCTTTCTAAAAGCATAACATAATTAACATGAATATCTAAAAAATGCACATTATGAATAAATTTGATTCTTCCATCTTGGGAAATTTTGATGACTATATCACAAAAATTGCTAAAACTTTTAGTTTTATGTGAGTCAAAAATAACAAGTATACAATTGTCTCATTCATAATGAATGTATAATTGATTAGGAATATCATCATGCATAATATTTTTAGATGTGCCTCTGTCAAGAATATAATTATGAATAATCTTATAAATAATTTTAGTAGACACATAGAATGGAGTGATATGATCTAAAGGTGGGTCATTGTAATTAGAAAATGCATATTAAATTTTTTCATCATCTATCACTTCTTTTAAACCTAAATTTTTTTTAGAAGCTAGATTTTTTACAACTTTGTTGATATTTTTAAGTTACCTAGGAAAATAAATAGCTTGAATAAAATAAAAACTATTTTTTGTGTTAGTTAAATGATCTATAATGTTATGAGGTCCAAAATTAACATTTATTTGTGGGTAAGTTATAGGAATATAATCAAGTTGGTAATGCAAATTATTATATTTGGTAGGTGTTGATGATTGAATATGTATCATAAGTGCCAAAAGTGTTTAAGAAAAATTTTCATTTTAGAATAGAGGTAAAGCAAGTGGACTATTTCAAAATATTTATAATGTTTGATGGTTGGAAGCCACCATGGCTAAATATCTGATCTATGGAAAATATGAAGTATGTTATTCTAAGAATGATGAACTATGATCAAGAAATAATCTAAAGACTAATCTAAGATGGATATTTATAGTGAAAATTAATCTAGTGTGATCTGGTTATAAAAGGATCAGAAGGAAAGGTAGGGTAGATAAGAGATGGTTTTTTATCTTCATTCCAAACATCATGACAAAGTTCAAATATCATCTAGGCATGAACTTAACCAATGTATTAAATGAAGTATAATAAGCTCAAATCCTATCACATATCAAGAAAACATCTAAAAATGGTGTGAAATGATGTAAATAAGAACCAAGTTCACTTTAAATATTTACCCCTACAAGAAAACAACATTATCCCAAATGCAAGAAGAGTAAAAAAATGAAATGAACCTAAAAACATTCAATCAACCTAGGATTGACCCAGCTTAATAGATCTAAATTCAAATGTAGACACTAAAAATTTACAACAATGATTCAAATCTATAAATCAGAACAAACACATGAGAGATAAGCTAGGCTAACAAAAGACATAAGCATATTTGGATAAACTTTGTAAAAATCCTTGATTTTATTAATTTCTCAAAAGTTACAACTGGATTTTAGCTCTAAGAAATCCCTCTTCTTTTACAATTAACAAATTTTCCTCTTATAGGATGTAAGGAAACATGTCAGGCAATCATATCCAATTACAAAAGTACAAGTGTTAAGACAACTATCATTTCCATAAACGTTCTATAATACACTAGACTTTTCCTAATGGAATGACTTATAGGCAATGTGTTTTATAAGTTACACATGCATTTAGAAACAAAATATTCCACTCTCAAAATGTACAATGCCTAGATATAAGAAGAATATTCTTATTTCAACTATACTTTGAGACCCTAGTGCTACTACATCCTTAAGCCTTCCTTGCAGGATCTTTATTTCATAATAATATTCATTGATCAGCTGGAGGTTAGTAATGTCTTAAGAATAGATCTTTTCTTGATCTCTCGGGTTAATAAGGTCTTTCTTAGCTCTTTTCAAATCTTGTTTGATGTTCCCAACATTAATTATCTTCTCCCTAGCCTCTATCTTCCCTTGACCTTGGTTCCTCATCTACTGGTTGAAATGAGAAGTCATATGCTTGATATTTAAGACCTTGATTAAATATTTGACTTGGTACCTCAAGGCTTATCATTGGAAAACTTGGCGTGTATCCATTATGATCAATTATTCACTACTTCTTACCTCATTCTACTTGATTTAAGGAATTGAACAAGCCAAATATGGTGTCCTTGTATAGCTTGATTCTATCTTTTTACGATGGTAGTCTCTTCTAAATTTAAAGTTGGATAGAGCCCCACATCATTACTAAGATAATATTTGTGAGCTACCATAGCTATGAAGTTATTCAAATCACTCACTAGTCATTTGTCATCCAACTCTTCTAGGTCAAATTCTCTTACATAGATGACAATTAAGTGTCTCTATCTTAGTTATTAAAAATACAAGGCTAAAATAGGGATCTTGTATGTGCTTAGGGTTCTTTTGAATCTTTTTACATTTCTCTAATGGTGGAAATTTCCTAAATATCCATGAGCTTCGTTACTTAGATCTCAATTAGTCTGTGTACCTATGCCCTTATATTTCCTAGGACTACATGCTCTTCCACTTGTCACATTATACTGATGTGGATCTGATGTGGCATCCATGTCGCATTTTCAAGGCATTTTGATCATTAATTTTTAAAAAATGACCATTTCCTTTTAAAATTAATACTGGATTTTGTATTTTTCAATCATCCTTACATATATCAATGTGATCTATTGATCTTGATCTACTTGTACCTTCTGATCCACATACCATTGATCTAAATGTGTATGCTCATCTATAGACCATTTATCTTGAAAATATGCTTGAGATATAACTTAGTGGCCTACAACTATGCCATGTGTCATCTATCTATTAGTCTTGAATTTTTAAGGTTCATCTTACACTATTAGATCATCCTTGTCTAAGAAAATGTGCTCTATTGGATCTTGATCTTTGAGGTCAAATGCCATTGAATTCTTAATGTTCTTTGGCCAAGATTGTGACACTTGTTACTTTTTATCTTATCCCAAAGATTAGTTGAAGTTTTGACTTGATGCACACTATTAGATCAATCTGTCCCAAGAAAATACATTTTATTGATCTCGTGAAGATGTTTGAGCTTTAACTTAAGATCATGATCTTGAATTTATGCTCATAACATTAGTTATTGATCATCTGATCAAATGTGGATCATTGATCCTGCAAATAAAAATTGAATTTAAGTCAATGCTCAAGGAAAATAAAATATTTAACATAATGTTTTAGACTATAATTTTATTTTGGGTCAATAAACATGGGCAAGACTTTAGAAAGAACATTATAAGCTATGTTTTGAGACATAATGAATGGGACCCCATAAATAATCAAAGACATAGAATATAGTCTTAGGATAAGGCCTTTAGGTTAAGTTTATAGACATAACAAAAGGTCATGATGGTTAGTTACACTATTTAAAAACAAAAGGGAAAAAGGGGGCTTGGGAAAATAAATAGACCAAACATAAAAAAAATTAGACTAAAGTTTGGTCATGTTAATAAATATGACTAAACCTTAAGATGAAAATAGAACTAAGTCCATGTCATAATAAAAGGGACCCCTCATTTAGTTAAACAATGATAAGATAAAATGGAAAAAATGGGACTCAAGAGATGAATAACTTAGGATAAGGATTTTATACCATGGTATTTTTAATGTTAATAAACATGACTAGGACCTTAGGATAAAATATAACTAAGTCAAATTAAAGTGATAAATTGTTTCTGCATTAGTTATTCCTACCAATTTTGAATTTAAAAGGGCATGAGCTAGGGTAATTGGAGTTAGGGTTTTAAACTAATTAGACATGAATTCAAATTGATTTCAATAGGCCAAAATCTATTAAAATATCAAATCATTATTAAATCATAAAACCCAGACATTGCTCATTCCAACTAGACTCCATTAAGTTGTGACTTAAAACATAAAGACCAAATGTTATCAACTTTAGATAAGATAAAATTAGAGTCATTAAATAAATATTTTAACCAAACTAAGTGTGGATGATCTCCAAATAAAGATGATGTCAAAACATGCTAACAATACTCTGATCAAATGGATTTTCAAATTTAGGTTACAAATTTGCATAATTTAAGATAAAGTTCCCCATTTTCAGAAATAGGGGTATGTTGACCTCAATAGTAGGTAAAGGATTTATTTATTCAAGGTTATCATTAGGGTTACATATAACAATAAAAAAATTTAGTATAGTTTTACCTTTATCTTGAGGTAAGGTTTTAGAAGATGAAGGTTGATCATTATCAAATTTCTCTGATTTCAAGTTATCTTTAGGAATAGAAATATAATCATTTTTATTTTTTTAAAAACATAAATATTTTATGTGTTGATTTCACATAAATAATTTTAACAACTACATATCTATATATTATCCACTAAGTTAATATAAATACTATATTCTCATTGGATAAATCATTTTAGTTTTTAATCAGTGATGCATGTATCATGATAATGTTGCGCATTTCACATACATGTTAATAACGAACTTTGATTTCAAAATTATATTTATGAATTTTTTATGTTTTAACTAATGAATTAGTTTGATCATTTATATATAATTTAATGATCACAATCTCATTCCTAAGATTATCTATGGCTTTTAATTTTTTTGGATTATCATAAGTTAGATTAGTAGTATATTTTTATTTAAAACCAATGAATTTAATATTTTTTTCATATTCAATAAAAAAAATAATAGTGGAATCATACACACACACACATATATATATACATACACACACATATAATATATATATATACACACACAAATACACACACACATATATGTATGTGTATATATATATGTGTGTGTGTGTGTGTGTGTGT
>JARHVA010001008.1:1947500-2222500 GCA_037957365.1 Torreya grandis | reverse complement strand
ACCCCTTGAAAATATTTTTGAGAATCAACCCATAGGAACATCGACCCCTCTTGTGTATAAAACATAACTATCTCTCAATGTTGCTTTCTCAACAAATGATAGAACTCTACAATATCTCTTTTTATTCTCTCCTCTGTTCTTATATAAAATAATTACAAACCATGCACTCTCTTGCATATTACAAATGGATTCTCAAGCCTTTATTTATATCTTTCCAAATGACCTTTGCCATTCACCCTTTGTGACTCTTCACTCCTCATGGAAAATGGCACCAAACTTGCATGACCCTTTGAATCCTTATATTTGAAAAGTCATATGGTGACCCTTCATAAGAAAATGCTTCCTTTCCTCTTTTATCTTTATCTTGGTGATCTTTCAAATTCCTTAAGGTGACTCTTCATGGAAAAATGTGTCATACCCTATTTTGTCTTTACTTGGTGACTCTTAGAATTCCTCAAGATGACTCTTCATAGGAAAATGTGTCCCATTCCTCTTTTATCTTTACCCAATGACTCTTTGACTTTTCCATGGGAAATATATTCATTAATATTAAATAAATATCAACACATTTTAGCCAAAATATGAACATTAAAAACACATTTAGATAATAGATGCTATGGATCCTTCATCACCAATGCTAAACCTTTGAAATTAATGACAATATTTCCAACAATCTCCCCCTTTGTCATTGATGGAAATATCTAATTGAAATGACCACATCCTAAAACATATACTGCACATACCAACCTATACATATTGCCATCTGAAAAACATACAGTAACTCCCCCTTACTATAGCATCATGTAACTATTCCCTCTACCTATTATTATTCTTCTCCCCCTTTAACATCATGTCAGAGGGCCTATCCTAGAGCTAACACTTAGCTCCCCTCAACTGATGCTTATCCTCAATGATAGGAAGTAAAATAAATTACTCCCAACTTCTCTCATAGATACTTGAATGTATCTTTTCATAGTGCCTTTGTGAATATATCTATAATCTATTATATAGTATTAATATATTTCATCTTAACTTATTGATCTGCAACCTTCTCTTTCAATAAGTGATATCTTATAGGAATATGTTTTATTCTTGAATGCATCACTAGATTCTTATAAATATTAATAGAACTTGTGTTGTCACAAAAAATAGAAATAGGTTCATCATATTTTACCTTGATATCTTTCAAAGTTTACTTCATCCAAAGTAATTAAGTAAAACATAACACTCCTCAAATATATTATTATTTAACTATAGAAAGTGATACTAAGTTCTACTTCTTACTTAGCCATGATACTAAATTATCATCAAGGAAGAAATCTCCTCCATTTGTACTCTTTTTGTCATCTAAGTAACCTACCCAATCTGAATCTATATAAGCAAAAAAAGTGAAATATCTACCTATGGGATACCACATTCCATAATCCAATGCCCCCTTGACATATCTGAATATTCTCTTCACCAACTAAACATGACTCTCCTTTGGGGCTACTTAATATCTCACAACCATGCCTACTATGTGCATTATGTCTGACCTGAATGCTATTAACTATAAAATACTACCAATCCTCAATCTATAAAAATATTTATCTCTAATAGGTGAATCTTCATCATTACACACCTTGTTCCCTATACCTATTTGTGTGCTAACTAGTGCAATCCTCAAAACCAATTTTTTTCAACATTTCCTTGACATACATTGAGATATGAAAATTCCTTTATCTAACTGAAATATTTACAACCCTAAGAAAAATGAAAATTCTCCAATCATAAACATCTCAATTTTTTTTTTCATATTATCAAAAAAAATTGTCATATTTTCAGTGTTTCCTCCAAAAATTACATCATCAACATATACCACAATAATCAATTGATGCTCATCTTTTGTTTTGATTTAGAGATTACTATCAACAAAACCTCTTTTGAAACCTTGATCTTGTAGGTACTTATCAAGTCTTGCATACCAAGCTTTGAGAGCTTTTTTTAATCCATACAGTGCTTTCTTCAATCTACATGCATGGCTACTATCATTTGAGAGAATAAATCCCTTGAGATACTTATTGTAGACCTCTTCTTCTAAATTCTTGTTTAGGAATGCAGACCTGACATCCATCTGAAATACTTCGAAATTTTTAAACACTACATATGAAATAAACATTTTAATAGCCTCTAGCCTTTCCACTAGTGCAAAATTTTCTTCAAAATCTATTCCCTCAATCTAAGCATATAATTTACATACTAACCTTGATTTATTCCTTGTAACTTCACCATTTTCATGTAACTTATTTTTTATACCCATTTTATTCCTATCACATTGTGATATTTTGGTTTAGGAACTAATTCCCAAGTATTATTCTTTTCTATCTAATTTAATTCTTCATTCATTACCTTAACCCAAAGCTCATCATGCCTAGCTTCTAAAAAAGTTTTAGGTTAAATTTTGGATAATAAAAAGAAATTAACTTGCTCAAATTCACTTACCATCATTCTTTTGATATGAAATCCTTCATTTATGTTCCTGATGATGTCACTTTAATTATGATTTCTATGGACATATTTAGATAGGGTTTTGGTATCCTTTTTCTCCTTCATCTCATCTTCATCTGATTCTTCAAAATCTTCTTTTTTGATGATTTTTAGAGTGTCTACTGGATCACTATCTCTTTATGCTACATCTTCATCTATCTTAACACTTGCACTTTCAAATATGTTCTTGGTTCTTTTTTTATAACATTTATAAGGCTTAATTTTACAAAAACATCCATGAAATATACCTTCATCTACTCTATATTCAAACTTATAAAGTTTTTCATCAATTCTCCTTATGAATCATCTACTACCATTTTTTTTGAAATAATCAACTATAGCTAGTTTGTCTTTCCATATCTCATAGGGAGTCTTATCACTATTTACTCTTAAAAATGCTCTATTATGGATATGCGATATTCTACCTAATGGCTCTCTCCAATATTTATCTCATATCTTGGATTCATTTAGCATTATCCTCCATTTATTGAATTATTCTATTTCTCTACTCAACTATTGCATTTTGTTGTGGAGTTTTGGTTGTTGAATAATGTCTCTTTATCCCATGATCTTCATAATATTCAACAAAGTAATCTAACATGAATTCCCCTCAATTTGATCTCAATTACTTAATTTTTAAGATAGTTTCATTCTCAACTAAAGCTTTGAATGCTTTGAAATGTCTGAAAGCTTCTGATTTTTGTTTAAAAACATCACTGAAGTCATAGGTGTAAAATCATCAATAAGCAACATGAAATATTTCTCACCTTGATTACTTTGAGTTTTCATCATTCCACATAAATTAGTGTGAATAATATCTAACATCTGAGTAGTCAAGTATTCTTTTGTCTTAAACTATCTTTTGGCCTTCTTCCCATGCTAACAATGTTCACAAAGTGTGTTGGAGGGCTTTGTAATCTTTGGAAGATCTCTAACTGCTTACTTTTTGCTGATGTTGACAAGATTGTCAAAATTTATGTGTCTCATTCTCCTATGTCATAGCCAAATTTTCTCAACTTGACTCAAACAAAATTTTTGACCTTTGATATCTGATAACATATAAAATTTATTGCTTATCTTCTGAGCATGTGTAATCAACACATCTATATATTTTCTCTTAATTTCACAAACTTTTACATAAAACTTTCATGTGTGTCCTTGATCACACATTTGACTTACACTCAAAATATTATGCTTAAGACCTTCTATATACAAAACATATTTAGTCTTGGTTCTACTATTATCCAAACTTAATGTACCTTTTCTAGTAATTTTGTTAGTAGTATTGTCTCCAAATTTCACTATGCCACCATTAATCTTCTTTAGGGTTATGAGCTTGATCTTATCTCTTATCATGTGCCTCAAACATCCAATGTCAATAAACCATGGATTTTCTTCATTTCTTACATGCAAATCTATCTAAACTAACATAGACTTTTTAGGTTATTTCTTTTGCCATAAACCTCTCTAAACTTTCTTCTTGATGAATGGAGCCTTAAAACTCTAGTCCATCTTGACTGACTTGAATATGCTTCTATATTACTAGGCTATGTGTCTAAAGTTATTTCACTTGTAACATATTATGGCTTCTTCATTAAAGCCTAATAGAGGAACAAAAGAGTTGTGGCTTCTACTTGACTCTGCATGAGTTTCCTTCTTGTTTTTGAAATTATTAGCCCTTTTCCAACATTCTATTTTATTATGATCATATCCATCAAAATAAAAATAGTAACCATAAAAATTGAATATGTTTGTGTATCTGTGACCTAATTGCCTTTTGTAGCTTTGCTCCTTCCAACCTTTTTATTTGAGATGTCCTTTATATTCTTAACTTCTTCCTTTTTCATTTCCTCTTTTGTAAGAGCTTTATCATAGCTCTTTCCTTTTCCTGTGTTAACTATTTTTGTGAAATTAGTGGCCTCCCCTTTCTCTTTTTCAAATCTGATACCTATCTTATCTGACATTGATCTTTGAATTTTTAATATCTTATTCAACATATGAGTGTTATTATAAAATTTTGAATCATTAGCTGCTTCACCATTGACTGATTTATTTGCTTTTTCAAGATCTAATTTTAAAGAGGTAATTTAAACAACATACCTTTCAAAATATTCACTTACTTTTTGTAACTGAGTTGTTAGATCCTTTTTTAGTTTTTTTGGCTTCATAAAGGTGTGCTTGTAAATCTTCAATTATTTCTTTTGACTCTTTTTCATTTTTATTGATTTGGAGCTTCAATATTTGATTCTTCTTTTAAAGAGATTTTAATCCTTCTAAGGCACAAATGAGTTCTCCTTCTAGATTCACTTCAACTTCATCTTGTTCTTTTGATTGATCATCTATACTTTTGCTTGTAGAAGCATATTCATGTATGGTCATGAATAAAATCTCTTCTTTTGAATCACTAACTCCACTATCTTCAGTTGAGCTAGGATCTTTAGAATATAAATTCATATACTCAAATCCCTTCTTGAATTTTTCTTCAAAATTCTTCCTGTATATAGACTTTCATTCCTCATTGTCACCATTATCCTTATCTAGGAACTTAGCTACAAAATGTCTAATCTCTCCATAATTAAAACATTTGGAAGGCAATTTTCCTTGATATTTACCTATGCCCTTTTGGCTTATGAATGAAAAGAGATCCATTGTCATCTTTATCATCACTAGATCTATCACTCAATTATTAAATCTTAGCCTTTTCTTTCTTTTATTTCTTGAAAGCAACTTCCCTTTTTTAGGGTTTCTCTTGCTCAGTCTGCATCTCATATGCCATAAGAATACCATGTAGTTCATCCATCTTTAGCTTGACTAGATCCTTCATCTCTTTGATTATTGAAACCTTTGCATCATATCTCATTGGTAGAGATCTCAAAACCTTTTACATTACCACTGATTATTCTAACTTTTCTACAAGGCCTTAAATATGATTAACTATTTTATCAACCCACAAAAGATAACTCATTATATTTTATTCATCTTCCATTTTCAAACTCCTAAATTATCTTCTGAAAGTCTAGAGCTTAGCTTGATGATGCTTTCCATCACCTTTGTAAATATTATCAAGCTTTACCCAAGTCTCATGAGAATATTTGCATTGCATAACTTTAAAAAAAATTGGTTCACATAAACCACATAAAATAACATTTAAATATTTAACATTATTTTCACTTGACTTCTTTTCTATCGGATTAATCACAAGTGTCTATGGCTCTTCGTATTTCTCCAAAACTGCTTTTCAAATGTCAAATCTAAAAGACATCAAATAAATCCACATTCTTATGATCCAAAAATCATAATTTGTCCCATAAAACAAAGGTGTCTTATTTTTAGAAAAATTTTCATGTGATCCAGCCATCATACTTTCCCTAATCTAGCTTCAAGTTGTAAAACTCTTTCCAAAGGAACCTGCTCTAATACCAATTGTTAAGCATGGGATATACTAAGAGGGGGGAATCAGTACATCATATGTATTATAAATATTTTACTTAATCAAACTCCAATTAACCATACATTCAAGATATGCAATAAAACATAAATAATATGCACCACACAAGAGAGATAGAGAGAGAGACTAGATATTTATGTGGAAACCTGAAGTAGGAAAAACCATGAAGAATAATCTCAAGTATTTTAAAAATAACCAACTCAAATTACATAGTTCATAAGAACCAACTTTCATGAACACCAACCACTTTGTTGAGCACCAACATAATAACTATTTGGGAGCACCAATCCATAGGAGCACCAACCCCTTACAAAGATTTGTGAGCACCAACCCACAAGAACACCAACCCCTCTTATGTACAAAACATAACTATCTCTCAATGTTTCTTTCTCAATAAATGATAGAACTCTACAATATCTCTTTAATTTCTCTCCTCTTTTCTTATATAAACTAATTATAAACCATGCACTCTCTTACATATTATAAGTGGTTTTTCAAGCCTTTATTTATAGCTTTCCAAATGACCTTTGTCATTCACCCTTTGTGACTCTTCACTCATCATGGAAAATGGCACCAAACTTGCATGACCCTTTAAATCCTTGTATTTAAAAAGTCATCTGGTGACCCTTCATAATCTAATACATCCTTTCCAATTTTATCTTTATCTTGGTGACCTTTTAAAATATTTAAGGTGACTCTTCATGGAAAAATGTGCCATACTCTCTTTTGTATTTACTTGGTGACTCTTTGAATTCCTCAAGATGACTCTTCATGGGAAAATGCATCCCATTCCTCTTTTAACTTTACCCCACAACTCTTTGACTTCTCCATAGGCCCTATTTTGACTTTTATGCAACCACAAATATATTCTTTAATATTAAATAAATATAAACACATTTTAGCCAAAATATAAACATTAAAAACACCTTTAGACAATAAATTCTAGACCTTTGACATCAATGACAATATTTATAATAGTATGATGATGAATAAAAAAATATCTGAGTTATATTTATTGCACATAAATGTGTGTGTGTGTGTGTGAATTTTCCCTTGTATGTCCCCTTTTGAGGTGAGGGATGAGATATGTAAATTGATTAGATCAAAATAAATTTTTAGATAGACAAGTTAAATTCATTAAAATTTTATAATATTATGTATTATATTTTAATGTTATCTTGATGTAAGTTATGTTAGTCACAGCATAATGTAAATGATAGAAAAAGAAATAGTTGTATTCATATGCTAAGTATGATTGCCAAAGGCAATCATGTTTGTATTGTGAGTTGTAAAATTGACCTTTTTTGAAATTGAAATAGGTAACCATATAGTGTCTTAAGGGATAATGTGTCTCATTTATCAAAATTAAATTTATGGGACACCCATTTCATAAGTGATGGTCAAGATATCTTTGGTATAATTTATCGATTAGTAATTAAATTAACTCCACCCTTAGTATGTTAAATAGTGTAGTAAAAAGTTAATTAAAATAAAAAGTTGTATGAATAAAAATTATTTTAATTTAATTTTAACTATTTTACTATGAAAATTAAAATATGAGTTCTACATGCACCCAATCGACAAGTTACATTTATACTTCACTTTGAGTGCTTATAAATTAGGCTATAAAAATAAACTATACATGATCTAGTACATATCTTATTTTATCAAGTTTTTATAGTAAAGAGTAGAATTTGTATTCATTTTAGATGAAATTTTAAAATTTAGAGTTTTTTATTTTTGTATTTTTGAGATTTTAGAATGCATTATGAATGATTTTGACTTGTTGGGACATTATCATCCATTTCCAACAATTATATCTAGAATGGGATGATATTATCCTATATGGGACATTACTATTCAAAGTCTATTACTCTTTTAGGTTGACATTGTCCATTTCTTTTTCTTGAATAAGTTTTTTGAATATTTTGTGTATATACAACATTTATTTGGGTTTGAAACTGATATATCTTTATTTGTGTTGATTCAGTATGAGCATGTTACTTGACAATTTGGGTCAACTTAGAATGTGTTACCAATAACTTATTCATGGATGTGGAGAAATAAAACATATATTAGAGTAAATGGAAGGTTGTAAACCTAAAGTTTTGGAAGAGTATATATGTATTTGTTTGTGTTGATTCAATATGAGTAGGTTACTTAATAGTTTGGGCTGACTTAGGGTGTGCTACCAGTACCTTATCCATGGAAATGGAGAAATATATCATTTATTAAAGTAAATGCAAGGATGAAACCCAAAATTTTTGGTATATGTCGAGATGAATATAACCCAAAATATTATACTGATATGTTAATATTTGAACCCATAAAATTTAAATGTATGATGATGGATAAATAAATTTTTGAATTATATTAGTTTCACACACACACACACACACACACACACACACACACACACACACACACACACACACACACACACACACACACACACACACACACACACACACACACACACACACACACACACACATTTAATTTCCCCTTGTGTTCCCCCTTTTGAGGTGATGGATGAGATAAGTGAATTGATCAGATTGAAATAAACTTTAAGTTAGAGAAGTTTAATTCATTAAAATTTTATAATATCACGTATTATTTTTTAATGTTATCTTGATCTAAGGCATGTTAGCTGTAACATAGTTTAAATTATAGAATAATATATAGTTGTATTCATATGCTAAGTATGATTGTGAGAGGTAATAGTGTTTGTATTGTGATTTGTAAAAGTGACATTTTTTGAAGTTGGAATAGGTAACCAAATAGTGTCCAAAGGGTTAATGTGTTTCATGTGTCCAAATGAAATTTATGGGACACACTTTTGATAAGTGATGATTAAGATATCTTTGGTAGAAGTTTTTGAGAAATAATTGATTTAATTGCACCCTTAGTATAGTAAATAGTTTATTAAAAAGTCAATTAAAATAAATATTTGGATGAAAAATTTCAATTTAATTTAATTCTCACTATTTTAATATAAAACATCAAATATGAGTTGAAAATATGCCTTGTTGATGAGTTACATTTCTAATTTATTTTGAGTGCTTATAGAAATAGACTATATATGATTTAGTAAATATCATAATTAGTCAAATTTTTATAGTAAAGTAGTCAAATTTTTATAATAGAGAGTATAATTTGTATTCATTTTTTATGAAATATTAACTTTTGGATTTTTTTTGTATTTTTGGGATTCTAGATTGAATTATGGATGATTTTGACTTGTCAGGACATTATCATCCATTTCCAACAATCCTATCCAGAAAGTGATGATATTGTTCTATATGGGACATTATTGTTCAAATTTTATGAATTTTTTGTGTTAATGTTGTCCATTTTTTTGTTGAATAATTTTATTTAAAAAAATTGTGTATATAATACCTTTATATGGGTTTAAAATAGATATGTCATTATTTTTGTGGATTTAGTATGAGTAGTTTACTTGATAATTTGAGTTGACTAAGGATGTGCTACCGGTACTATATCCATGGACATAGAGAAATAGAGCATATATTAGATCAAATGAAAGTTTAAAACCCCAAAATTTTAGAACACAAAAGTTTTGGAATAACATATATACCTTTGTTTGTGTTAATTTAGTATGAGTAGGTTACTTGACGTTGTGGAATGACTTGGGATATGCTATTAGTACCATGTCCATGGACATGGAGAAATAGAGCATATATTAGAGTAAATGTAATGTTGGAATCCAAAAGTTTTGGTATATGTATAGATGCATATACCCCAAAATATTGTATTTATATGTTAATATTTGAACCCATAAGCTTGAAATATATGATGATAAATAAACAAACACACACACACACACACACACACACACACACACACACACACACACACACACACACACACAATTTTACCATGTATGCCCCTTTTTGAGGTGAGAGATGAGATAAGTGAATTGATTAGATTAAAAGAAATGTTAGATAACTTAAATTCATTAAAAATTTATAATATCATGTATTATATTTTAATTTTATCTTGATGTAAGTGATGTTATTCACAACATAGTGTAAGTGATAGAATAATAAATAGGTGTATTCATATGCTAAGTATGATTGCCAAAGGTAATGTGTTTGTATTGCAAGTTGTAAAAGTGACCTTTTTAAAGCTGGAATAGGTAAACAAATAGTGTCCAAGGGTATAATGTGTCTCATGTGTCCAAATACAATTTATGAGACACATTTTTGATAAGAGGTGCTCGAGATCTCTTTGGTAGAAATTTTCAATCAGTAATTAAATTAGTTGCACTCTTAATATAGTAAATAATGTATTAAAAAGTCAATTAAAATAAATATTTGGATGAAATGTTTTATCTTAATTTAATTTTCACTATTTTACTATGAAAATTAAAATAGTTGAGATTCTAGAATGCAGTATTGATTACTTTGACCTATCAAGACATTATCATATATTTTCAATAGTCATGTCAAGAATGTGATGATATTATTCTATATGGGATATTTATGTTCAAATTTTATGACTTGTTTGGGTTAATATCATCCATTTTTTTATTGAATAAGTTTTTTTAATATTTTGTGTGTATACTACCTTTATTTGTGTTTAAAACTAATATGTCATTATTTGTGTTGATTCAATATGAGAAGTTTACTTGATAGTTTGAGTTGACTTAGGATGTGATACTAGTACCTTATCTATGGAAATGGATAAATATAGAATATATTATAGAAAATTCAAGGTTGGAACCCCAAAATTTTAGAACCCAAAACATTTGGAAGAGTATATATAACTTTGTGTTGATTCAGTATGAGCAGGTTACTTGACATTTTGGGTTGATTTAAGATGTGCTACTAGTACCTTGTCCATGGATATGGAGAAATAGAGCATATATTAGAGCAAATGCAAGGTACGAACACAAAATTTTTGGTATATGTCTAGATGTATATACCTCCAAATATTATATTGATATGTTAATATTTAGACCCATAATGTTGAAATATATGATGATGAATAAAAAAATATTTGAACTATATTAGTTGTACATAAGTGTGTGTGTGTGTGTGTGTGTGTGTGTGTGTGTGTGTGTGTGTGTGTGTGTGTGTGTGTGTGTGTGTGTGTGTGTGTGTGTGTGTGTGTGTGTGTGTGTGTGTGTGTGTGTGTGTGTGTGTGTGTGTGTGTGTGTGTGTGTGTGTGTCTATTTAATTTTCCCATCTATACCCCCTTTTGAGGTGAGGGATGAGATAATTGAATTGATCAGATAAAAATAAATTTCAAGTTAGATAAGTTCAATTCATTAAAATTTTATAACATCATTTATTATATTTTAATGTTATCTTGATGTAGGTCATGTAAGTCACAACATAGTGTACATGATAGAATAAGACATAGTTATATTCATATGCTAAGTATGATTATGAGAGGTAATAATGTTTGTATTTTGAGTTGTAAAAGTGACATTTTTTGAAGTTGGAATAGGTAACCAAATAGTTCCAAATGGATAATGTGTCTCATGTGTCTAAATGAAATTTATAGGACACACTTTTGATAAGTGATGCTCAAGATATCTTTGGTAGAAGTTTTCAAGAATTAATTGAATTAATTGTACCCTTAGTATAGTAAATAGTTTAGTACAAATTTAATTAAAATAAATAGTTTGATGAAAAAATTTATTTTAATTTTATTTCAAATATTTTAATATTAAAATTTTAATATGAGTTCCAAATATGCATGTCGATGTGTTACATTATGCTTTTCTTTGAGTGCTTATAGATTATGATATATAAATAGACTATAGATGATCTAGTATATATCATAACTTGTACATTTTTTATAGTAGAGAGTTTAATTTGTACTCATTTTTGATGAAATTTTAACTTTTGGTGTTTTTTTTTTGTTTTTGTATTTTTGAGATTATAGAATTCATTGTGGATGATTTTCACCTATAAAGACATTATTTTCCATTTCTAAAAATCATATCTAGAATGGGATGCTATTATCCTATATGGGACATTACTATTTAAAGTTTATGAATTATTTGGTCTCACGTTGTACTCTTTTAGTTGATTAACTTTTTTGAATATTTTGTGTGTATACTACCTTTATTTGGGTTTGAATATGATATGTATTTGTTTATGTTGATTTGATATGAGTAGGCTATTTTATAGTTTGGGTTGACTTAGGATGTGCTACTAGTACCTTATCCATAGACATGGAAAAACAGATCATATATTAGAGAAAATGTAAGGTTGAAACCCAAAATTTTTGGAACCCAAAATTTTTGGAAGAGCATATATGTCTTTGTTTGTGTTGATTTAGTATGAGCAGGTTACTTGATAGTTTGGGTTGATTTAGGATGTGATACCAGTACCTTAGCCATGGATGTGGAGAAATAGATCATATATTAGATCAAATGCAAGGTTGGAAACCAAAATTTTTGGTACATGTCTAGATGTATATACCCCCAAAGATTATACTAATATGTTAATATTTGAACCCATAAGGTTGAAATGTATGATGATGAATAAAAAAATATTCAAATTATATTAATTACACACACACACATACATATATATACATATATATGTATACATACATATATATATATATATATATATACATACATATATATGTGTGTATATGTATGTATGTATATATATATATATATATGTATATATATATACATATATATATATGTATATATGTATATATATACATACATACATATATACATATATATATATATATATATACATATATGTGAATATATATATATATACATATATATATGTATATATACATATATATACACACACACACATATATATATGTATAGATATAGATATATATGTATGTGTATATATATATATATATATGTATATACATATATATATACATATATATCTATATGTATATGTATATATATATATATGTATATATATATATATATATATATATATATATATATATATATATATATATGTATATCTAAATTATATGTATGTATGTATGTATATATATATATATGTGTGTGTGTGTGTGTGTGTGTGTGTGTGTGTGTGTATATATATGTGTGTGTGTGTATATATATATATATACATATATATATATATATATATATATATATATATATATATATATATATATATATATAATTTCCCCTTGTATGGCCCCTTTGGAGGTGAGGGATGAGATAAGTGAATTGGTCAGATCAAAATAAATTTCAAATTAGATAAGTTTAATTCATTAAATTTTTATAATATTACATATTATATTGTAATATTATCTTGATTTACTGATGTTAGTCATAACATAATGTAAATTATAGAATAAGAAATTGTTGTATTCATATGCTAAGTATGATTGTCAAAGATAATAGTGTTTGTATTTTGAGTTATAAAAGAGACCTTTTTTTAAGTTGGAATAGGTAACCAAATATTTTTTAAACTGATAATGTGTCTCATTTGTCCAAATTCAATTTATGGGACACACTTTTGATAATGATGCTCACGATATCTTTGGTATATGTTTTTGATCAGTAATTGAATTAAACGCACCCTTAGTATATTAAATAGTGGAGTCAAAAGTTAATTTAAATAAATAATTGGATGAAAACTTTTATTTTAATTTAATTTTCAATATTTTACTATGAAAATTAAAATATGAGTTGTAAATATGCCTAATCAATGAGTTACATTTATGCTTTGTTTTGAGTGATTACAGGTTGTGTTATAGAAATAGATTATAGATGATCTAGTACATATCATAATTAATCAAATTTTTATATTAGAGTGTATAATTTCATTTAATTTTTATGAAATTTTAACCTTTGAAGTTGTTTTTTTTTTTTTTTTTCGTAATTTTGATATTCTAGAATGTGTTATGGATGATTTTGACCTGTCAAGATTTATCATCCATTTCCAACAATTCTATCTAGATTGGAATTATATTGTCCTATATGGGACATTAATATTCAATGTTTGTGAATTTTTTGGATTAATGTTGTCCATTTTATTGTTGAATAATTTTTTTTTTAATATTTTATGTGTATACTACCTTTATTTGGGTTTTAAATTGATGTCTTTGTTTGTGTTGATTCAGTATGAGTAGGTTACTTGATAGTTTGGGTTGACTTAGGATGTGCTACCAGTACCTTATCTATGGTCATGGATAAATATATCATATATTAGAGAAATTTTAATATTAGAACCGAAATTTTCATAACCCAAAAGATTTGGAAGAGCATATATGTATTTGTTTATGTTGATTCAGCATGAGCAAGTTGTTTGATATCTTGGGTTGACTTAGGTTATGCTACCAGTAACTTATCCATGGACATGGAGAAATAGAGCATATATTAGAGTAAATTAAAGGTTGAAACCCAAAAGTTTTGGTATATGTCTAGATGTATATAACCCATATATTATTTTCATAGGTTAATAGTTGAACCCATAAGGTTGAAATGTATGATGATGAATAAAAGATATTTGAATTATATTGGTTTCACATAAGTACACACATGCACGTACATACACACACACACACACACACACACACACACACACACACACACACACACACACACACACACACACACACACACACACACACACACACACATTTCTAATTTTATGTTGTATGCCCCTTTTGAGGTAAGGGATGAGATAAGTGAATTGATTAGATCGAAATAAATTCCAAGTTAGATAAGTTCAATTCCTTAAAAATTTATAATATTATGTATTATATTTTAATTCTATCTTGATGTAAGTGATGTTAGTCTCAACATAATGTAAATGATAGAATAAGAAATATTTGTATTCATATGCTAAGTATGATTTCCAAAGGCAATAGTGTTTGTATTTTGTGTTATAAAAGTGACCTTTTTTTATGTTGGAATAGGTAAAAAAATAGTGTGCAAAGGGATAATGTGTCTCATCTATACAAATGAAATCTATTGGGCACACTTTTGATAAGTGATGCTTGAGATATCTTTGGTATAAGTTTTCAATTAGTAATTGAATTAACTGGACCCTTAGTATAGTAAATAATGTAGTAAAATTCTATTATAAAAGTAGACTATAGATGATCTAGTACATATCATAATTAGTCAATATTTTATAGTAGAGAGTAAAAAATTTATTCATTTTTGATTAAATTTTAAGTTTTAGTTTTTTTTTTAATGTTTTTGAGATTCTATAATTCATTATGGATTATTTTGACCTTTCAAGACATTATCATCCATTTCCAACAATCTTATCTATTCAAAATTTATGACTTATTTGGGTTGATGTTATCCATTTTTTTGTTGAATAGGTTTTTTGAATATTTTGTTAGCATACCACCTTTATTTGGGTTTGAAATTGATATGTCATTATTTGTGTTGATTTAGTATGAGTAGGTTACTTGACAGTTTAGGTTGACTAAATATGTGCTACCAGTACATCATCCATGGAAATGGAGAAATAGAAAAAATATTAGAAAAATGAAATATTAGAACCCAAAAGTTTTGGATTATCTCCTCAACTATGAGGGAGTGGGATATTATATTTCCATATTAAGATGGTGATATGAAATATGCACAATGACCTATACATAGTGGTGGAATACTAGTAAGGGATCTTGGTATTGTGCCACTATCATAAGGTGGAGATGATGGATATGGATATGGGGAACCACATATGTTATAGGCCACACTCTATCTTATAGCACATTATACACCTTACCATGCAACACAACTGATTGATGTATATGCCCTTGTTACTACAACTTTAATGACTATTGTATTTACATGTTTATTTATATTTTGTGTTAGGTGATATTATATAAAGTTTTTTTATAATGTATTTATGTAATTTTTTAATGTAGGTGATGCATATAGGTTGATGATGATAGATGGGTCCATCTATAGTTCAACACAAAATGTGCCCTATGACATAGTAGGGAGATGTTTAGTGGAATGAGTAGATTGGATTGAAGGAAAACATAAATATTTGTTTGACAATTTCATGATTAAAATTTTTGTATATAGTGTAGTTTCTTATGACTATGATGATTTATAAGTAGATCTTGTTAGGTGGCTAACCCATATTCATGATTTTGATTTATTGAGGGATTGACTTGAGTAAATTTGAAATTCTTAATTTAATCATACATGTGTGATGGTTTAGATATAATTGATTGAGATCCATATTATATTAAATAGGTCATGATCAAAATCACATGGAGCAGTGGGATGAGATGGAGCCTAATATTCACAAGTTATAGGTTCTATTAGTAATGATAGTTCATATGATGAGAATGCCCATAATTAATAATTATGGGCATTCTCATCATATGAACTATCATTACTAACATGACCTAAAACTTATGAACCTGAGGCTCCATCTCATCCCATTGCTCCATGTGATTGTGATCATGACATATTTAATATAATATGGATCTCAATAACTTATATCTAAACCATCACACATGTATCATTAAATTAAAAATTACAAATTCATGCAATTAAATCCCTTAATAAATAAAAATCATGAGTAGGGGTTAACCACCTATCAAGATCTACTTGTAAATCATCAAACTCATAAGAAACTACACTATACATAACAATTTTAATCATGAAAGTGTCAAACAAATGTTCAATTTTTCCTTCAATCTGATATACTCATTCCACTAAAATTATAGAGAGAGAGAGGGAGAGGATATTTTTGTATGTATTAGTCTTTTTTTAATGAGTGTTATGCATATTAATTTTCTTAATTTAATTATTTTTAATAGAATAGCATAAAATAATTAATGTATGATGTATTTATAATGTCATTTAACTATTAAAATTTATACATGTTAGTATTACATATGTGATAATTTTAATAAAAATGATTTTATAAAACTATTTTGAAAAATAAAGTCGCTATAATCTGGCTAGCAGATCTACTTTTGAACAATTAAAAATGGTTATAATTTTCACTATTATAATACTCTATGGACTTGTAATTTTAGTTTTTCCATTGAAATTTGATTCAATTTTTGGTTCCATATGTTTTTTTAGATAAGATATAAATACATTTATAACATATAATTTAATAACATCAATGACTACCTCATATAGTATCACTTCAATTGAGAGCTTAAACGACTAGTAGTTCTTATGTAGAAATATATTGGGATAATTCAATCTTATTATAATGTGAAATGGAATAAAGACTTATGATATTTGTTTTTTTATTAAATGGATGATAGAACATTCATTGCTTCTAGTATTTTTTTGGGATATGTCATTATTCTTATAATAACTACTATAATAAGTAGGAGAGGAAGATATTTTTATATTTTTCTTAAATGTAATGACTCATTTATCAGTAAGTTGTGTAATATTTTGTCATAATTTATAGTAATCATTATCATGATGTCCATTAATACCATGGTAAATGGAAAATTATTGACCCTTTATCTTCTCAAACTTGTGAGGGAGAAGATAGTAATTCAAAGGAAGAGTAATCACTTGCTTACCCAATAGTGTATGTAAGATTTCATGAAGGTAATATCTAAGATGATATAACTTAATTGTATATCTATTAGTATAATTATATATTTTTACTGTAGGGGCTATTATATAAATTGATTCTTTTCCTTTATATAAGACCTTTAATTATTTTTCCATGTGATGAACCTTTTATGTATGTAACAAATTAAGATGTATCTACACCTTATCCTACTTACTAAATAAAATCTTGGATAATGTAATCAAATAACATATATTGAAATAATCTGTATATCAGGAACATGACCAAATTGAATTTTATAAATCTAACTAAAGGAACATTTATCATGCAACTCTAAAGGATAGGGTTACAAAGAAAATAGGAAAATAATACTATACAATGACCCTATCTAAGTATAAATACATGAAATAAAACTAATCTACTATTATCAAAGCTTATAAAACAAAGGGGGAAGGTTTAAAAAAATATAACAATCAAGGGATCATGGTAGGAAAATGGGAACCTATCTCACCTAAGGTGAAAGATGGAAAGCAAATAAAATAATATATTTATGCTAAGTTTAAGTATATAGGTAATATAAACAAGGAGTTATATATTAAAAAATTATTACTTTATGAAATATCTATCTATCAGATCAAATAGTAAAAATTAGTTATGATAACATTGTTGTGTAAGAGTATCAAAATTGAAATGTGGACCAAATAAGAAGGTAGTAAATAATTGATGAATATCACAATAAACATCATGATAATTACTTATTGTATCATGCCACCTTAAAAAATTATGATAATTGTACCATTTTGGAGGACGTTTTTGAAGGATCAATGCTCATGTGTTTAGAGGGTGGTAATTTCATCTTAAATTCTTATAAACATTTAAATTAGTTGAATTGGATGCTCCTTTTTTATGTTGGGGAGGCTTAGATGAATCAATGTCATGAGAAAATTATTAAAAAGATTCATTGGTAGTTTTTTGAGGTGCTTCTAATTGACAAATAATAAAGTCTTGCCTTTTTTCTCATTCGTAGAATTGTTCTAAATTTTTAGGGGAAAACATATGAAATTTGTAATGAAGAGAATATTTAAGAGTGGTAGGAAATAATTTTAAAATATTATCATCATTAATGTTATGTTTTACTTTATGAGATAGATACTTCCATCATTTTATAAAAGGGTGAGTAGATTCGTTAAGAAGTTACTTAGATTTAATGAAATGATTAAGGCTATTTCGTTCACTGTGTTTAAATTATTTAACTAAAACATTAAATAAATAATATAGTTTTAAGATGGAATGTTTATGGATTTAATTATACCATTCTAAATAATCTCTTTTGAATGTTTTGATGAGAATTTTAGTATCAGAAAAAAAATTAGTCTGGACCCATTCCTTATAGAGATTACCTAAATATTTAATAAAAATAGCATGGTTCTTAGTTCCATCATTTGTAATAATTGGTGAAATGTTTCCAATATATATGGATACAATGAATGAAGATAAACATTCATTTTTAAGACGTTGAAGCATTTTATTACTCATGAGAGGTTGAATAATGAAATTCCCATTGGCATCTCTGAGAGAAGGGACAAAATTCATATTTAGTTGAATCATGATGACTTGATGTGGTTGACTAGATACATGTAATATATGAGTTTGAATTTGATTAATTTTATTAATATGAATAGTTTTTATATTGATTTTTTATTAAAGTATTTGATCATGGAGTTGAGTAATATCAATAGAAGCAGTATGATTATTGGGTGAAGGAGGATTACCAACATTGGTATCAAGAAGACTAGGGTGAGTAACTTGAACTATATTACATTATGTTTTCCTTGTGGATGAAAAATTTAGGTTGCATGATGTAGTAATGGTTTTGGATTAGGAAGACATGAAGTAAGAAGATTCATCTGAAATGATAATGTAAGTGAGGTTTGATCTAGATGTTTGATTATGTAGTTTTATTAAATTATTAGAAGTTGAAAAGATGACATCATTACGAAATAAAATTAAGTTAACCATATATTAAACTAGGTTGGCCACCTATAACTAGGTAGGCCACCTACTTAAATATATTGGTCACATAATTAATTGTGTCAAAAATCAAGGAAAAGTGAAAATAAAGGTGAAAATCAAATGGCAAAAATTAATTTGAATTTATGAAAGTAAATAAATATGTATCCAACTCTTTTCAATGAAAAAATAATATTAATTACTATGAAAATAAAGTGAATTACCTTACTTGTGTTAAAATTATAACACACAAAGAAAGGTTAGTTAGGGATAATCTAGCTAAGCAAATAAAATAAAACAAGGTCTAAACAATCTATTGAAAAAATAGGCTAAAATAGATTAGGTCGGCTAGGTCAACTTAGTTTAATGTGTAATTCAATTTTAATAGAATTGAAAAACAAGCAAAAATGGAATGGAAATTTGAGGAACTAAGTAATATTACTTAATGGTAAACTAAGATAATTGACAATTTTGAAGTACTAAGTTGGTTATAAAGAACTTGAATAATATGACAAGGTCAACTAGGTTGACTTAGTTGGCTAATCATGAAATCTGAAATTTGCATGAAAATTATAAGGTTAACCAACATGACCTAGTTTGTTAGGACTGAAGACTAATATTAATAAAAAAATGAATAGGGTCAACCAACATGACCAAGTTGAATGTAAATTAAAATTATATATAGAATAAAAAATTGGGTCGACCAGCATGACCTAGCTGAATATAGATCCAAAATTTACAAATAAAGAATAAAACTAGGTTGAACAATATGACCTAGTTGAATATAAATTAAAATTTTAAAAATCAAGGGTTAAATTCATGTCAGGTTCACCAAAATTTGAGTAAAAAATTAAGAGATATCTATAACTTATCATAATTAGTAATTCCAATCTTAGAGAATGTAATCAACTAACCACTATTACAATACTTAGTATATTAGGAGCATGACCAAATTAGATCCACCAAACCTAAATAAGGGAACACTTATCACAAAACACTAAAGAAGAGGGACTCAAATCCTATATAAAAATAATATTATGAAATAACCCTATCTAAGTTTGAATACATGAAACTAAACTAGTCTAGTGTTATCAAAGATTATAGTCCAAAGGGGGATGGTTAAAACAAAAAAAAAAATCAAGGGATAATGGTAGGTAAATGGGGGCCTAGATCACCTAAGGTGTAATATGTAAATAAAAATAAATAATATATTTATATTAATATGGTAATATAAATAAGGTTTTATACATTAAAAATTTATTACTTTATGAAACATCTATCTATCAAATGAAATAACAAAAGTTAGAGATACTTACCCTTTAGTGAACTTATCAAGTCTGAATATCCCCCTTAGCCAATGGTGATTTTAAATATATTTTTGTGGATTTTAAGGATCATGCTATAAAAATTAGGTCTAGGCTAAAATACTCCTACTTTTCATCCAAGACTGCCCGCAAGATAAGTTATCTTCCCTCCTAGGCAAACCCTAAGTAACAATTCTTTTAAATGTAGATGTAGCATAATTTCAAGATATAGTAATATTAAAATTAATGTTCTTCCATATTAGATTGATATGAAGGTCATATTTAAATAAATTCATAAGTAATAAACCTTATATATTTTTAGTTGACAAGGTCAACCCACATGACCTTATTTTGGAAAAAAGTATAGTTAAGCCCCAAACTAGGTCAACTAGGTTGACTTAATTCCATAACATGTGTCATAAATTTTATAGTAAGTTCCACCAACCTGACCTATTAGTAAAAATGGCTAACCTAGTATGAAAAGTGGTTGACCTAGTAGGAAAAGTGGTCAACCTAACTAGGGGATATTAATATGGGAGATTTCTTAGCGAACTGAGGCATGAAAGGTAATGAAACATGTAATATGTGTATATACACACATAATAAAATTTAAGTATAAGTTGAAATTTAGACATGGACATATAGTTTCCATGTCTAAATGTCAACTTAAACTTTAAGCTACACACACACACACACACATAATTTTAGGATGTTTGTGAGTGGTTTCAGACTTGTAGGAGCTATAATGAAAATTATTATTTTTGGAGGATCATATTAGGTTTCAAACTTAACCATATTTTAGGGTTTCAATATTTCAAACTTAGATATATTAAGAGTAAATGAATGGGAGCTTTAAATAAACTATACAAATAGTAGGAATGATATTATTAAACAACAATTATGTGAAGAACCAGTGGTCTGCCCACCCCTTTTTTGGTAAAACCTTTAAGGTGTGCAATCAAAGAGATTGAAACTTGATAGGTTATTACATGAGATAAAGTGTCAATAAATGATAAAGTTTAACACTATTGTGTGCATATAAATTATTTTTCTTTGTAGGAATATTTGACAAAACTCTTTCCTTTTAGGTAATATGTATTTGATTCAACCTTCTGAGTGGTAATTGGTTTCTTTAGTGAATGTTCACCAGTAGTATTACCATCTAAATCTCATGCATAGTGGTTCACATCTATATAAAATTTGTCAAAATAAGTGTAAGGTTTATGTAATGGTTTTTAGCCAAGTAGAGAAAGAACACCCTTAATAGATATGAGGTATACTTAAAAATATGAGGATTGGTATGCCAAAGAGTGTAAAACATTATTGAATTATCTAATGTAATATTTAATAAAATCATCTTGACCTTGATTAAAGCCTTGTAAATATTCCAATGTTAATCCATTAATTTCATGTTTGTGATAATATGATAATAATATGTCTTCAAAATTTTTAAAAGTGTGTAAATAATCAATAGTAAGATTATCAAACAAATCCCAAGCATCTAACATTAAAATTTGATGGAAGTATTTTAAAAATATGAATCCATCCTTGGCCTAATAACCAAATGAACACATGTATTGTGTTAAGTGATTAGTAGGTTTTCCAAAACCATAAAATAAATGAAGCATAGGCATGACAAACTCTTTTAAATAAGGATTCTCAAATAAATTTCATGTAAGAGGTTGTTATTTAATGACATTATATTTAATATTATCATGACATGATAATAATTGTAAATTAAGAGTCAATACTTACTTTTAAATGTCTCATATGTCATTCATCATGGACATAGTATGGCTAGTAAGAATAGTTGTAGTTTGGAAAGCTGCACTCATAGGTTTAAATTCACCATCTACTTGAAACATAGGTATGGTGGATAAATCATCACTATCATTAAATTATAAGATAATATCATTTCATAACTTGGAAACATTACATATTGAATCATTTTCATCACATGAAGGTTGAAACTAATAAATTTCATAATTTTGAGTGTCATTAAGATATGCATGTATTATTTGACACTAACATTAATTTTTAGAAGAAGATTAAGATATATTATTTTCAGGTGCATCTATTTGTGTTGATATATAAAAATAAAGTATAACACATGTTGTTACTAGAGAGAGAAAAGGAGAATCACATTTTATTTTTTTATTATTTAAATTGTCCAAAGAAAAAAAATGAGAATCACATGCCACTTTTATATATTCTACATTATCTAGAGAAAGAAAAGGAGAATCAAATTTTATTTTTGTATCATCTACATCTTTTAAAGAGAGAAAAAGAGAAAAACATTCTAATTTTGTGACATTTTCATCATCTAGAGAGATTAAAAGAATGAAATTTAAATTTTATAACATTTACATCATCTAGAGAGATAAAAGAAGAATAAAATTCTATTTTTAAAACATTTGCATCATCTAGAGGGAGAAAAAAAGAATAAAATTCTATGTCTGTAACATGAGAAGTTTTTATGCATGTAAGATTAGTTCTATTAGAACTTTGATTTATGCATTATTATTTATTATTATTATCCATTTTTATTTTATAACATTGAATGTGATGAAATGTAATAGAAAATTTTAAAGATAAGTAAAGTGTATTCTCAAATAAAAAAATATTCAAATTGTGATTTATGCAACATGGGAGGAGTATGAATATGTGGACTAGTATTTTTTCATCTTATTCTAAGGAATAATTAAGAAAAGAATATAAATAAGAATCAGGGAACTAGGCTCTTAAATTTTGAAAGTAGTATATTCTTCCTCTTCCTCATCCTCACTATATGATTCTAAATAATTGTAATTATAATCATTTCATTAATAATCATATTCCTCATATAAATCATTAATATTATTAATCATACAATATTGTCATTAATAAATTCATTAAAGTAATCATAAGGTATAATATTTCTAGAAAATAAAAATTCCAAAGGATTAATGCTATGAGGGTTCCTAGTATAGGTAGACATTTTAAAGCCCAAGATGTAAATAAATTAAATGATAAAACATAATACAAAACACACTCCCACATATAAACCATAAATTAGAAAGGTTATAAGTAGTATTAGAATAAAAATATGGGTTCACCAATATGTTTTATATAAATTTAGATTAATCTGATAATAAATTTTTATTATATATAAACTAATAGAATACAAGGTAACTATATATTAGTATAATAAGCATAAAACATAGTTTAACAACTATAATTCAATATTAAATTTTGACAGTTCACATTAAATAAATGCAAGTGGGTAAAGAAAGACTTAGCTTATTTATCACACTTCCTTGATCTGTAAAGATTATTTTTTTGATCTAAAGTTATGTAAGGTGACTATATATTTATAATTAATTATAATTTATGGTTGTTTATTTACTAATATATAACCAAATGGAAGGAGAGATTATCAACAATCAATATTGACCCTGTGATAGTGTGATTATGATTCTTACTATCATTTTTCCCTTATTTTAGTAATGTTTTTTATAGACTTCTCAATATTTTTAATGCATGCATATGTATGTAAAATGTAAAATCCTAATTTCCTACATAAAAACTTGAGACAATAAAATTTGTGGGTGATGTGGAATTGGGTGGAAGGGATTGAGCTGGATTGCATATACACAAAATATTTTTAAACATTATCAATTAATGATATTTTCCCTCTTCTAAGAACCCATTAAATCTCAATCTTTTTGAGTGCATGCCTTAAAGGGTGCATTTATAAAGGGGTGATAGATATTTGGTGATTTTCAAGATTTTTGGCCCATATACAACCACCTAAAACCAATACAAGTTACATATATTTTATTCCTTAAGTATTAAAACCCACTTCTACACTTCATTAAGTAGTTCACTACCCAAAATAACCCCTACTTAAGGAAAAACACATTTTTACTACCTTTATTACTACATCAACCAAGTAAACCCCATTCCAAGCTTTATCACACATTACAGAACTATGTCAGTCCAAGTCAACAAAGTTTGAGACCTCATAGATCTATTTCCCACCTAAAAAGGTAGACAAAGATGATTGTGTCATCTAAATTCTTGGGAGGTTTTAGGGTCAATCCATTGTTATAAATACCCCATCAAATTAATTTCTAAAGAGAGGATCATTCAATTACACATCATTACTACCTGCAAATCTATTTATACAATCAATAGAATGTTTAATTTCTTAGGTTTTTTCCTTGAAGAAGTAGCACTTGTATTATGGAGGTCTGGGATGCATAGGAGAAGTCTTGTAACCTAGATCTGATTTGTCCTTATGATCCTTATAAACACATAATGACCTATTAAAAATCACCACTGGCCAAGGGAGAGATTGAGGCATGATGGGTTGAATTAAACAAGGTAAGCATATTCCTAGTCCTTCATATTTCAATAAGTAGATGTTATATAACTAATGGATTGAATTATATCTTTATTTCCTTAAACTATTTCTATGTTATATTAGATAAAATCATCTTTGAATGTTTATTATCTTCCCCATTTTTTCCACAAGATTTTTTGAGCATTAAATTAACTTCCATATGCATTTATTATATTAGCTTACATAGTTGTTTAGTAGATTAACTTGCTTAATATTATTACAATACTAAGACCTAGCTAGGGTTATTACAAAATCTCATTTAAATATAGGACATGGAATCATATCCTTTGGCATTGTGTGATAAGAGATCCCTTAGTGTAGGTTTAGTAGATCAATTATTGGTCATGGCCTTGATATATATGTATTACCAATAAGACTTATTAGTTAATTACATTCTATCTGCTTGAATAATATTTAGTAGGATGGGTTATATATCTATATAGTTTCACTTGCATACATTATGGTTAATTGCACATGAATCTATCCCTTATATATTATTAATTTTTATTTACAAATAACTAAATCAACTCTGTCGACCTAGTTTAACTCTGTCTGTAGGTTTTCATACTCTATCAACCTCATTGACTTAGTTTAACTCTATATGTATGTTTTTGTAACTTTATCAACATGATTGACCTAGTTAGAGACTCATTTTTTAGGTTTTTTAACAGATATGAGACTATCGATCATGTTCATATTTCTATGCATAGAATCTCTACTATCAAAAAGCTAGATCAATCCACTCAACCTAGTTTTTCTCCCTACATTTAAACATTTAACTGAATCAATCTACTTGATTATTCTATTTTTTCATTTTTAATTTTAAAATTAGGTCAATCATATTGACATAGTTATATTATTTTATCATTTAATAGTTCTATTTATACTAAGTTGATTGGAATGATTTTGTCTAAATATTCAGTCTTTTGGCTTTGTAAGTTTAAATTTACACCTAGACAACACAATTCAAAATAAAAATTTAGCATCTTTCAAAAAACTACTACATCAACCTGCTTGACTCTAAATTATTTATTAGGTTTACTCTAGCTAGATAAATAATTTATCTTTGTCAATTTTTAAGTAAATTCATTTTCTCACTATTTTTTAAAATTTAAATTTAAATGTTACCTTTACTAATTTTTTAATTTTATACAACTATACCCTTATAGTCAACTAAGTTGATAGGATTGACATAGTTCTATATCTAGTTTTTTTCCAAAAAACTAATTTGACTTGCTTGATGATGTTCATTTTGGACTATCTTCTAATAGACTAAGTCAATCAACTCAACTTTTTTTTGTTCTATTTATACAACTTGGTCAACTAGGTCAACCTTATTCTATTTATTTTTCTTCCTAGTTAAAGAAAAAATTTAACTTAAATTGATATTAATTAAAATAATTTTAATTTTTAGTTGGATACCTATTTATTTACTTTACAAAACAATACAAATTAACTTTTGAAACTTTAATTTTCGCTCTTATTTTTCATTTTGTTTGGTTTTCCCTAGATATTTTGTATCAAAAGTTTTTAAACTATGTATCTATTATTGTGAAGGGATAAAATACTCTATTTACAATCCTTTTCTATCATTTATAGATATCATGGTATGAGGGGCTTTCCCCAAGACTCATATACATAGTACAAATATAAACACAGTGTTTAGTTTCTATCGGCCTCATGGTATTTTAAAAACACCTAAGATTTCCATCTTTATTAAACATTAGGAGTCCATCCAACTATTTATTTTTTGGTGCATCAGTTAGTGGTTAGCATAACAAAGATACTTATAGATTACACTTAAAACTAGGTTTAATGGACTATGGGAATGGTACTTCTTCTATAGTTAGTGCTCTAAAATATTGGGTTCACACTATCTAATGGCTATGAAAGTATATTTTGAAGCCTACACTTTAAATAAAAATGTCTAATACAATTTCTTAATCTTATTTCCAAATAATTAATTATCTTTTAAATCTCAGTCTTACTACTTACTATTTTCAATTCTATGTTATATTATAAACTTGTATTAGACAACATTGATACAAGGTTTATGATGTGTGTTGTAACTAAATTGACCAGATCAACCTAGTTACATGTGTGTTTATTTCTCTTTCCTATAACTAAAATTAAATCATCCAAATTTAAACCATTTTAAAATTTTCCCAAATTACAAAAGTAAGTCAACCAATTTGACCCAGTCTATTGTAGGTTCTTCTTTTTTCCTTCTTACAAAACTCAATTAACCAACTCGACACAATATATTGCAAATTATTATATTTTACTTCCTATATAACTTATTCAACTAGCTTGACCCAATATATTGAAATATTGTTTACTTTATTTATGATTTTTATTTCCTTTTAACTACATCGACCAGTTTGAATACATACCTCTTAGCTAATTTAGTTCTATCTCAAATTTTTTAGCTTTCTATAGCTTAGTAAACTATTACATTGACCTACTCAACTCCATAATAGCTAGACAATATATTTTAACTATTGTCTTATAAATTTCATGTTTAAAAAAAATTGACCTATCTGGCTGCATAGTACTTGGCAAACATAGTTGTTTTTCATACCCAAATTTCATCTGGATGATCCCATATAATATAAGGTCTACATAGTCTTATTCCCATATTTTTACTCCTTAAACACATCTTACATGTTATTATATTAATTTTCCCCTTATTTAAACACCATGAAATAAGCTATCACAATATTTATTAATAACCTTAACCCATTTAGATGATACATGCATTATTTTTTTTCTTACTTTAGCCACCCAAGAAGATAATCCATCTTGGTACACTTTTTCCCATCCTTCATCTATTGATTTAAATATGCTTCAAATCACCCAAATTGATGATGTTGATGGTTTAAATCCATTTCACACTTCTCATGATAATAATATATCCATAGAGCAATTGATACAAGCTTAACAAATAATACCATAAGGAATCCTTTAATAGATAACATTATAATCCTAGTGATGGTAATGTTCCTCCTAAAAAAACTAACATTCCTCACCTTAACAATCATAATATACCACCTTTAAACACTAATAATTAAAATGCATAAATTGACACTACTCCAATTCTTGTACAAATGGTCCAACAAACGAATGTTATGTATATATGAAACACCTCTAAAATGATTTTAATTCAACATCATTTATTATAAATGACTAATCAAAATCCTCTTATATTATATCAAAATAATTAATAATGTATTCCTCCTCTTAGAGATGCAATTGGGAATATCATTATGTAGCCCCTTATACAAAATAAAATGCTTCAACATATAAAAAATTAACCTTTAAATCAATTAATTTTATCCATTTATATTGGAAATATTTCTCCAACTATTAAATATGATGTAACTAAAGACCTTACATCTTTTATTAATGTATTTTGTCATCTCTATAAGGAATGGATCCAAACAAATACATTTTCTACTACCAAACATCTAGTTAAAATAATTAAAGATGATGTTTTAGAATTGTACAATAAATTGGATCAACATTAAATCACATAATTAGAATATTTGGTTAATGCTTTAGTCAAGGAATTTCAATAAAATATCCTCCCAAATAATGTATATTATTTTGTCAATGTTAAGTAATCAGTCTCTAAATTAATTCATAATTTCATCAAATGATAGAACTCATTAGCTCATAAAGCATTTCATAATATGAATTATGATAATCTATTAAAATTATTTATCACTACTTTAACACCTTAACTTTAGTATAAGTTTCAAACTTCTTCTACACAAACATTTGATCAAGCTAAATGACTTTAATCCTTATGAAATAGTTTGAGCCAATTCATAGATCAACTAAGGAATATTTCCAAACCTCAACTAACATAATTTAAAGTAATGCTCCTAAAAAAATATGAGTATTGAAAGTATATAATCAAATTTATTCCTACCCATAATTACAAATAACACAAATGAAACAATTATTATGTCCATCCAAACCCTTCACTTATAATAATGCCATGCCTTCATGGTAAAGTTTATTTTGGTGTCATGCTGATGTGCATAATTATCATGAAACATGTCATGGTTTTGTCACATTTTATATTTATTTTATGTTAGGAGACAAATTTGACGATGATTTTATGATCAAATTACATCATCATTATTATATTAAATCACCTCAAAAGAAACAAGTTACCAAAAACATATCTTTAAAGCCTCAAAAATATTCTTCTACCTTTAACATACAACATCCAAACTAAAATATTTATGCAAATAATGTTTATTATGATCACTATTATACCAATTGTCAATATGTGAATGCAATTAAATTCAATTATAGATTAAAACATGATCATAAAGACATTGTCACTAAACCTAAGAAACCCTCCATCAAGGAACAACTACTCAAAGATACTACAACTAATGTACCCACATCTATTGAAATTGTAATCAATAATACACTTATTTGAAAAGTCTTAGTAGATGAAGGATTATGTATTAATCTTACCTCTCTTTAGTTAATATAATAAATTGGACACACCATATAAAATCTTAAACAAGCATGTCTGATGTGTATAGGATTTGATAAAACCAATTAAAAACTACTTGGTTTCATTTGGACCTCATTTACTATCATACCTAAAAAAATTCACCCTAAGGTCATGGTTATTTATCTACCATTATGTTACAACATGATACTTGGTCACCCATGGAAACATTATATGCATGTTATTTCCTATTTAGGTAGTCAATGTATCAAATTCATTCATAATGCTAAACATTAAAAACATGAAGATGATGCTAATCCATGGAGTATACAATTATCAAATTCTAAATATCAATATCACATTCTAACTATTCCCCACATCAAAAGTTCACCTCTCCCTAAGTTTATTAACATGAATCATGATTTACAAGTTACTCTCACTGATTCAAATGATGATGAACCATACAAATTACAAAAAAATTGTAATACCACCACAATACCTCCTTCTTATATGGAATGGATTCCTCATTATTTCCTTCCACATGATCATACCATTCCTCTAATTGATGATACTACTAACACTCCCCCTCCATGCAATGCATATGAATATTCTTACATAAAAGATGAATTTACATGTGGTGAATATGGAGTGGCCAAATTATTTGAAGATTCTTTAACCATGTCTCCTAAAAAATTTATCAATTTAGGTGTTTCAAATTTTTATTTTTCCATATAAATAGACACATGCATTATTCATCACAATTATAATGATAATTATATCATGTCCAAAGATCAATCATTAGATTTAGATGTACAACATTATAAAAAGACATTAGTAAAAATAAATGCCTTAAATCATGATGTTCATGTCATTCAAATATTATCTGATATTGAATAAGAGCCTAAAGGTTATTCACCTCATATTAATCCATCATTTTTAGACATCCCATGGGTAATTGAAGAAACCCTAACTCATGAATCCTATGAAATTTTTACATAAAGTAATATAATACAATCTATTTTCCTAGAAACTAAACATTCTTCCTTCTTCTTATGATAAAAAAGATACCACTAAAGTTATACAACTCAATACAAATGAAACTTCATCTATTGAAAAAAAGATACAAACATTGTGAATATAGTTGACTGTTCTCAAAAAAATCTCCCCAATATAAAATTTATAACCACTATTACACTATAAATTACCTTAAATTCTAATGCCAATGATGTAAGATAAACACATTTTAAATATGATAGAAAAGGAAGTCCAATAATTGGCCTTGAATCAAATTTTGAATACCATGGAAATTTACCTACACATCTTAGTTATGAAACTATACTTGAGCTCTTCCATGCTATAGAACCTCAAATTCCATGCCAACATCATAAAACTAGTAAATTTAATCAAAAGGTTCCTTGTTTTAAAATTTTCATTGCTAGTATGGATCCTAGTTATTTGAAAAAGTTCCCCCCAAAAATTATGTATCAAATTTTTTAAAAATATGTATCTATTTTTTTTAAGGGATACAATACTCTATTTACAATCCTTTTTTATCATTTACAAATATCATCATATGAAGGGGTTGCCACAAGACTCATATACATAGTACAAATATAAACATGGTCTTTAGTTTGTACCTGCCTCATGGTATTTTAAAACCACCTAAGATTTCCATCTTTATATAACATTAGGAATCCATCCATATATTTATTTATGTGGTGCATCAGTTAGCAATTAACATCAATACGATACTTATAGATTACCCTTAAAACTAGGTTTAGTGGGCTATGGTATGGTACTTCTTCCATATTTAGTGCTCTAAAATATTGGGTTGACATTATCCAATGGATAAGAAAGTATATTTTTAATCCTAAAATTTCAATCAAAACCTCTAATATAATTTCCTAATCTTATTTCCAAATAATTAATTATATCCTAAATCTTAGTCTCACTACTTACTATTTTCTATTCTATGTTGTATTAAAAACTTGTATTAGACAACATTGATACAAGGTTTATGATGCAGGTTATAACTAAATTGACCAGATCGATGTAGTTTCTAGTGTGTTTACTTATCTTTTCTATAACTAGAATTAAATCATCAAAATTTAGACCATTTTAAAAATTTCCCAAATTACAAAACTAAGTCAACTAGCTTGACCCAGTTTATTGTAGATTGTTCTTTTTTCCTTCCTACAAAACTTAATTGACCTACTTGACCTGAGATATTGTAGATTATTATATTTTACTTCATATATAGCTTATTAAAATAGATCAAACTAGTCTATTACCAATTTTTTTACTTTATTTATGAATTTTATTTCCTTTTAACTACATTGACTAGTTTGACTACATACCTCTTAGCCAATTTAGTTCTATCTCAAATTATTTAGCGCTCTATAGCTAATAAAATTATCACAATGACCTTATTAACTCTATACTAGCTAGATAATATATATTAACTATTTTCCTAACACTTTCATGTTCAAAAATGAATTGACCTATCTGACTGCATATTACATGGCCAACATAGTTCTTTTTCATACCCAAATTTCATCTGGATGATCCCATAAAATATCTAGTCTACTTAGTCTTATTCTCATAATTTTACTCCTTAAACACATATTACATTTTCTTGGATTTATTTTCCCCTTATTTAAATTCCATGAAATAGGATATCAAAATATTTATTGATAACCTTAACCTATTTAGATGATATATGGGTTGTTATTTTTTACCTACTTTAGCCACCCAAGAAGATAATCCATCATGGTGCACTTTTACCCATCCTTCATATATTGAATTAAACATGTTTAAAATCACCCAAAGTGATGATGTATATGGTTCTAATCCATTTCACACTTCTCATGATACTAATATATTCAAACTACTTTACTAAATCATTAGAGCAATTAATACTAGCTTAAAAAATAACACCTTGAGGAATAATTCAATAGATAACATCCTAATCCTAAAAATGGTAATGTTACTCCTTAAAACACTAACATTCCTCATCTTAACAATCATAATATACCATCTTTAAACACTAATAATCAAAATGCATAAATTGACACTACTCCTATTCTTGCACAAATGGTCCAACAAATGAATGTTATGTATATATCAAACACCTCTAAAATGATGTGAATTCAACATCATTTATTACAAATTACTAATCAAACTCATTTTATATTATCTCAAAATAATCAAAAATTTATTCCTCCTCTTAGAGATGTAAATGGGAATATCATTATGTAGCCCCTTATGCACAATAAAATGCTTCAACATATACAAATTAAACCATTAACTCAATTCATTTTATCCATTTATATTGAAAACATTTATCAAACTTGTAAATATGATGGAACTAAAGACCCTACATATTTTCTTAAGGCATTTGGTGATCTGTACAAGGAATGGATCCAAACAAATACATTTTATACTACCAAACTTCTAGTTAAAATAATTAAAGATGATGTTTTATAATTGTATAATCAATTAGATCAACATTAAATAACATAATTATAATATTTTTATAATTCTTTAGTCAATTAATTTCAATAAAATTACCTCCCAACAAGTTATATATTATTTTATCAATACTAAGTAATCATTCTATGAATGAAGCCATAATTTCATCAAATGATAGAAATCATTAGCTCATAAAGCATATCATAACATGAATGATGATAATATATTAAAATTATTTATCACTAATTTAACTCCTTCACTTTAGTATAAGTTCTAAGCATTTTATACACAAACATTAAATAAAACATTTGATGAAGCTAAAAGACATTAATCCTTATGAAATAGTTTGAGCCAATTGATAAATCAACCAAAGAATATTTCCAAACTTCAACTAACATAATTAAAAGTAATGATCCTTAAAAAAATTAATATTAAAAGTATATAATCAAATTTATTCCCACCCATAATTAACAATAGCATAAATAAATAAATTATTATCTCCATCGATACCCTTCACTTATAATAATGCCATGCCTTCTTGGTACAATTTTTTTTTTGTGTCATCCTAATGTGCATAATTATCATGAAACATGTCATGGTATTGTCACATTTGATATTTATTTTATATTATGAGACATATTTGAGCATGATTCTATTATCATATTATGTCATCATTATTAAATTAAAGCACCTCAAAAGAAACAAGTTACCAAAACCATGTCTTGTAAGCTTCAAAAATATTCTTCTACCTTTAACACACAACATCCAAAATAATATAATTATGAAATTTATGTTTATTATGATCAATATTATACCAATCTTCAATATATTAAAGCAATGAAAGTCAATTATAGATTAAAACATGATCATAAATACATTGTCACTAAACCTATCAAACCTTCCATCAAGGAACAACTACTTAATGATACTACACCTATTATACCCATATTTTTTTAATCAAATGAGGAAACATTTTAATAAATATAAGCCCAACCTAGTTCTCTTATTATTATGAAAAAAATTTCACCTCATAAACCTCATGTCGGATCTTCATCTTCTAAATTGCATTAGAATTTCTTAGAAGAACTTAATTGAAAGCCTTTTAAAATTCCCTTATGGAGTTAGTTTCTACTTATACATATAATCACAAATTACTTATGCAAAAATTATAAAATATTTAAGAACTACCATCACTTCATTTATAAATCCCTTCCAATGATCCATCACATACAAAAGTGCATATAATTGAAACCATTTCCACATCCTCTAAATCATCCATAGAATTTATTGAATAGGATATGACTAATGATGAAATTATTTTTCAATTTAAGGATCCACCCCTCGTTATTAATTTTTTTGTCAATAATAAACTTATTTTAAAAGTCTTAGTAGATGAAGGATTAAGTATTAATCTTACCTCTCTTTAGTTAATGTAACATATTAGACACACCATATAAAATCTTAAACAAACATATCTCATGTGTATAGGATTTGGTAAAATAAATAAAAAATTACTTGGTTTCATTTTTATATCATTTACTATCATACCTAATATAATTCACACTATGTTCATGGTTATTGATCTATTGTTATGTTGCAACATGATCCTTGGTCACCCATGAAAACATCGTATGTAGGTTATTGCCTCTTTAGGTAGTTAATGTATCAAATTCATTCATAATGATAAATATTAAAAACATGAAAATGATGCTAATATATGGAGTATATAATTATCAAATACTAAATATCTATATCACATTATAAATATTACCCACATCAAAAGTGCACCTTTCCCTAAATTTATTAGCATGAATCCTGATTTACAAGTTACTCTCACTAATTCAAATGATGATGAACCATATGAATTACAAAAAACTTGTAATAAAACTACATTAAATCCTTATATTATGGAATGTATTACTCTTTGTTTACTTCCATGTGATCACACCATTCCTCTATTTGATGATATTACTGACACTCCCCCTCCATGAAATGTATATGAATATTCATAAATAGAAGATGCATTTACATGTGATGAATATGGAGTGGCCAAATTATTTCAAGATACTTTAACCATGTATTCTAAAATTTTTATCAATTTAGGTGTTTCAACTTTTGGATTTCCCATATAAATATACACATGCACTATTTATCACACTTATAATGATAATTATATCATGTCCCAAGCCCAATCATGAGATTTAGATGTACAACATTATCAATAGACATTAGTAAAAATACATTCTTTAAATCATGATGTTCATGTCATTCATATATCATATAATATTGAATCAAAACCTAAAGGTTATGTAACTCATATCAATCCATCATTATTATACATCCCATGGGTAACTAAACAAAACCTGACTCATGAATCCTATTAACTTTTTACATAAAGTAATATAATATAATTTATTGTCCTAAAAAATAAAAATTCTTCCTTCTTCTTATGATCACATTGATACCACTAAAGCTATAAAACTCAATACAAATGAAAATTCATCTATTGAAAAAAATAATACAAACATTACCAATATAGTTGACTCTACTCAATGAAATCTCCCCAATATAAAATCTATACCCACTATTACACTATATATTACCTTAAATTCTAAAGCCACTAATGTAAGATAAATACATTTTAACTATGATAGCAAAATTAATCAAATAATTGGTCTTGAAGTGTATTTTGAATACCATGGACCTTTACCTACACTTCATAGTGATGAAACTATAGTTAAGCTCTTCCATGCTAGAGAACCTCAAATTCCATGCCAACATCATAAAATTAGTAAATTTAAGAAAAAGGTTCCTTAATTTAAAATTTTAATTACTAGTATGGATCCTAAAAGATATCCTATTTCTTCCCTCCCTCTTACTCCATACCATCTCTAACATGATAATGCTATGTTCATTGAAGAAACTACAAAAATATAATATGGTACATTGACATGTCCTCGAACTATTACTATTTATAAAAAGATCACTCCTGAAGAGAATGTTAAATTTACTTTATTATTTAAAAAATATCATGAATCATTTTCTTGGTCATATGAATTTATCCCAACATCATCATTCATAACATGTCACTTATCCAAGTGCTAAACCTGTTAGACAAAAGTAATGAAAGTTCCCCCCCTAAAATTTTTGCCTTATGTCAAATAAATCATTAAAATTTTGGATTCTAAATCAATTAAACCCATTGACTAATTTGAATGGGTCTTAAACATTTTTCCCATTCATAAAATTATCATAGTGGTTATTCATATATGCATCAATTTTCATAATTTAAATTTAGCATGTCCAAAAGATAACTTTCTTGTACCTTAAATTGATGTTATCATCAATTTTCATATTTGGTATGAAATTTTATCTCTCATGGGTTGTTTCTAAAGATATAACCAAATTCACATATCTATTGAATATCAATATAAGATAATATTTACCGTAAAATGGGGCACCTATTATTACATTAAAATGCCTTTCAATCTCAAAAATTATAGAGCCACATATCAACATGAAATGAACGATATTTTTCATGATATTATTAACAAAATTGTTTAAAATCATGTGGATGATATCATTAAATATTAAATTCATAAAACTCACCTTCATGATTTATCAATCATTTAAAACTGACTCATTAAATATAAAGTCAGACTTAATCCATATAATTTTTTATTTGGAGTTACATATGGTAAAATTTTAGGTTTTATATTTTTCCATCAACTAGTTGATGTTGATCCTACTAAAATCAAAAATATAATTAATATACCTATTCCTTTCTTTATTATTAACATATGGACATACCATGGAAAATTCAAGGTAATTCATCGATTTATTCTAAAAATGGCTTATTATTTTTACTCTGTCAATTATCTTCTTAAAAAATTAATGTTATATAATGGAAAAATTCATGCCAAGAATCCTTTTATAATACAAAAGAATCTTGGCTTCATCCTCCCCCTCTTTGTCTACCTTCAAATGATTATCTAGTAATTTTATATAATTGTCTATCCCGATATTAGTTGGGACAATGATTTTTAAAAAATATCACACTATATATCATATGCTATTTAATATATTAATTGAGGTTTCATCAACTATGAAAATTGCTATACCAAATTAGAGTGTTACATCTAAAAAAATCCATCATTATATGCTCTAAAACAACTTACGTTATTGTCCATTCCTATTTTATTCATAATTTATTCTCAAAATATTTCCTATATCATGATAAAATTGGAAAATGGATGGTCTTATTGATGGAATTTAACCATTGAGTTATTACACACAAATTTATCAAAGGACAAGTCATCGTAGATAAACTCATGGTAGTTTCCTTACCAACTACAAACCACCTTCAAGATACTCTCCCTAATGAATAAATTATCTATATTGAAGGTATTAACCAATAAAATTTTCTCAAATATTATCTAAAAAATTTCATTGTGGATATATAAATAAATAACCAAGAAGAAACTAATTACACTCCTTCTACCACTAAATCTAAAGTAGTCATCAAAGAATTAGCAAAATTTAAAATTAACTTACATGAAGATACTTGGAAAATTCACTTTGATGGTGAAAAATTCATTCAAGGAATTTTGGTAGGTTTTATCTTTACCAACTCACATGGTAAAATCATACTTTTAACATTTTGATTAACTTTTGATGTCACCAATAACATGGCTGAATATAAAGCTCTAATATTAGGCAGGGAAGCCACAATTGATTTAGGCATCCCATATTTACACACTTTGGGTTATTCAAAACTTATATGAAATAAATTTAGTGGATATTATTAATGAAAAAGTGAAAACTTAATCACATATCATTGAATTACTACTACACTTTCCAAATAATTTGCTTCTTTTACCATCAAACCAATTCTAATAAATCAAAATGCTATAATTAATTCTCTCACTTCGTCAACATATATATTTTATCCTAATCTATTACTTCATGATTATTAGTTTATTATTCAAATGAAAAAAATCTCCTTATGTTTTACAAAAAAAAAATTACTCTCTTATATGTCACATTAAAATTATTACTATTCAACAAAGCCCATGGTATAAAAACATTATTCAATTTATTGAACATCAAACATACCCTACATACATAGATTCTCATGAAAAGACTCAAATTCACAAATAAACATTCAAATACAATATTAAATAGAACAAATTTTACTATTTAATGCATAATTAACCCTATTACACTGTGTAATGCAAGAATAAGTTCCCACTTTCCTAGAATGAGCACATGAGAGCATTTATGGTGGTCAATATAGTTGTATTAAAGCTTATAAATGCTTGCATATGGTTTAATTTTGGCCTATCATTGAAAAATATGCCACTAATTTTTATTAAAAGTGTAATCTTTTTCAACTTCATGATTATCTAATCCACTATCCTTTAGATGAGCTCCAAATGATAGAAACTCCTTGGCCATTCTCTATGTGGGTAGTAGATATCATTGGAAAATTACTTAGGTCAAAAGATGGTCATGTATTCATTATAATTGCCACTGAATATTTTACCAAATGGATAGAATCCAATCCTCTTAATAATATCATTAGTATTACCATTTTAAAATTTATTCTCAATCAAATCATCTATCATTTTGGATTTCCCCATACCATCATTTTTGACAATGGTGGTAAATTCAAAAATAAATATATTAAAACATTATGTGTAACATTAAAAATTACATATAAATTATCAAAATATTATCATCCTTAATTTAATGTCAAATAATAATCTAATAACAAATTTTTAAACAAAATCTTACAAAATAATATTAGAGAATTTCATACCGATTGGCACTTCCATCTCTATCCTACATTGTGCTAGTATATGCACTATTATTAGGGAAACAACATTTTCATTAGTATATGGGTCTAAATTAGTTCTCCCATTATAATTTTAAATATCATATTTATTTATCCCTCTTCATGGTATAATCCTTGATGAGGAATTATATTAAACCCATATTCATGCTTTAGATTTCTTAGATGAGCAATGTATGGTTGATTTACAACATAATCATAAATATAAGGATTCTAACACTAAGTTGAATAATAAAAATTTCAAATTATTTCCTTTCAATTTTTTTTAATTTAATCCTCAAAATATATTATACACATGATAAATAAGGAATATATGCCCAAAAATGGTGGGGTCCTTACTTAGTAAAAGCCATCATTGGTCTTAGTACTTATAATTTACAAAATAATGAAGGAAATGTATATTTTCACTTGGATTTGAACCACTTGATGAGATTCCTATCTATCCTCATCCAAGTGGCACAATGGAAACATTTCCATTATTGTGGGTAATAATTTGATGAGATGAATCTTTAGAAGGGCTAGTTCCCTTGATGCACTCTTTGAAGAATTTTTCTTGTCAATCAAATTTGGATGAAAAGGGTTAATAAAAAAACTAATAAAAATAAAAAATTTATGCACCAATATTTTATTTCCTCATATTTAATGAACTTATACTACATATAGCTAAAAAAACCTTCCTTCACACAAAACTCACAACTCAAGATGGATTGTCACATCCATGTTTCATATGCTAGGTTCAAGATGTATTTTGATGTTTAGGAAGGTAATGGATAATTAATTTTTCGAATATAGTAATAAACCACTTTTAAAACACATATACACTTCAAATAGAACACTAACAAAGACCCACAATAATAAATGTTCTCCACATTTGGTGAACAATCAAGGATAACATGCTAGAAAAGATGATCTTCTACTAGATAACACCAATAAGATTGTAATAACACTAATTTATAAAGAATGTAAATAGGAAAATTCATTTTTTTATTTATTTAAAATACATTCAAGTATAAAAATTTCTAGGGTTTCACCATCAACAAATGGAGGTTGCTAAAAAGAGCCAAAAGAGTCAATATTTATAGCCTTTGAGAGAAGAGCAAGACAAGATAAGTAAAAAGGTCACTTGGACACTTTTAAATATGTGAAAAGGGGTTAAATTGAATGAAAAATAGGTATTTAATGAACCATGTAATTTTAAGAGTACCAAGTGTCGTACAAGTCATGAAACTTGTGAAAAGTGGCATAAAAATCTCAGTATTGGCTCAGAAAATTGCCTTCATAATTTGAACCTATTTGAACGTCCCAAAAATAAATAGGGATAGTTATAATTATTGGAATGATATATAATTCCTTCATTCATGCCTTTACATGAATTGGTTCTAGTCTTAATCATCTGTAATCATTTGAAAGGAAGCCATCAAAATTAGCATTAGATTTTAATTAGCATCCATGGGAGGGAGTGAGTAACACATATAAATACTATAAATGTCCTTATAATACTTAGTTATGATTTAAAAAGGCTCACATTTGGATTTTTCACCCTTCTCACCCTTGTGTCCACTATGCCACTTTTGATTGGTTGAGATGAAGGCTATTGTTTGAAAAATTATAAGATTTTACCAAGAATTAAACTATAATTATGGGTTATAAAGAGTCTATATCCTTCATCTAAACTTCATTTCATCTTATAAAACCTCCTAGAACCTACAAAATGCAAAAAATGGTAAAAAATACCCTATTTTCACCTTGTCCATACAATTCATCTTCGTGTAAGATAGCTTGAGGGAGTCATATAAATTTTACAATATCTTTCATTTCCAAAATATGTCATTAGGATAACTTTTCAAACTTGCTTTCCCCATCAAGGCATTACTGAAGGTTTATTAGGGTTTTAGGTAGTTTTTGGTCTTAAGCATTGTTCATAAAGATTTTAAAACATAATTGACACTAAATGACAAAAAATTGATTAAAATTGACCTTTATAACCCCTTATAATTATTATTTTTCCCATACAAAGCCTTAAAAAAGATATGAGCACTTGAAGACACCCCATCGAGCTTGTTTTCCTCTTTCCCTACATGCTTAGACTATCTCAGGGTTAGAATTAGATTTCATATAGGTTATTAATCATAATAAAATATAAAAAAATTATAATTTATCCTCATAAACATACTCCCATGATATAAAACACTCACTAAAATATAAATGTGATGGTGAACCCCCAATTGGCCTTATGCTTCAACCTTGCCTAACAGGGTTGTCTACACCTTTAAGGATATAGACCTTACTATAAGGATTATATCATTTTTTTTATGATATTAATTATTAAATATATTTATTTACACCTGCCAAGTCACCCTAAATCCTTCCAAGTACTCTTCCTCATCAACTTTTCCTTTTCACCAATTAGGCCTAGTGAAGGCTTGACTAGTTGGCCTAAGTACAGGGGTATTTTGGTTATCTTGAAAGTTATGATCATATATTAGTGTTTATATATCATATAATTTCATTAAATAAAACTAATAATCTATTTATTTAGGTTTTTAAATCTCCATATCAAGTCCTTTACCCATTTTGCACTCACTAGTTTTCTTTGCCAAAATTTGATTTTTCTAGACTAGCTAACCTCTGAGACAAAATGGTGAGTTACATCCCTCATCCCCAATTTAAAGTGAGTATTTTTTGAGTTTATATAAGTATTTATGATTATTTTTACCAGAGGTTTTATATGGATTATTTTATTTAGGTGCCTAACCATCTCAAAATGCCCAAAAATGCCTCTAAAAAGCCTATTCTCCTACATTTTCCTTAAATCCACCTAAGAGTAACCATTCCATAATAAAAACATGATAATATTTTAATTTAAAATGTTATTAATTCTTAATTAATTCATATTAATATTTTTATTCACCCAAAACACTTCTCTTTCATGGATTCTTCATATTCATCTATTGAGTAAACACAATTTCCTACCCCACAGTACAGACTATTACCCTTTAGGCAAGTAAAGAAGGTAAATGATCACCTTGTAAGAGTATTTGTATTGAAAGCGACACATTTTGGCCTATAATATACCATGTTACATTTATTTTATACCCTTTTCCATCCCCCTCGACAAGTTCATGCCTTACACTACCTTCATTAGCTTGCACCCTACTATAGGTGCATACAAGGGTTTTGGGGACCTGTCTAAGCTTATTTTTCCATTATAAGAGTCTTATGAAATCACAAAAATCCCCATTTTTGTGTTCACTCATTACTTCATCAGGTTTGAACTATCACTAACCCTTTTTATGCACTTTTGATCTTCAAAATTGAGTCCACTACCTACTATCTCAGACACCCTAAGTTTGACTATTATAGGCATGTATTGATCTCACTTAGACCATGTTCATGATGTTTATATAATTTAATTGAATTGTTTCAGGTACTCAATTCAGGTTTTAACTAGAATTCTTCTTTGGAAAACTTGCAAACACTAATTTTAGCATCATGTTTTTAGGTCACTATCTAGACTAAGATGCTCTACCTATAAACCATGCATCTAGGTGTAATTCACATGATGAGGACCTAGTCATGATGTTTTAGGACCTAATTTAGGTATATAGGAACACTTTCATATCTTTTTATAATTTTTCTCACTATATATGTGCTTTAGACTCCTTAATTGAGTTCCCCTTTTGTCGTGACTGAGAGACCCTACTTTTGACAACTGTAGGTGTGTATTTACCATTAAAGGGACACTTATAGGTAGTCATAGGGGTATAAAAGAGCTTTTATTAACAATATATTAATGAATTTAATTCAGATTTACCTAATCCAATAAAATGAAACCTACTAGTCATGAGGTTTTGTTTAATGTTGCTCCTTAGGGTGATAAAAAACTATTTACCTCCTCAGGTCTGTAGATGTTAATGGAATGTTTTAGTTCTTTTTTAGGCTACTTGAAGGTTTCCAAAACCTACCTTGAACTAAAATTTTGACCTTAATTCTTTCCATATAGACTCTTTATTCTAGGGACTACAATATTGACTAGGATAGATGATTTAAGACCCTTACCTCCATGTTCTAGGATACTCACAAGAAGCCCCCTAACCTTTGTTTTGATATTTTAGGGACAACTTCCTAGAGTACAATCTTCATCTTCTCAACATGTTTTAAAAAATTATCTTTCCATTTTGACACCCTATATGAGTTTTTCATGGCTTAGAAACCTTACGAAGACTTTAAAGGAGGTGTTAAATTATGTCAACCTTCCCATACAAACATTTTAATCCCCTATTTAGCCACTTATAGGTGGATGTTTTCCTACACAAACCATGAGTTGAATATGGGAAATATGAAACTATAAATGACTATGGAGTTTTTATTCTTTCATAAAACATACTAATGTACCTCTATCAATACTCAGAGGTTATAACACACATTAACCTTTCCACAACTCAGTATGACATCAACAAAGACTTGTAAGTGTGCATTGGGCATGTTTTGCAGGTAGGGCATGGAATGTAGCAAAAGCATGGTGGTGAATATATTATAAAACACTTTAATTCATTATCAATCTTCAATAACAATATTTTCCATTAATAACACCTTGAAACTAGTTTCAACACCTATTCTCCAACGTGAAAATCACTTGCATATACATGGAATAGAGTAATCAAGAGCCTAAAATGTTGTTTTAGGATGGTGAATGAACTTGTGACCACAAGTGCACCATTTACAAGCATATAAATGGATTATTTCAAACTCTTTATGTCTTTATCAACTTATACATCCATATTACCATCCCATGAGCAAGTTGAACAAGATTTAAAATTATGGTTGTAGGTGAAGTTGGGCAAAGAGTTGACAATGGAGAAAGATAAGGTTGAAAACTACCAAAAAGATGACATGGTGAAACCAAAACATGTAATGACATGAATATATGACCATGATACCTATGAAACATCATTTTAAAATTATATGAGACTTATATAGGAAAAAAAAACTCTATAACTTGAAGAACTTTGACTAAGCCTACATATGGTGACACCCTCCTACATCATGGATTAATTTTATCATAGAAACATTATTAAACATTAAAATAATATTTTATAACATATTTTTATGTATATAACATATTATATAATATTATATAACCAACATCACCAACTGGTTCATATATATTTGTCTATAATTGAGCAAAACCTATAAAGTGCATGAAACTGCGAGCAAAAAAGTACAGTTAAATTCATGAGGATGGTTCATGAAGAAAAAGATACCATTATTAAAAATATTTATACATAAATTAATGTATATAAGTGTAATAAAACTTACCAAAATCATTTATCTTGAAACCTCTTGAGTTGTTCACACTGAGCAAAAACCTGAAGGTCACTTATGTATGCCTACAAAACCAAAAAAGGAGCAAATGGTTTTTTAATTAAAATGTAACATATAGAGTTAATAAAACATTTAAATTAGTTTTATTAATTTTAATATTCCATTCTTGATATTTTACCATGTGTCACACTTCCCCATGGGTCATATAAGTGCCATTTTCTCCTTTTTAGTTGGTTTATGTAATTTTAGTTAGACAACCTACAATATTTTGATGTAACTAACATACTTAATAATTAAAATAATATATTGTAACTTTTAAATTAAAATTATACACCTAAGGACACTTTTAACAATTCCACTTGCATTTATGACCCTTAAAATCACACTAAATGACCTAAAATGACAAATTGACTAATATGACTAAGATTAAGGCTAGGATGACATAGAATGACATAAAATAACATGAAATAATCATAATTAAAATAAATTAGACACCATAAAACATATATAAGTTATGTTTTTACCTAGGGGTTCCCTAATTTGACCTAAAACTCAAATTTGGTCAACAAATTGGTGACTCATAGGGGTAGTATGCCTACTATACTAACTAGACTAGTAGCCTTATCCTATCATGGGCCAAGGGAGCCAATGATTTATTAAATAAAAATATTAAATAATTTCATAAAACACACAAAAAATAAACACAACACATAAAGAAAACGTAAGACGAAGTAAGATACAAACAATACTCACACATGTGCATAAGCACTTAGGGAAAACAAGGATCTTAAAAAACTATGTATAAAGAGAGAGGATAACCTTAGTATAAATGTTTGAGATATATCACATTTACTGGGATATGAAGCTCCTATCCATCTAGCTTTGATATTTGGACATTATTGTGTTGCTTGCATTAGATGATCACATGAGGACACTCAACAAAGCATCAAACTTTGTGTGCCTTCTAGGTTTAGCCCTATCTTCATCCCACTTTAGAACAATGTCTCCCTCTTTGAAACTTGTTGGCATGGATTTATTTGTAAATTATCTCTTTTTTTGATCTTGGTGAGCTCTCATAGTTTGCATATCTTGATTTCTTGTCTCTTCAATCTCCATTAACTCACACAACTTGACTTTCATGCTTTTATTTTCCATCAACTCCAGTTGATAAATGAGATACAAGGATAGTAGCTCAAGTGAAATAGGTAGTCTATTTTCTCTCCCATAAACAAGTGTTTATGCTGAGTTCCTAATTTCTCTCTTAGGAGTGATCCTATCAGCCCCCAAAGATCTGTCTTCAACTTAGAATGCCAAGTCCTTTGGTTTTCCTCCATTATCCTCTTTATGATGATAATTAGATTCTTATTTGTGGACTCATATATTACATTCCCTTTTGGATAATATTTGGAGGAAGTACTAAGATATATTCCATGTTTTAAATCACACTCACTTATCCTCATTCTAAGAAAATCTAATGCATTGTATAAAATTATTGTTGAAGGAGCCCCAAACCTTGTCACTATGCCTTCATAGAAGTCTAGAACTAAAATTTCATTTTATTCTTTGAGAGATGCATCCTCCACCCATATTTTAAAGTAACCTATATAAATCAATACCTACTTATGGCCAACACTATAAGGTGGGTTAATTAGGCCTATGAAATCTAGACCCCATTGCCTAAAGGGTTGATCAACTTGTATTGGATGAAGAGGTAAGGCTACACAATTTTATTTAAGATAAAAGAGAGCACATTTTTTACACTTCCTTACCCAAGCATGGATGTCTTTGAAAAAATTAGGCCAAAAGTATCTAGATCTCATAATCATAGTAACTATGGTTCTTGGAGCAAAGTGACCATTAGCTATTCCATCATGAAATTCAAATAGTATTTCCTTAAACTGATCTGATTCAATACACCTCAATAACACACCTACTAATTAATTTATAAACAACACTCCATCAAAAAGTACATAAGGAATATATTGTAATCTAAATTACCTTCTTTTAGCTTTATCTAAACCTTATGGAAATTCACTAGTTTGAAGAAAATGTATCATATCTTATGTCTAACTTCTCATAGATGAAGGTGAAGTTGTCATAGGGTCATCATGAATTTCTACAACAACCTATTTTTATTTTTTCAATTATGAAAGAAGATGCTCACATAAACCCTTTCCTTTCACTAGCTTGGTTGTCTTGATTTTAACATCATAATCCATCACTTTTATGATCCAACCAACCCTTTTTTCATTTAAATCTCTACTGAAAATAGAGTCTTTGACACGAGGATGAGGTACCAATATGTGAATATTGTTTTTAGATAACATGTGCCTAAACTTCTTTAGAATTCTAACAACTGAAAGTACTTGCTTCTCAATATATGTGTATCTTACCTCATAGCCTTCCAAACCTTGACTAAATAAGCCAATAAGCTACTCTAAGTCTTTTTAATTTTATTGACTAAGCATGGCAGAGATTACCTCATAATTTCCAAAGGTATACAAGTTGAACTTATTTGAGAAGTTAGAACTTGCAAGAGTTGGAGCTTGGGAAATGGTTTGTTTAATCTCCTCAAAACTCTCCTTCCTTCTTCTTGTCCAAGTGAACACTTCATCCTTAGCATAGAGGTTAGAGGATTGACTAAATTAGAAAAATAAATAATTAAAGTCCTTATGAAATTAATTTTCACAAATAAACTTTGTAAAACTTTATTTTATTTGGTAAAATCCAATGCCAAGATTACACTCATCCTTTGAGGATCTATAGATAGGGCCTTCTTTGAGACAATGTGTCCTAAAATTTTGCCTTCATGAATATAAAAAAACACACTTATTTAGGTTAGTAGATATTCAAAACTCTCTAAACCTCTCAAAAATCTACCTAAGGTGGTTCAAGTGATCCTCTATATCCTTATTAAAAACTATGACATCATGTCGATACACTAACACAATTTCATTTGTTAGTCCTTGAAAATCCATTTCCATTGCATATTAAAATGTATCTTCATCATTATAAAATCTAAAATGAATTTTACTATAAGAATATGTACCCATTTATTAGTAAATTTTATCTTATATTGATCACTTTCTTTCACCAAAATCTGATTATACCCGAAATATCCATCAAGGAGAGAAAACCTTTCACTACCTACCACAACTTGAAAATTTTTCTCCATGGCAGGGAGAGGATAATGGTATTTTAAGGAAACTCTATTTAAGTCCCTAAAATCAAGAAAAAACCTGATTTATCTATTATTATTCCTAATAGGGACTAATTTTTTCAACCCAAGATGAATGCTTAATAGGAAAAATGATTTTGGACTCAACCAACTTAGTAAGTTCCTTCCTCATGAGAGGCTCACTATTGGGATTGATTGGCCTTTGTATTTGCTTGATAGGTTTAGCATTATTATCTATCTATATGGTAAGTTGAGATAAATTTATGTCAAATCCTTTTAAATCACTATATTCCCATGCAAAGACATCAGAAAACTCCTTGCATAACTCAAATAAAGCTTGTTTCTCTTTTCTATTACATACCTTCCCAAGAGCAAGCAACTTATCATTGAATATTTTTACTCTCTCATAGTTTCTTGCTTAATATTCATGTTTACCTTCTCTTTCTATAACTGATCATCATCACTAAATATTCTCTCAAGTGTGACTAATCCTTTAGGGAGCTTATTTATTTTTAATTGTATAATATGCCCTCCATATTGAACCTGTAGTTTGGATTGATTCTTAGAAGAAAACTCAGCCTCCTCTTGTATAAAATGTGCTATTTTTTCATCACTATCAAATGCTTTCCAACTAGTGACATTATCATGTATGGATGGTCTTACAATCACCTTGAAATGTGTATGGTTCTTATCTTATTTTATCCCCTTCGGAACATCAAAATGAGCTCTAATTTCTGCCAACTTATTAGCATGTTTGTTGTCCTTTCATAGGATGGATTAGATGTTGAAAGCTTGGAAATCTTCCATAATATCCCACAATGTATGCTTATAGGACTTAAGCAAAGAGTTCTTACTCACATTTTAGCCTCTTACTTTATTCACAATCAACTTGCTATCACCATATACTTGCAACTCTTTCACACCTCTTTTCCTACCCTACTCAATGCCATGAATAAGGGGCTCATATTATACCACATTTAAAGTACAAGAAAAGTGAAATCTAAATGTGGAATGGTACCTTTCCATAGATGGGGAAACCAACATTTCTCCACCACTTGCCCCAACTTTGCTTCTAGATCCATCAAAGAATAACTATGATAAACCATCCATGTTTTCACTTGGATTCATAACTTTTTGCATGAAAGAGTTCTCCTCATGAATGAAATACACTATAAAACTAGCTTCCTATATGAATTTTTAAGAATCATGCTCATAATATTCATCTATCCATTCATCTAAATACAAATTATAGAGAATATGTTGGAGATTGATCTATGTGAAGTTCCTCCTCATCAATAATGGCACAATTGACATTTGCCACTTTAGGCATGTAAGGATATAAGTGATTATGGTGGATATGATTTGATTAAATATTCACCTTGGTACCATAATTTTTCTTAAAAACCATATAGGACCAATTGGCTACCAAGTATCCACCTATCTTAGCTATAAATTCTCTTGAAAAACAAAGAGAAAAGTATGGAGGTAAATATACCCCAACCACATCATGAGGAATAGAAAAAGTAGGACAATCATGTAAAATCAATTTCAAATCCTTGAATACTCCCAAGGTATTTTTTGGTGATCCATCCAATTTTAGGACTCCTTTAAACATTGGTTCATACTTGAGGCTTAGTTTATCTACTATTGATTTGGGCATAATTGAAATACTCGCCCCACTATCTATAATGAAATTGTGAACTATGAAATCACCAATGATCAAATATAGATAAAATTTAGGAGTCTAATTAGTTTTATTCACTTTTCCATCAATGGGTTGAGTTACATTAACCAAGATAACATTCTCATTTTTAGTTGATTCAACTTGCTTACCTAATATGTGCAATTCTTTTTGAAGCATATCTTTTTCTCCTAGTATTGTCAAGGAATCCCATAATGAAATATTCATATGTAACTTCTTCATCTGAACCACAAGACTGATAGAAGGGTTACTCACCTTGAAAGCCTCTTTGGAAGCACAAGTACCTTGTGGTGTAGCTTGTGAAGGTAGATGTGTAGGAATAGGCCTTACATTCTAAATCTTCTAATTTTCTTGCACCTTAGGGGTTGTGTTAGACCTACCCAGCATTGGAAATGATGTAGGGGTCAAAATAGGTCCTTGATTAGTCCCATGTGTCTCTTTAACAACACTCTTCTTAGACATAGTGTTATAGGACACACTAGCATTCACATTACTTGAATTCCCAACATGATTAATGGCACAAAATTATCCCTCAAAATAATTTATAAGAGTATAATAAGATTGTGTTTGACTATTTTCAATTCCAATTTTCATTCCATTTTGTATTGGCACCTCAAAAGAGGAAACTTTATATGCTTGATTACCTTGCATTGTCATGGCTTGATTATGCATATCATTGGCATAGGAAACTTGGCCTTCATTTTGGTCATTAAAGGGATAGCATGGTTGCTCTTCAAAAAAATTCTTTTGAGTGGGAACAAGAGATTTGGAATATGATGGGGCATTAGGATTATAACTTCGGTAAGGTCAATCTTAAGTGATTTGACCTTGTCCTTGATTATTACCTTGAAAAGGAGGCCTATTTATTTACCCAAACTAATTGTAGGACTGATATGGCCTATAACATTGATCTTATTACCTTTTGAGGGAAACCAATTCATTATAAACACTTTAGAGAAAACTCTAGACTTCATGGATTTCATTTTTAGGCAAAATGGTAGAATTTTCTTAATTAGATAAAGGATCCAAGGTAGGTAATGCAACTTGACTAGGAGGTTGAAAATTAGGGGAAAATGGCATTGGTGGCCTAGGAGTAATATTCCCTAATCAAACAAGATAATTCTCAGCATTGATGGCTATCTCATAGGTATAAGGTAGTTTATTCCCACCTATGGATTGAATCATCATGGACACATCACTATTTAATGCTTTTAAATAGTACAAGAAGGCATAATATGGAGTGGGTATCACAAGGGTTGGGATCTTATCCCATGTATTATGAAAAATATAGTGTTAAAATCTTGCATAAAATATTATTGTTCCCTCTTGATAGTGGTTAGTTGCTTAGCTAGTGATAGATGATCTCTCTTCTTTCTAAACCTCTTAGTCAATAGATCTCTTAGTTCATCCAATGAACCAATGGAATTTTTAGGTAGAGTTCCACACCAATTTAAGGCCTTCCTTTGAAAGACAATGCTAATAACCTAATAGCCACATTCTCTTAAGTGATATTATGGGTATCACATAACTTTGTTATGTTTCTAATGTGGTCAATGGGATTGATAGGACCTTATCCACTAAATATGGAACACTCTTAAGGGATGCTCAAGGAATTCAGTCATATTGGGCAAGATTCAATGGAGATGATCTAGTGAAAGGTACAAAAGGTTGATTTCTAGCCATATTGAAATATATACTGTGTATTATGGATTGACTTTGGTAGGAACTTGGAATTATTAAACATCAACTCTCTTGAATAAGGATGGGTATTCACAAATCTAATTCTTGTAGTAGAATACAAAGGCAATTGTATAAACTCAAAAGGTATACCTTTAGCAATAGACCTAGTGGTCGCCTTTGACATGGAAATTAGGGATTGATCAATGACCAAAGAGTTGAAACTTTAGTGAAGTTTCTAGGTATTGAATGTAGATTTTCTTATAGAATCAACTATGCCAAGACCAACACCAATCCTGGATAATGTTCTAGGACTTAAAATGCCATTGGGGATGCAAAAACTATTTTTAGTTATATTTGCATCCCTTGAGGAGATGCCTATCTCTCCTCATCCAAGTGGCATAATGGAAAAATATCTCTTACTATGGGTAACAATTTCATGAGATGAATCTCTAGAAGGGTTAGTTCCCTTGATGCACTCTTTGAGAAACTTTTCTTGTCTATCAACTTTGGATGAAAAGGGTTAAGATAAAAACTAAGAATAATAAAAAGGTGATGCACAAATAGTGTATTTCTTCCTATTGATTGAACTTATGCTACTTAAATATGACCAAAGCTTCCTTCACACAAAACTCAAGATGGATTGGCACATCAATGTTTCATATGCTAGGTTCAAGAGGTATTTTGATGCTTAGGAGGGTAATGGATGATTAATTTATGTAATTTATCCATAAACCACTTATAAAACACATATAAAATTAAAATAGAACACTAAAAATGACCTAGAAAAATTAGTATTTTATATATTTGGTAAATAATCAAGGATAACATGCAAGAAAAGATGATTTTATACTAGAAAAGACCAACAAGATTGCAATAACACTCAATTGTATAATATGTATGTAGGAAAATTTAATTTTTTAATTTACATTCAAGTAGAAAATTATCTAGGTTTTCACCATCAACCAATAGAGGTTACAAAAAATAGCCAAAAGAGGCAATATTTATAGCCTTTAAGAGAAGAGCAAGATAAGGGAAGTCAAAAGGTCACTTGGGCACTTGTCAATATGATAAAAAGGGTTAAAATTACATGAGAAAGGGGTATTTAATGGAACCATGCAATTTTAGGATGACCAAGTATCCACACAAGTTATGAAACTTGTGAAAAGTGGCATAAAACTCCTAGAGTTGGCTTAGAAAATTGCCTTTATAATTTGAACCTATTTGAACATCCCATAACTAACAATGGATAGGTCTGATGATCGGAATGAGAGGTAAGGCCTTTATTCATACTGATCAATACATTGGTTCTAGTCTTAATCATCTAGAATCATTTGAGAGGAATCCATCATTGTTTGTAGTCTAAAAACTCCTCTTTTCTATCACCCCTCACATTTGACCACAAAAATAGTATCAGGTTTCCATGAAAATATGTGGGAAGGAGTTAATGTCACTTGAAAATACTATCCATAGGTTTATAATAGTTAGGTACACTTTTAAAAAGATCACATTTGGAGTTTTCACCCTTATCACCCTTGTGTTCACTATGTCAGTTTTGAATGGCTGAGATGAATTCTATTGTTTGAACACTTAGAAGCTTTTACTAGGCCTGATATGACTATGAGGGGTTAGAAAAAGTATATATCCTTCCTTCAAACTTGATTGCATCTTCTAAAACCTCCCTCTTCAAACTCAAAAGGTATACCTTTAGTAGTAGACTTAGTGGTAACCTTTGACATGCAAATAAGGGATTTATCAACAACCAAAGAGTCGAAAACTTTAGTGGAGTTTTCAGGTATTGAATGTAGATGTTCTTGTAATTACAGCTATGTTAAGACCAACACCAATATTTCCCTATATACTTAGAATATCTTAGGGCTAAAATTATATTTATTATAGGTTATTTAACATAATAAAATATCAAACATGTATAATTCCACCTCATAAACATGTTCCTACCATCTAGAACACTCACTAAAATCTATAAGTGATGGTGGACCCCCAATTGGCCTTAGGCTTGAACCTTGCCTAACGAGCATGTCTATACCTTTAAGGATATAGACCTTCATATATGTTATTCTCCCATTTTTGGGATACTCTTAATGCTAACATGTATGTGTTTTCACCTACCAAGTCACCCTGTATCCTTCCAAGTACTCTTCCTCATCAACTTTTCCTTTTCACTAATTAGGCCTAGTGAAGGCTTGCCTAACTAGACTGAGTACGGGGGAATTTTGGTTATATTTTAAGGTATGATCCTAAATTATTGTTTATGTATCATCTAATTTCCTTATATACACCTAATAATGTGTTTTTTAAGGTTAAAAAAGCTCCATATCATGTCCTTTGCCAATTTTGCACTCATTAGCTTGCTTTGCCAAACTGTGATTTTCCTACACTGATTGACCTATGAGAAAAATATAATGAGGTATATCCATCATAAACAAGGAAAATTGAGTATTTATGGAGTTTATCCATGTATTTATGATGATTTTTACTAAGGGTTTTAGCTGGATTCTTTGATTTAGGTGCCTAACCATCTCAAAGCACACAAAAAAGGTCTCTAAAAACCCTATTTTCTTATATTTTTGTTAAATCCAACTAAGATTAAAACTTCCATGATAAAATAATGATTATAGGTTGATTAATATATTTCATATTTCTAAATTCATTCTTATTAATCTTTGGATTCACCCAAAACACTTTTCTTCCATGGATTCTTCATATTCATGTATTGAGCAAACATGGTTTCCTAGCCCATAATATAGACTTTTGCCCTTTAGCCAAGTAAGAAAGGTAAATTATAACCTTTTAAGATTATTGGGATTTAGAGATGCACCTTGTTTCCTATCATTTACCAACATATATTTCTTTTAACTCTTTTCCATCCCCATACAAGTTCAAGTTATACACTACCTCCACTAGCTTGCACCTTATTGTAGGCACATAAAAGGGTTTTGAGGACATGTGTAAGATTAATTTTCCATTGGAAGAGTCTTATGAAATAACCAAAATCCCCATTGGGGTTCTCAATCATTACTTAATTAGGTTTGAACTCCCATGAACCCTACCTATGCACTTTTGGTCTTCAAAATTGAGTCCACTACCTACTGACTAAGACACCATGTGTTTGACTATTGTAGTGTGTATTGATCTCATGTAAACCATGTTTATGATGTGTATAGGATTTAATTGAATCATTATAGGTCCCAATTGTCAGTTTTAACTATAATTTTTCTTTAGAAAACCTAAACACATTAATTTTAACATCAACTTTTTAGGTCACTGTCTAGACTGAGATGCTCTACCTCTAAACCCTACCTATAGGTGTAATGCACATCATTAGGACCTGGTAATGATGTTTGAAGACATATTTTAGAGATATAATAACCATTTTATAGATTATTATACTTTTTCTCTCTATATATGTGCTTTTGACTCCTTAATTGAGTTCCACTTTTACCATGACTGATAGACCCTACTTTTGACTATTGTAGGTGTGTATTCCCATTAAAGGGACACCTATAGGTAGTATTAGGGGTCTAAAATACCTTATATTAACCCTATATTGATTAATTTAATTAAATTTTACCTCATCCAATCAATTGCAACCTACTAGTCATGAGGTTTTATTCAATATTCTTCCTTAGGGTGGCAAAAAACCATTTACCTCCTTAGGCTTGTAGATGTTAATGAAGTATTTCAATTCTTTTTTAGGCTACTTGAAGGTTTAAAAATATAACCTTTGACTAAAATTTTGAACTTAATTATTGTAATGTAGAATCTTTATGATAAGGGCTATAATATTGACTAGGCTAGATGATTTAAGACCCTTACCTCCATGTTTTAGGACAATCATAAGAAGCCCCCTGACCTCTATTTTGACATTTTAGGGACAACTAACTATAATACAATATTCATCTTCTAAACATGGTTTAACACCTCCTATTTCCATTTTGACACCTTATATGACTTTGTAATGGCTTAAAGACCTTACCAAGACTTTAAGGTGGTGTCAAATTGTGTCAACCTTCCCATACAAACATTTTAATCCCTATTCAACCACCTATAGGTGGATGTTTTTGTGCACAAACCATGAGTTGAATATGGGAAATATGAAACTATCCATGACTATGTAATTTTAATTCTTTAATAAAACACCATAATTCACCTCTATCAATACTAAGAGGTTGGAATGCACATTAACCTTTCCAGACATCAATATGACATCAATAAATCCTTATAAGTGTGCATCGGGCATGTTATACAGGTCGGGCATGGAATGTAGAAAAAAAATGGTGGTGAATATCTTAAAAACCAATTTAATTAATTATAAACCTTTAAGAACAATAGATTTCATCAAGAACACCTTGAGATTAGTTTGAACACCTATTCTCCAATGCGAAAATCACTTGCATATATATGGAATAGAGCAATCAAAATCATGAAATGATTATTTTGGCATGGTGATTCAACTTGTTACCACACTTACACATTTTATAATAATAAAAATATACTCTTTAAAACTCTTGATGGTTTGGTCAACTAATGCATCCTAATTACCATTCCATGAGCAAGTTGAAAAAAAATTAAAACTGTGGTTGCAAGTGAAGTTGGACAAAGAGTTGACAATGGAGAAAGATAAGGTTATAAGCTACCCAAAATATGACATGGTGAGACCAAAACATGGAAGGAGGTGACTATATTACCATGATACCTATGAAACATCATTTTCTAATTATATGAGACTTCTATAGGAAAACAACACTCTACAACTAGAAGAACTTTGACTGAGACTACATATGGTGACAACTTCCTACAACATGGAGTAATTTTCTCATCCATATAATTTAAAAAATTAAAATAATAATTTATAACATATTTAAAGGTATATAAAATCTTATATAACCAACACCACTAATTGGTTTATACAAATTTGGCTAGAATTGAGCAAAACCTATAGGGTGCATGAAACTGCTAACAAGAAAGTATAATGAACTTTATGAGGATGGTTAATGAATTAAAATAAAAAATTATTAAATATATTTATATTTAAATTAAGGTATATAATAATAATACAACCTCCCAAAATCATTTTTCCTGAAACCTTCTGAGTTATTCGTACTGAGAAAAAAATTGAAGGTCACTTCTGTATGCCTAGAAAACCAAGAAAGGAATGGAATGGTTTTGGCCTTAAAATGGAAATTACATATAAAACCAAATTTTTAAATGAGTTTAAATAATTTTAATAGTCCATCCATGATATTTTCCCATTTGGAACACTTCCCCATGGGCCGTATAAGTGTTATTTCCTCTTTTTTTCAATTAGTTTCTATAATTTCAATTAGATAACCTAAAATATTATGATGTAACTGACATAATTGATAATTAAAATAACCTATTAGATTTTTTAAATGAAAATAGGAAACCTATTCACCTTGGTAACCATTCCACTTGAATTTATGACCCTTAAAAGCACATTAAATGAACCAAAATGACAAATTACCTAATATGACTAAGACCAAACTAGGATGACATATAATGAAATAAAATAACATTAAATACTCCTCATGAAAATTTATTTGACCCAATAAAACATCTATAAATTATTTTTTTACCTAGAGGTGCCCTAATTGGACCTAAAAGTCAAATTTGGTCAATAATGTCTTCAAAGAACCTACTAATGATAAATTTTTAAATAAATATTTTGCTGAAATATTTAATTTATTTTCATAATTTTAGATACTATAAATACTAACACTTTTTATAGGTTTCCTCCAAATATCTCTATATTTATATTAGTACATTTTATTCAATAGTCTTAGCCTCTATTATTAGTTCCTTTTGGTCTATATTTATTACTTTCATTTAATTCATGAGTTGTATCATAAGACCATCGATTGGATCTGACCATCCTTATGAATATATTTCATTTCATAGTCTAGTCTTAAAATTTTCTCTTTCACCATGAGTTTTTCATTTTATAATTTTATTTTCATTCTTTTTTACCTTTTATTTTTTGAGTTGTAGTATAAGACCTCGGAAAGGACTAGGCCTTCCTCAAAATAGCATTTCCATATTTTTACACACTTTGTATTATATTTTATGATTTGTAGTGTAAGACCTTAGATAGGACCAGGCTTTCCTCATAAAATCTATAAATGTTTTAAAACTATCTTTAAACCACAATGTTTTATAAATTAAAGAAATGAAACAACCCCATTTTTTTATTTGAATTTATATATCAAAGTAAACAATAAAACAACAAAGGTCCCACTGTATAGAACTAATTTAATGCAACTCAACAACTCTACAAGAATTCTTAGGAACCCATAACCGGTATCCTACTTGTCCCAAAAGGGGTATTTCTATAAACAACTTGAATGGAATTAAACACATCCTAGAAATGTATGGTTAACCAATTGCTATAAAATCAATCAATAAATGACGGAAGTTAAATACATGAAAATGGGGTCTAAATGCTAGAACTTAAGGCTCCATCTTGATAAATTGATTTGATAGGTCTTACCATTTCATGAGACTATTGAGTGGTGATCTCTAATCCACTACTAGATCCAACACAACATAAGCTCAAGGATTCAAAACCTTCTAGGGAAAACACCCAAGTGAGGACTATTCCATGACCTACCCCAAATGACCACCATATCATGATCTAAGGTCCTTTAGGAAAATATTATGCCTTCATTTCCATAAATGATGAAGGCCACTCACACACACATTATATAGCCCCATGTATAAATAATTGTTCATATTAACTAAATGAGACACCAAGAACTGAGCTCGGGGTGGATGACGTCACATATGTGAATAACCCAATGACTAAGAATATAATTGCTATTTTAGAAATAATTAATCCTTGTGCTACAAGATCACCATCCTGTGAGCCAACCATAAGGGTCTACACTTAAATGTTGGTTACTCAAAATTGAGTTAACTTATCATGTTATTATAACAATATAGGCATTCATACCATCTAGTCAACATGCATATGAACACACAAAATTTCATTCTTAACTAGCCTCAGACATTAACTTGTGTAATCGTAAAAGTAGATTATTATTTGGAAACACATTATAAGGGTGGTTTATTTAATCAAATAACCAAATGTAAACATTAAGATCTCCCTAGATTACTAATTCTTTATCCTAATTTCAAGATCATTTATTACTTTAATGAATACGTACAAGGTGTACCAAGAATATCATGATAAGAATAAGCTTAATTTTGAGCACGTGCATAACAAATATAACCAGTGGCTATCTATTCTCATATATAGATTAATGATAAATTTTCCAACTTACAATAATCAAAGGTTACATTATAAACATTTGAATTATTAGCCTTTTAGGAAACATGTCATATGTATAAACCACTATAACCTTATTAAAGGGTAACCCATGATCCATATTGTTGTTTCCTATACATAGATCAATAATATGACTTACTTTATTTCTTAAGTAATAGAAGTAAGCTCACTTGAATGATATTGTAACCAAATCAAGGAAATGGCATAAGAAGTGCAAGGCATAAGGTTCCATAAATTAATTTGGTAAGTCCACTTACTACTCATTATTAAGTCAATTGGAATAATACTGAATAACTAAGAATTGATTGATCTTTCAATGACCCACAAGGTTTACATAAATATTAGTTGAACCAACAAATACCTTAATCAACCACATCTATTTAACAATACAATACTTATAAGTTTTTCCATTAACCATACTATGGAAGGTTATAACTATTCCCACAAGAACATGTTGGTACATGTATTGAATCAAATTTATTTTTAGAAGACATTATACATTATTAGATTGATTCTAAGCCATACAATAAACTATCACCAATTGTTCATGGAGACCTTACCCACTATAAATAAAATAACTCATCAAGAGCTAATATGGCTTATTCCCACTTCAATTTGGATGTTATTCATAGGTGTAACACATTTAAATTTATTAAATTCAACTACTATATAAAATATTTCATGGTTACAATAGTGTGTCTTCCCAAGCATATCATAAAAACTAATAAAAGAAGGGGTTTTCATTACAAAAATTGTAACAGTGTAAACAACCATATCTAAAATGAACTAGATATATCATAACTATCAATGTTGATAAAATATGCAATTTTCCACTTGGTAAATTTTAGCATAGTGTTATTGACTATCAAATGAAGACACAAGTAATTACATACATGGTTTCAGATGTTTGTCATAATTATTTAATCTATACTCTAAATATTAAGATATATGCATACATGTGATAGGTTCATCTAGTCAATTCAACTAATACGCTATAAGAATATTTATAGTATTATATCCCAAGGAGTAAATAACAAAATTTCACATAAACAAGGATAATAATGCTAAATAGTTTTATTAGAAGATTTCAACCATGTACTAGTAATATATCCAAGAACTTTTTTTTTTGAGATAACTTTCCACACAAGATGATAATGATATAAGCTCATAATTAATGATTAAGGACATCATAGTTTTAGTTGTTCTAATAATAACATATTTACTATTTTGTGCCTACTTAAAATCAATATGTATATCATTTACTCATGCATTTATAACAATATATACAGATCAAGAATCACATCATGCATTCAAATTCCACTACTACTCATATAGTAATCAGATCCCAATTTAAATCATACCAAGTAAATATATATAGTTGGTTAAGTATACAAGAATCAAGTAACTAGCATCAAGGATGTCTCAATGTCAACATCTTGTCTAATAGTGTTTTTTTCCAATTTAATAATATTACAATAGCATAAGGTAATAAAATTAGATAAAACATAAAATGATTAATCAAATACACTACCATCACTACAACCTCATATGACATAGGCATGGATGATAGATAAACCACCATATGCAATTTAGGTACAACAATGAGTAAGGATGAACACTACAAAAGGGACACCCCTCAAAACCAACCCTATGAGCATAACCATCAGTGGCCCTTCCCACCCCAGCCATCATCTTGGTAGAGGGTTTTGGCAACCAACTACTTAGGTGAGGTAATAAATGCAAAAAAAATACTGAGCCACTGATAATGAATTACAACATTGCCAATAAGGATAATATAAATAGTGTAGAAAACATGAATCCATAACACTCAACCAAACTATGGGCCTGATTAATGCCCAAAGCATACATCAGGTTTTTATAACAGAAGATTTGCATCATAATTTAGGGCCTAATATAACCATTCCATGACATTGATTAACACATCACTCCCACACATACACCAAATTTTTCCATAATGGAAAATAAGTGATTCAAGCATTCATCAAGCTATGAAAATAGATTATAATTTAGAGAATTGATAGAGAGGGATTTGTGGGATCATCATAAGGTCTCCTGACCTAACATGATCCCCAATTTTTAAATGTGGCTAAAATGATTTTTATGGGAATACAACCTACATAAACATTTAATTAAAGGTCAACCTTGATCGAAATATAATAAATCTCAACAGGGCTTTGTTCATGATCCAACACATGATTGGTTATATATATATATATATATGTATATATATTCAAGTGAAAATATCAAAGCTATAATCTTTTAAATTATTCAATTGAATTATTTAATAAAAATAGAAAAATCCCTTTTATGGAATAATAATGACACCCCCAAATATACTTAGTACGATTCAAGAAAAGATAAATAAATACAGATAAAATCAAGGTGTCTGCTTGGCAAGTTTTATATGGTCTTAATTTATTAAAAATAAATTAGAATGTTATATAATTAAAATGACATCCTACCCATATAATTAAATCAAGCCTTAATTTGTTTTTAGGTAACAATCCATAACTAGGCAGAATTTAGATGAACATCTCACACAACTAATAAGGGTATGATGACTTATTTTTATACAAATCCAAAAACATTCCAAGCATGATAAAATTTATTAGTATTATGTTAAGTTTCTAATGCAAAGGAGAGGTAAGACTATTATAAAGTTACTTATTCAATAGATTATAACCAGGTCCATGAATTATAACAAGGCTTATTTGTAATAATGTTTCAAGCTAAAAGGTTCCCCAAGAAAATATAAATCATCGAGCTCTGATGCCTTCTTCAAATTTCTTCTTTCCTCCATATATATCTCTCTCTACCTATAAATGTTTTATATCTTCTCAATTATCTACCATTCAAATCCCTTTATTTTCTCTTCCTTTCTTATTTTGTTCCCCCTTTTTCTATCTCATTCCCTCCAACACTTCTCTTGTTCCATACCCTTTCTTCTCTCCCTCTCCATCCTCCATCTATCCCTATGTTTTTTACCATGTTTCACACATAATTTCCTCCATTTAATTTAAAATTCCATCCTCCCATACCTCTATCTCCTACATTCTTTTCCTCTTTGTTGCTCTAAATGCCATACTTACCCTTGCCAGAACACCCATACCATGTCTACCTTGCCTTTTTCTTTAGCATACCCATACCAATGCCATGATCTTTTTTTATTTTCCCTAATATCATCAGTCCAACCATCCCATTCATCCACACAACAAGAAAATAAATATAAACTATAATAATTATATCAAATAATAAAACAAAATCATTAGATTTGAATCCATTCACTTCTCTATCATGTGTTATGGAATTAAATGTGTGTGTATATAAAATCAATTAATAATATATATCCATAAATTAATAATAATATAAAGTAATAAAATATTTAAGCCTATATTATAAGATAAATAATAATTCTTTGGAAAAATAATACTATAAAATCCCATTAAAATAATAAAGAAAATCTTTAACTAAAATAGATAATAAAATCATTAAAATAATAATTAATAAAATCATAAAGTGATTAGGATACTAATAATAATAACAATAATAGAATTAACAAAAAATGTAATTAATATAAGTTAACAAGGTTATAGGATAAACTAAATGACAAAATCCATAAATTGTTAAAATAACAATAATCCCAAAAATGTAAAAATTGACCCAATATAAAAATCAATAAGTCCTGAAGTTGACTTACATAAAAGGGAGGTATCTAAAATGTTACCATGGTCAAAATACCCATATGGTCTAGATGAACCCAAAATAACCTACCAAAAAGGTAACTACTCAATGGTTCATAAGTAAGTGTGTATGATACCCAAAAAATACAACCAATCATATTGGTATAACCTCCAACACTCAAGGAACAAGCTAAGGAATCAATGGTGTCAAAACATGATAAACCGAATGGCCAAAAAAATCAAAACATACATGTTTAAAATAGGGTGCAACCAATAATGCCAAAAAACAATAACACTAGAGAATATACATGATGGTGGCTAAATACCATATAATACATGTTATACCTATCAAAATGATATTCCAACTACTCAATCACCCATGATATACTTTAGATGTCCAAATCTAATGTTGAGCCTAATTCATATCATGGTACCTATATCCACTAAATAAGACATCAATAGTACTTAACACTATCAATATGATATTAATAACTCATCATGAATCATTAGATATGAAATGATAAAATAAGTATAATCAACTATAGCTGAGAGGGGCAAGAGTTAGTCCTAATAACCATGAACCTCTACATGCATTGTGAGTTACAATCAATAGCTATAAAAGTGATCAATCTCAATCCACATCTAGTAAAAAATGATATATCAATGACATATATTAATGTAACTAACTAAAGGAATATATAAATAAATAGGATAAAATGAGTCTAGTGTAGGTAGAATGCATAATCAGTATATGTTGAATCCCATACTAGTATTAACTGCAATATAACCTATCTCATTGGGTATCCAACTTACCTAGATCATGAACATATAAAACTAAAACCAACATTAACCATCATCAGTCCAAGTGCTCGCAAAAATATGTTAATGCAAACCACAATCTACTATTTGTAAGGGGTCTCAAGGTTTATTTGTGACATCCTCCCCTCCTTAAGATGATCCATCTTGGCAACTAACAATAGTCGAGTACAAAATTCTAAGAAAGAGTCCAATAAAACCAATCAATACTAATACACAATCACTCCACCCATTTTGGGGTGGCAATGTCTTAGTGACATCTCATCAATATCCTATCTATTTTCATCAAAAAAATGACATTATCCAATATATTAGGATAATTAATGCCTCCTTCCCATCTTCACATGTCCTTCATGACAATAAAGGGGAAAAACAACACTTATACAACACTACCACAATAGAAAATTCCACCAAATCACACAACTTGGCTATAATGTTTCTATTCTCATGCCTTAATAAGTCCATCAAACACATCAAAATATGCTAAAACTAGATATGAAAGGTTCACTGATCCCAAAATTCCTACAAAAGTTAGTAAAAAAATCCCAAGGTAACAATTGTTAATTCCAATACATCACTACAAAACTTAACCATTCCATCCATTTAAAAATTTTGTCACAAAGAACCATATCCCATAGTGTTTCAAAATATAATATCTCAGACATTCCTTAATACATTCCCAACAAGGTCACTAACAACACTCCTAAGTAGGAACATGTAGCTAAGGAACCACAAAATTAAAAGTGATGTCTACCAGATTATTAATATAATTATACAACTTGACTAGGGTCAATGCCATTTGTGTTAACACATCTAGACCTGTACTATAAGCTCAACAATCATAAAATCATCCAATCCCACTAGATTACAACCAAAATCCAAATCAAGAGTCAAAATCTTCAACTAAAACATTATGATACATGCATAATCCTAAGAGCATTCATCAAAAAATGTCATATCACAATGGTAGTAGTCCTTACTTTTATGGTTACTCCACTACATCATCAACCATTCAGGGGTTAGTGCAGCATCCCACACCAATCATGTTAAACCATGGATAAGCCATACCAAGTATCACATATAACCCAAAGGCTTATAACATGTTATCTAACACACACATGAGCTCACATGATGGTTTATGGATACCCATCCCATGATCCAAAAATAACCATCTGATTACATCACCCAACTTTCATTATTCAATCCAAGAGTCAAGTGGGTACCTAGGATTTTAAAAACTTCTTGATCAAGGTTTAGTGCTACTCCAACCGATAACAAAATCAACATACATTCCAATAATTCTTCTAAAACAAAATAGAAATATTCATCATAGAATATTTATAATAGATACAATAATAAAAATACCTTAATTAAAGCATGGTTGCATTTACAGACCAATCCATGCATGCATTTTAACAAGTACCAACTTGCTAATATACATAAATATCCAAGTATACAAGACAACTGAGAACTTCACAAGGGAAAAATAGTAAAACTTCACAATGGTTTATTTTACCATACCCTCCAAGAGGAAACAAAAGAAATGGTAAATCCATAAAGTGACCATTAGGCAATAAGATTCCATACCTAACTCATGGCACATATGGTACACAGTCTGAATGAATTAGGTGGCTACTTGTGCAAAGGGGAAAAGCATATTTTCAACCTGTGAGAGACTCCACTTCATGGCCTATACCTAGTCAAAATCATTATGGATGTAGTTCTTCTCAACACTCTACCTCATAATTACATCAATACTCAATGCTAGATTAGTGAAAGCCTCAGCCTTGGACTTCCCAAGCTATTATACCTTAGCATCATTAGATAACTTGTCCATACAAACTATCTATGGATGATAAGGAATTATCTCATGATTCCAAGAACAAGCAATGCTGTTAATCTTATGTTTTGATTAGTCCAAAAATTCAAAGGTTAAATAGTAATACTTTATCTATCATAACATCACTTTTGGGAAAGGGTTAACATATCCAAGGCATAGGTGAATGCTAAAATAGTATCATGGCAGTTACAATTTCCCATACTCAATAGTTCAACTAAAATCATAATAAAAATACTCATTGATGTGGGGCATATCTATTTCACAATAGAGACCCCATGAGTATCAAAACATATATAGTATTTTAATTAAGCATCTTCTTAGATGCATAACTCAACCAAAACCAAATAAACATCCCTATGGATATATTATATCCATGGTCATCATGACAATATCATGAAAACTAACCTATCGATGGTAAAACAACCATTATCCATGTAAACATGTCTATGATCAAAACAACATCATTAATGAAAAATTGGAAATAAACATCCTCACACATTTATTTTCATCCCTTTGGAGTCACAAAGCTACTTTTTTTCTATATTTAAGTCAAAGAGACTAAATACATATATAAGATCAAGATCTTAATATAGCTCAAGATACTCACACAAAGTAGAGAACCCAATCCTCACTGACTTACCAAAAAATATGATACCCTTACCCTATGCATCTCTCCAGGTTTGAGATCAACCCTTAGTCTTCTTGAGTTTAGTATGTTCTAAGAATCTATCAATGTCTCACCCATACAAGTCAATAATAGTTATTGAACATCATTTACTTAATTATAAGGTGGAAAAATGATCACCAATCTCCCATTTACTTTCCCATATAAGTCAATGATTGACTAGTGACACTCTCCCCAAATACAACCAACAATAGAAGGGTTGACCCAACCAAAGCTACAAGTAAGCACCTCAAGATCACTTACATAAATTTATCAATTTTTGCATATACACATACATTCCATATTATAGGAAATTTACAACACTTCAGGCTTGTGTAAGCATGTACTATTCAACTCATCAAAGAGGTTAAGTGCCTTTATAAGGGTTACCACGTGACCTTCTCAATCATATAAGACATATATTAGCCTAAAAAGGCATATAACTTAGGCCCTATATTATTATGAACACTAACATACAAGATTTCAATCTAGTCTTAGAAATATAATATAGACATACAAGTGTCATCCAGCCACCATAAGGCATACACAAATAAGCTAGTAAAAGAGGTATTCATAAGGATATGTACATCTCCACTAGGTGTATTTATAATGACCCAAGTACATTATGCAACACAAACCCTCACAAGGGTATACACAACCACATAAAGGCTCAACCATCCTTTAAATCACATGCTAAAAACATTGTAATGTATCCAAAATCTTTGAAAACTTCTAAAGTATAGGCTCTTATACTAGATGAAACAACCCCACTTTTTTTTAAAGTTATCTATCAAAGTACACAATATAAAAACAAAGCTCCCACTACATAGAACTAACTCAATGTAACTTAAAAACTCTACAAGAAGTACTAGTAACCCAAAACCAACATCCAAGTCATCCTAAAAGGGGTATTTCTTTAAATAACCTAAATTAAATTAAACACATCTCAAAAATGTCTAGTTAACCAATTTTTATAAAATAAAATAATAAATGATGGAAGTGTAATAAATGAGCATGAGGTCCAAATGATAGAATATAAGGGCCCATGTTGCTAGCTTGATTTGATAGGTCTTATTATATTGTGATACAAACAAGTGGTGATATCTAATCCACTATTATATCCAGCATGGCGTAAGCTCAAGGATCCAAAACCTTCTTGGGAAAACACCCAAATGAGGACTATTCCATGATCTACCCCAATAGACCACCATAACATGTTCCAATTTCCTTTAGGAAAACATTACACTATCATTCCCATAAATGATGAATGCCATTCACACACACACATAGAGGATATAGCCCCATGTATAAAGAATTATTCTTATTAGCTAAATGAGACACTAATAACTAAGATCGAGGTGGATGGCATCACATGTGTGAACATCCCATTGACAAATCATGTAATTGGCATTGGAGAAATAATTACTCCTCGTGCTATAATATCAAGATCTCATGAGCCAACCATAGGGGTCTACACTTAAATGTTGATTACTCAACATTTAGTTAACATAGCACGTTATTATTAGAACATAGGCATTCACACCATCTAATCAGCATGTGTATGACCATGTAAAAGTTCATTCTTAACTATCCATAGGCATTATCTTATGTATTCATTCAAGAAGATTATAATTTGGAAACCCATTTAAAGGGTGTTTTATTTAATAAAATAACCAAGTGTAAACATTAAGATTTTCATACCTTACTAATTCCTTATCCCAATTCAGGGATCATTTATTACTTTAATGAACACATAAGGATAAGCCTAATTTTGATCATGCACATAAAAAATGTAACCAGTGACTATCCATTCTCATATATGTAATAATGACAAAATTGCCCACTTCTAGTAGTCAAATGTTGTATTATAAACATTTGAATTATTAGCCTTTTAGGAAACATGTCATATGTCTAAACCACTATAACCTTATTAATGGGGTAACCCATGATCCACAATGTCAATTCCTATAAATAGATCACTAATTCGACTTGCTTTATTTATTAAGCAATAGAAGTAAGATAACTTAAATTATATTAAAACCAAATCAAAGAAATGACATAAGAAGTGCAAGGCACAAGGTTCCATAAATTCATTCGATAAATCCACTTACTACTCATTATTAATTCAAGTGGAATAATATTGACTAACTAATAATTGATTGCTCTTTAAATGACCCACACGGTTTACATCAATATTAGTTAAACCAATAAATAACTTAATCATCCACATTATTTAACAATACAATACTTGAAATTTTTTCCATTAACCATGGCATGGAAGGTTATAACTATTCCCACAAGAACATGTTGGTACACTTATTAAATCATATTTATTATTTGAGGACATTATACATTCTTATATTTATTCTAAGCCATACAATTGACTATCACCAATTATTCATGGAGAATTTTCCCATTATAAATAAGATAACTCATCAAGAGCTAATATGACTTATTCCCACTTCAATTGAGATGATATCCATAGGTATAACATATTTGAATTTATTAAATTCAACTACTACATAAAATATTTCATTATTGTAATGGTGTGTCTTCCCAAACATATCACAAAAGCTAGTAAAAGAAGGGGATTTCATTACACAACTTGTAATAGTGTAAACATCCATCTCTAAAATGAACTAGATATGTCATAACCATCAATCTTGACAAAAGATGCAATTTTCCACTTGGCCAATTTCATCATGGTATCATTAATTACCAAATGAAGACATAAGTAATTAAATATATGGTTTCAGATGTTTGTCATAATTATTTAATCCATACTCTAAGTCTTAAGATACACAGGTATAATTGATAGGTTCATATACTCAATTCAACTACTACACTAAAATAATAATTCTAATATTATATTCCAAATATTGAATAACAAAAAATCACATAAACAATGATAAGGATGTTAAATAGTTTTATAAGAATATTTGAACCACATACTAGTAATGTATCCAAGAACTTGTTATTTTGAGATCATAATTCATGATTAAGGACATCATAGCTTCAATTATTTCAATAATAACATCTTTACTATTTTATACTTACATAACATCAATAGGCATGTCATTTACTCATGTATTTATAATAATATATAAGGATGATGAATCACATAATAAATTCAAATTCCACTACTACTCATATAGTAATTAGATCCAAATATAAATGCATTCCAAGTAAATAGATATAGTTGGTCAAGTATACAGGAATTAAGTAACTAGCATGAAGTATGTCTCAATGTCAACATCTTATCTAATAATGTTATTTTCCAATATAATAATATTAAAACAACATAAAGTAATAAAATAAGCTACAACATAAATTGATTAATCAACTACACTACCATCACTACAACCTCATATGACACAGGCATGGATGAGAGATAAACTACTGTATACAATTCAGGTAAAAAATAAGGAAGGATGAACACTAAAAGAGGGATACCACTCAAACCCAGCCCTATGATCCCAACAATCAGTGGCCCTTACCAACTGAACCATCATCTTGGTGGAGGGTTTTGGAAATTAGGTAATCAGGTGAGGTAAGAAATGTACACACAATACTGAGCCACTAGTGATGACTTACAACACTACCAATAAAGACAACAAAAATAGTGCAAAAAAATGAATCCATAACACTTGGCCAAACCATAGGCTTTATTAATTCCCAAATCATACATTAGGTTTTTATAGTAGATGATTTGCATCACAAGTCAAGTTTTTATATAACCAATCTATGAGATCGGTTAACACATGACTCCCAGGCATACACCAAATTTTTCCATAATGGAAAATAATTGATTCAAGAAATCATCAGTGTATGAAAATCAATTAAAATTTTGATTATCTATGGAGAGGGATTCGTGGGATATCATGAGGTCCCCTAACCTCATATGATCCCCTATTTCAAAATGTGTTTAAAATGAGTTTTATGAGAATAATAAATCTTAATAAGAATTCATCCATGATCAAACACATCTATATATATATGTGTGTGTGTGTGTGTGTGTGTGTGTGTGTGTGTGTGTGTGTGTGTGTGTGTGTGTGTGTGTGTGTGTGTGTGTGTATGTATGTGTGTATGTATATATATATATATATATATATATATATATATATACATAGATATATATATATACATATATATATATACATATATATACATATATATATATATATACATATATATATATACATATATATACATATATATATACTTAGGTTAAAATCTCAAGGCTACAATATTACAAATGATTCAACCAAATTATTTAATAAAAATAAAAAAATCCCTTTTATGGAATAATAATGACACCCTAAATCTACTTAGTTTGATTCATGAAAAGATATTTCAATATAGATAAAATTAAGGAGTATGTATGGTAGGTTTTATAAGTTTTTAATTGATTAAAAATCAATTTGAAGGTTATATAATTAAAATAACATCCTACCCATATAGTTAAATGAAGATCCAATTTATTCTAGGTAACACTCCATAACTAGATATAATTCAGATAAATATCTCATATGACTAATCAAGGTATGATGACTTGTTTTCATACAAATCTAGAAATAGTCAAAGCATAATAAAAATTCAATAGTATTGTGTTAAGATTCTAATACAAAGGAAAAGTAAGACTTTTATCAAATCATTTATTTAGTCGATTGTAATCGGGTTTAAGAATCATAATAGGGATTACTTTTATTAATGTTACAATCTAAAAGGTTCCCTAAGAAAATACAAATCACTATGTTTTGATCCCTCCATCAACTTTCTTCTTTCCTTCATAAACCTCTTTCTCTACTTGGTAGCATTTTATCTCTTCATGTCTATCTCCCATTCACATCCATGTATTTTCTCTTCCTTTCTTATAGTGTTATCATCACACACACTCTAACTATTTTCTTATTCCATGCCCCTTGCTTCTCTCTCTCCATGTCCTCCATCTACCCCTATTTTTTTCCCATGCCTCACACACAATTGCCTCTATTTATTGTAAAACCCATCCTCCATTATCTTTGTTTGATGTGTTCTTTTCCTCTTTACTTCTCCTTACACTATACCTACCCCTAACAAAATGCCCATACCCTATCTACCTCGAGATTACTTTCTTGCATTTTTCTTTGGGATACCCATACCAACTCCATGCTCTCTTTTATTTTCCCCAAAACCATTAGTCGAACTGTCCCATTCCTCCATGCAATATGAAAATAAATATAAAATATAATAATAATAATAATAATATAAAATAATAAAACAACACCCCATTTTCTTCTCTATCATGCCTCATGGAATTAAATGTGTATATATATAAAATAATAGAGTAATAAATATCCAAAAACTATTAATAATATAAAATAATAAAATCTTTAAACCCATATTATAAGATAAATAATAATATTTAGAAAAACAATATGATAAAATCCCATTAAAATAATAGAGTCTTTAACTAAAATAGATAATAAAATCATTAAATTAATAATTAATAAAATTAGTACGTGATTAATATACTAATAATAATACCAATAATAAAATTAATCAAATTCATAATTAATTTATGTTAATAAGGTTAAATGATAAACTAAACAATAAAATACATAAATTATTAAAATAATAATAATCCAAAAAAATGTAAAAATCAACCCAATATAAATATAAATAAATCTTGAAGTCAACTTATGCAAAAGGGAAATAGCTAAAATGTTACCAAGGTTAAAAGACCCATATCATCTAGATGAACCCAAATCAACCTAAGGAAAAGGAAACAACTTACAAGTAGGTGTTTATGACACTTGACAAGGCAAACCAGCCATATAGGTATAACCTCAAACACCTGAGGAATAGACAAGAACACACATTTAGTGTGAATAGTATTTCCCATAATTTGATAGAATTATCCATGTGTAATTTACATGTCTATGTTTCCATAGTTTTTGTTGAGAATTATCATTACTGTCAAAGGTGTATCTTCTAAAAGTTAATGTCAAAGGTGACTAAGCCTAGTTAGTAGTGAGTGATGTGACAAGGTGCATTGAGAGAGTGTTTCAATGAAAGATAATTTTAATGAGAGAAATTTAAAGAGATAATTTGAAGGAAACTAATGTCTTATGTTTACATGAAGGTATAGGTAATTGATGTCAAAGTGCATAGGAAGTCTAGTCATGAGCCTATTCATGACATGAAGAGGTATGTGCATGAAAATGGATGAACATAGGAATGTGAAGGTTGTATGGAACTATTTATTCATGTATTGAAGGCATTTAAGCATTCATGGGAGTTTTATGGTGAGCGTACAGGGGTAGGACCTTCAATCTAGGTCTACACTTGGACCTCTTTTAGACCCTACATGGCCTAATGAGGTATGAAGATAATATTTCAAGGTAGTTTTTATTATGAGATCATGGATAGAATTAAAATAAGTTATTTTGGTCATGTTAGTAAATTTTAAGGTCATGGTTTGAATTAAATTGCATGAAACACTATTTTAGGCCTTCTTGAGTTCAAGAAATAAGGACTCAAGACCCGTGAAGCACTTTTAGATGTTCATTAGAATGTGTAGCCTATGCATAGGAACCTGAGATATTGATAAGAGATGGGAAAGGTTCCTAGATAATATCTCTAGGAATTGGTTTTGGATTTAAATGGAAGTCCATTATAAATAATCATTATCACCAAAACCTATGTTAAAACTCCCTAAAACCCTAATAACGACCCGATGTAAAAGATATTGTTCAAATAAGATAAAAATTTATTAAAATTTCTATAAAATATACTGTATAATGTATTAAAATCTCTCAAGGACCTCTAGGTGATGATGGTTAGTCAGATGAGAGAGAAAATACATGGATATATGCTTATTTATCAAGAAGTTATTGTAACTCTCAAAAGTTGCATTGGTCAACAAAATAAAATAAATGAGAGATGAATGTAGAGACTCATTCCTTCATTTACATTATTATTTATGAATGGGTTATATTATTAAATTATTCTAATTTGGTCATCCAAATTAGCTAGTTAGAGACAAAACTAATGGTGTAAATAATGAAAAACCTAGACATAAATGAGATGTATTTAATGGTCTAATAATGTCAAATTGATGAAAAAAATGGAATGAAGAGTTTATTTATGAATTTTAAGATTGATTTGAAGAATTTTTTGAGGTCAGTGAATATGGTGAAAAGTTGCTCATAAAATGACCCATCTGGTACAGGTAAGAATGTGTGATATAAGCTCAAGAAATTAGCCTACAAGACCAATATTTGGAATTAGAAAATATTAATTTTTCATCTAATAATGGTATATAGATATAATATTACCATTTAAATACATTATAATTAATTACAAGTGTCTATACAAGTGTTGAAGGTCTAGGTCACCATGACTGGTCTTTGAAGTAAAATGGCAATTATGAGTAAGTGAGTTGCATAGATGTTATTAAGCCTTTATTTCTTGAGTGAAATTATTAAAACCATTTGGTGATGAATGTTAGGTCATGGAGAGCCTATATACATGTTTTATTTTTTATACTTTAGTAGTCTAAATGTATTCGAGATTCAATTTTTTAAAACAAACTTTTGAGGTACACATGTCTAATAGTGTAGTTGGTGCTAAAGGAACGTTCATGGTATAAAAAAAATACATGTGTATGATAAATCATGGAATAGATTAGTATAGGCATTTTAATAATTTATTTAATGGTTTTTAGTTGTTCAAGAAGGTCATCTAAGTCTAAGATAATCAATCTTTGATGCTAAGAAGATAGACTTAATGCAATTAGGTCTCCATGAGGCCTAAAAGAGATATGAGGCCTGATTGAGTTGTTTTAGACCAAAAGTGGTCCAAATTTAATTTTAATAATTTTCAATAGTATGTTATATGACATATTATATGGCTGATGTACTATGTTGAAGGTGTGCATCTGACCAAGTGGTGTGTCACTATGAGACTTGTATATATACAAGGTAGTTTAGGCTTATTTTGAAAGAAATAGATAAGTGAACATAATATTTCTTGGTAGAGTAGAAGGAGGTCATGAAATGAGACCATAGAAACATAGAATATGTGTGGTGGAAAAAAATATATTAGCTCATTTATTTTTTGTTGATTCACTTAGGGAGTTGGTGCTTCTTTGCATGTAGGTGCTTGTTAAATCCTAGTCAAGTGGGTGTTTGAGTTTATTGGGTCTAGTTATCCAAGTTGAGTTGGTACTCAACATCATTTGATATTTTTTTTATAGGATTTTAATCAATTTTTAGGTATCATAGTGGGTTTTCTTCCCCTTTATTTTTTCCCACTCATATTTATGTTTTCTTTTGTTATGCTCACATGAATGGTCTTTATACATTGTTAGATTTTAATGTTGATTTCATAGTTCATAAATGATTGGATATAACTGAAAGATTTTTTTTAGTATATTGATTCAATCCCCCTATTAGTTATTTTTCTTCCAATAATTAATATTAGAGCTTGGTCCTTTTAAGGTGACCTAACAACTTAAAGGATATCCTAGAAGCATAAGGATGTATAGACATCAAGTAAAAGGATGTTTCTCAACCAATAAGGCTCTTCTCTCTAGTGGGACTAGATATGAATTTTAGATCATTATAATGAATAAATATCTAATGTATTTATGATATGAAATATAAAAACCTATTATTTATGGATTCACTCCATCTTCTATATCACCAAGTGATACAATAGGGAAGAAGGAAAATGAAAATAATTATAGGCCAATGAATGCCATCTTGTGTGGTATCTTAGAGGCAAATTTTGTAAAGGTAATACATTTTGATATAACCAAAGGTATTTGGGAAATTTTATATACCATATATTAAGGAGACACCAAATTTAATTTGGAAATGTTTCAGACCCACCAAAAGCATTTTGAAAAGCTGAGAATGAAAGAGGATGAAAAAATTACATTTTATCTGTTAAGAGTAGAAGATGTGGTAAATTTCATCAAAGTTCCAAAATAAAAGTTGGTAAAATCAATATTAGTATAAAATTTATTATGATCCTTGACATCTAAGTTTAATTTAAAGGTGTCTACTATGGAGGAGATCAAATACCTTAACATAATACAAATGGATGAGCTTCATGGAATATTGATTTCTTATGAAATGAGAACAAGTGATGAAAGACCTTCAAAAAACGAAGTTTCATTCAAAGCTAAGAAAAATCCACAAAGTAAATATGCCAAGGATAATGTTAACATAGACATTGATAATGATAAGATATAATCCATGTTTGTCAAAAAACTAAAGAAAGGATCGGGTAAGTATAAGGGAAAGTTTCCATTCTAATGTTTTAATTATAGTAATATTGCTCACTTTACATCTAAATGTCCTAACAAAGATAATAATGATCATGATGAAGAACATGATGAACATCATAGTGATGATAATAAGGTTTATAAGCCTGATAATAACAAAAAGGGTTTCATAAAGTATGAAGGCAAGATATGATAATTCAATAAAAATATAATTTTCTATACCAAAGAGGATAATATCTCATTTGATGTAAGTAACACAAGTATATCTGATAGTGATGATGACAATATTGAACATGATATCAATGAATCCTTATTCATGGATATAGAAATAGACAATTAGGGTTGATGAAAATGGAAAACCCTTATGGATGATGAAAAATCATATGAAGAAGAGGTTGAAGGGAAATTTGAGGTAGAATTGGTGAGTGTTCTATAGGAGTTGAATTTTTAAATAAGGAAGAATAAAAAACTAAGATCATTTGTTAAGAGTTACGAGGATCAAATCAATATCTTTAAATAAAGATTAAGCAAAAACACCAATGAATATGAGGATATCTTCAAGTAGTTGGAAAATTAGATTGAAATTATCACTACACATCTTAAGACAAAGGAGAAATAATGCATCAAGTTTGGAATAGAAATGGAATCCCTAAAGGTTGAATTGGATCACAAATAAATCAAGTTAAGGACACATCAAAAATTTGAGAAGAGTGATGATTTCCTTGGTGATATTTTAAATATTCAAAGGTATCCACATAAAAATACAAGTATTGGATTTGAAGAGTAAAAAAATTAAAATGATGGGAGTAAAACCTTAAAGGACAATGCATCATCAAGAAATGATGATACTGACAAAGTAAAGACTTATGCAAAAGCTCTCATGTCAGAGAATCAAGTTGTTAATAAATAAATCAAGAAGAAATTAACTTCTTAAAGAGATTAAAAAATTTAGAGGTGTATCATTCAACATTAAACATATAAGGTATTTTAACCCCTTTAATGGTTATTGTTTCTCATGCAATCAATATAGACATAGGGTTGTGGATTATAGATATCATGCTAGAATCAACTCCTCATGGAGGAATCTGATGAATACAACTCTCTATAGTAGAATAAAAATAATTTAATATAAGTGTGATCAAAGAGGATATATTGAAATTTATTTAAAGATGAGGCATATGAGTAAGGTTAGTTAAAACAAAAGGGTATACAGTCATACCATTGGGAAGTGGATTAAGAAGCTAGACCCTGTGGACAAGATAAAGTAGGAGAGGAAGACTAAATAAGAAGAATCTATGCTAGATAAAACTGATTTTCACATCCAATAGAAGGCATGAAATGGTATCTAGATAGTGGTTTATTAACCCACATAATAGGAGATAAGAGAAAGTTCATCTCATTGAAGAAGAATGTTGTAGGAATTGTGAGATTTGGAGATAACATAACTTCCAAAATAGGTGGAAAGGGTATCTTATATTTGGATAGTGGGAAGACCAAGAGAGATACTATTTTTTATGTACAAGGTTTGAAACACAACCTACTTAGTTTAAATCAAATGTGTAATCAAGGATACACAATACCCTTTCATGATAAATGGTGTGATATAAGGAGAGCCAAATCAAGAAGGATAATTACGAATGCTAAGAGGATTGAGAAAAATGTATGTATTGAAAGAGATCAAGAAGGAGAGATAATTTATGAGAAATATGGATTAATATTGGATATGTAATAGAGGGTTAATCCTCTTAAACATTCACAATCTGATCAAGATAAGCACTAAGAAGTCTATGAAGAACATGCCTAAGATAACCAAACAAACAAACACACTTTACAAGGCATGTCAACATGGTAAGAAAGCTAAAAGAAGATTTAAGTCCAAAGAGTAATCTACTACAATACCTTTGGAGTTAATACACACTAATATTTATGGGCATATAATAATCTAAAGTATTCAAGGAGATATCTACTTCATGTTACTTATATATGACTACATAAGAATGACTTGGGTAGCAATCTTGACGTAAAAGTTAGAATGTCTTGATAAGTACAAAGCATTCAAGGATATTAATGATAATGAGAAGAATGTGAATATCAACTTCCTAAGATATGATATAGGCAGATATTTTTGTTCCAATGATTTTGCTAATTTTTTTGAGGTCCATGGGATAAGGATACAATTATCAGTAGCTAAGACTCATCATCAAAATGGGGTAGTGGAAAGAAAGAATAAGGTAATTCAAGAGATGCTAATAACTATGATAAATGAGTCAAGGTTAAAATATGGATACTATAAATAGGTAATGATAATTTTAGTCTACATTTTGAATATAGAGCATATAAGGATTAATGGTAATAAGACCCCTTATGAGCTTCGGTAGACATATTAATGTTGGACACTTTAGAGTGTTTGGGAGAAAATGCTTCAACAAAAGAGATGAGGAAGACTTAGGTAAAATTTATTCTAGGTCTGATGAAGGTATATTGTTTGGATATTCATTAGTAATCTCATCTTATAGATGATATAACAAGAGGTTTTAGAAGATAGCATAAAACACTAATGGGAATATTGATGAGACAAAGAAATCACACTCACAATCAAAAGATACATCAAATAATTTGGAATTAAATAATAAAGAGTAAACAATATATATTAATGAGGAATAAAAATAAGTTAAGGAAAATAATTATTCAAAAAGTCCTTCAAGATAGATTTAGAAAGACCATCCCAAATCAAAAATCATTGGCAATAAAGATGCAGGTATGCAAATAAGGAAAAGGCTAGTAAATAACCTAAATCAAGAGAATATTTATCTATTATCTAATATTGAGACTAATAACCTTGTATAATAAATCAAATAAATGTTTTGGATAGATTCTATGAATGAGGAGTTAGAATAAATAGATAAGAATGAGACTTGGGAACTAGTTACTATGCCTGAAGACAAGAATGTCACTGACACAAAATAGGTGTTTAGAAACAACCTAGAAGAAGATGGAGAAGTCACTAAGAACAAGTTTATATTGGTATTCAAGGGGTATGCACAAGTTTAAGGGTAGAATTTGAGGATAATTTTTCTCTCGTAGAAATATTATAGGGAATTATATTATTTTTATCATATGTAGGGTTTAAAGGATTTAAGGTGTACTAAATGGATGTCAAATCTACTTTTCTAAATTAGAACCTAGAAGAGGAAGTGTATATAGAACAACATGAGGGTTTCTCACTATAAAGTAATAAATACTATGTATGTAAATTGAAAAAGGATCTTTATGGTCTAAATTAAGCTCTTATAGATTGGTATGATAAATTGGATAGGTATTTATTGGATCAAGGATTCAAAATAAAAGTTGCAGATAGTAATCTATATATAAAAATAAAATATGACCATCAGTTGATAGTAGTTTTCTATGTGGATTACATCATATAATGTGGAAACAATGAGTATATGACTAATTACTTTATAGAGGTGATAAATAAGTAGTTTTAGATGTCCATGTCAGGATAACTATCATTTTATCCTAGGTTACAAATCAATCAATTAGAAAGAGGTATATTCATCTCACAAGCTAAGTACATAAGAGATATGTTAAATAAGTTTGAAAAGGAATATTACAAGGTAGTTATCACACCTATGATCAAAGGGTGTAACTTGAGAAAAGAGGATGAATATTTAAGGGTAAATCGAATATCATATAGGTTAATGATTGGAATTTTTTTGTACACTACCACCTCTAGACTTGATATTATGCAAGTAATAGGTCTTGTGGAAAGATTTCAAGCAGACCCAAAAGAAAATCATTTACAAGTAGTGAAAAGTATACTTAGGCATCTCAAGGGTACTATGGATTTTGGTTTGTGGTATCCAAGGAGTAAATATTTTGAATTAGTAGCCTATATAGATGTATATTGGGCAAAGAGTCTAGAGGATAAGAAGAGCACTAGTGGAAGAGCCTTCTTCTTAGGTGAGTTCTTAGTTTCATGTATAAATAAGAAGCAACCATCAATGGATTTATATACTTGTGAGGTTGAATATATTGAATCATATTAATGTTTGAATTATGTCTTATATATGAGATAAACCTTAAAATACTACAAGATGGAGTATGATAGTCCTAGCCCTATCTATTATTATAATACAATTGGCATTAGCATCTCAAAGAATCCTTTCATGAACTCAAGGACTAATAAAATTCCCATAATATATCATTTCCTAAGAGAGAAATTAAATGAATAAAGTGTTGAATTTTAATATGTTTATACACAAGATTATATTCTATACATTGTGATCAATACACTTCCAAAGGTAATATTTAAACATTTAACATAGGAATAGGGTGTACTTCTTATCACTAACAGTCATTATGGATGTCTAGTGCTTAGGGGAAGCTAATCAAGTGATTTATTATCTCCAAGAGCATGTCATTAGTTCTTAGAAGGTATGCATGGAAATAGGGGAACATGTTTGTATGGTGCCTCATAAATTAATAATATTGTGTGTTGAGTGTTTTGGTTGTAAAAGGTGCGATCCAAGAAGTTATATACATATTCTTGTCATTTATGTCAAAGGGGGAGAAAGTTATGAAAGAGGGAGAAATTTAATATTGAGATAAGTTTCTAAGATTTGTTTCCATAAATAAAAAATTGGGATATTGTTGAGTATTGTCATTGATGTCAAAGGTGCATCTTGTGAATGTTGATGTCAAAGGTAACTAAGCCTAGTTAGCAATGAGTGATGTGATAGGGTGCATTGGGAGAGTGTTTTCATGAAAGAGAATTGTCATGAGATAAACTAAAAGAGATAATTTGAAGGAAATGAAGATATAATTTGAATGCAACTAATTTCTTATGTTTACATGATTGTATAGGTTATTAATATCAAAGTGAATAGGAATCTTAGATATGACATGAAGAGGTATGTGCATGGAAATGGATGAGAAAAAGCATGTGAAGGTTATATGGAACCATTTAATCATGTATGAAAGGCATTACATAATTCATGGGAGTCTCAAGGTGAGCCTATTGGGGTAGGACCTTCAGTCTAGGTCTACACCTAGACCTCTCTTAAACCCTATCTGGACTTATAAAGTATGAAGATCAGATTTCAAGGAAATTTTGAATATGTGAGAATTTACATAGGTAAGATATGGTATTTTAGGAATTTTCACAAACTTTGAGGTCATGGTTTTAAGGAAATTACATGAAACATTATTTTAGGCCTTCTTGAGTTCACGAAATGAGGTCTCAAGACCTAAGAAGAACTTTTAGATGTTAATTGGCATGTGTAACCTCTACATGTGAACTTGAAATATTAAGGAGAGATGGTGAAGTGTCTAAGATAAGATCTCTAGGAATTGGTTTTATATTTAAGGGGTAGTCCTTTAGGAATAATCATTAACACCAAAACCTATGTTAAAACTCCTTAAAATCCTAATAATGACCTGACATGAAATATCTTATTAAAATCAGACAAAAATGGATTCAAATTCCTCTAAAAGATATTGTATCATGTATGAAACTCTTCCAGGTACCTGAAGGTGGTGGTAGATAGTCAAATGAGAGAGAAAATGCATAGATATAGGCTCATTTGTCAAGAAGTTGCTATAACTCTCAAAAGTTAAATTGGTGAAGAAAAATAAATGAATGGTAAAAAAATATAGAGACTCAATTTTTCATCTCCATGATGATTTATAGATAGTTTCTATCCTTCAAGTGTTATAATTTGGTCATCTAAGCTACCTACTTGTAGATAGACCTAATGGTGTGAACAATGTAAAACCCAGACATAGATGAGAATATGGATTTGAGTGTTTGAGCATGTCATATTGATGTAAAAAATGTCACTAAGAGTTTATTTATTATTTTTAATTAAATTTAATCCTTGGAATAATTTTTGTATGTTATTAAATATGGTGAAATTTTACTCATAAAATTACCAATTTCATTTAGATAAGACTGTGTGGTATAAGGTCAAGAATTTGATCTATAAGACCAATATTTAGCATTAGAAAATATCAATTTTTTAACTAATAATGGTATATATATCTCATATGACTATTTAAATACATAAATGTCCATGAAAAGTGTCTACACAGGTGTTGGAGGTCTAAGTAACCATGACTGGTCTTTGAGGTAAATTGGCAATTCTGAGTAAGTGTTGTAGAGATGTTCTTGAGCTTTTATATCCTGAGTGAACGTGTTAAAAAAATTTGGTGATGAACATAATAATATCATGAAAAACATATATTCATGTTTTATTTTTCATATTTTAGTATTCTAAGAGTATTCAAACTTCATTTTTTCAAGACAAACTTTTGAGGTACATAGGTCTAAGAGGGCAGTTGGTCCTAAAAGAGTGTCCATGGTATGAATGAAAGGCAAAAGTATAATAAATCATTATGGATATTAGTAGAGGTCTCTTAATAATTATTTAATGGTTTTAATTTTTTGTATAAGTCCATCTAGTATGAAGATAATAAAGCTTTGATGCTAAGAAGATAAACATAATACAATTAGGTCTCCATGAGGCATTAAATAAATATGGGGCCTAATTGAGTTATATAAAAAATAGGTCAAAATTTAATTTTAATCATGTTCATAAGGTTTTATAAGACTTATTATATGGCCTACCTAATATATTGAAGGTGTGTGGCCATTCAAGTGTTGTGTGACCATGAGACTTGTATATATATAAGGTAGTTTAGGCCTATTTTGAAATAAAGAGATAAGTGAATATATTATTGATTGGTAGAGAATAATTAGGTCATGAAATAATAACATAATATTAGATAATAGGTTTGGTAATCAAAATACATGATTTGTATGATTTGGTGCTGATTCACCTAGGGAGTTAGTGCTTCCTTGCAAGTAGGTGCTTGTTGAAACCTAGTCAAGAGGGTGCTTGACTTCATTGGGGTTGGTGATCCAAATTTGGTGCTCAATATAATTTGATCTTTTGTTTTATAGGAATTTATTTTATTTTAAAGGATCATATTGGGTTTTCTTCCCCTTGATTTTTTCCCACTCATATGTATGTTTTCTTGTGTTATGCTCATGTGAATGGTCTCTATGCATTGGTAGATCTTAATGTTGGTTTCATAGTTCATGAATGATTGGATATAATTGAAATAAATTTTTAGGTATAATAATTCACCCTCACTCTTAGTGATTGTTATTATAAATTATTTTTCATTTTCTTATCAAGATTATTCTTTAGTCATTTTAAAACCTCATTCTTATGCATAAACCTTGATTTTTTTATCCTTTGCCTTGAAACCCTAGGTTCACTTTTCACACTTGCTTGAACTAAAAAAAAGGGGGTAAAATATGGGTTGTTCAACCCTAAGAATTAATTATTTAGTGTTTGGAATTTCCTATGTTCTAATACTTCTAAGAAGGCTCAAAATGCATGTATTTATTCAACCTATGTATGTGTGCTTAATAGTGTTCCACTAGAATGTGATGCAACTCTTTAGATTTTGAAACTTGATAACATGAAACTTTGACTTTTCAATTAGTGTTTAGATTTATATTATAAGAAAATTTCTTTGAATGTTTTAATTTCTGGATGATCTAGATAGTATCTCAAAGATGTACAAATAGATATCTCAATTTTCAAGTGGGTTTAAATGTAACCTCTAAGTATTGACTAAGGGATTAAGACCTTATGCTTATATTGTATACATAAATGATTCTTTGTAACTCCACCCCATAATAAACATGTGAAATATGCATAGTTTGATATAAGGGGCATCTTTAAATTTTAAAAATAACTATTATGATCTTTGAAACATTGTTGTTTAAGTTGGAAATTACTAATAACCACTAGCTTCTAAATTTTACCAACACTACATAAAGATGGAAAATTAATGATCTAGAATATGGTAACAATCTATTTAGGATTTTAGAGAAATTTGGCATAGACTAGGGAGACACTATGTAAAAATGATGGAAAATTAGTTTGGAATATATTGTATATAGGAAAATGGATTAGTAAAAGTGTGTTATAATTTCATGTGTATGAAAAATTCATGTATGTAAAATATAGGCAAAAAATGATGTTTCCTAGTGTCTAATACTTAATTTAGGTGTGTACACCTAATATCTCTTATGTGTCTCCTAGGCCTAAAACTCATTTGACACTATATATTCCTAATATATCTATTTTATATATCAATGTTACCAACCAAACACTCATACAATAAATTTAAATTTTTTTATCCAAGGTTTCTCAAATAGCACAAGGTTGTAATAGAGTAGATTATACAATGAAGTCTCAATAATTATTATATAACCTTTCAGACTCAACTATTTCAAACTACCCCTTATCTAAATTATTTTTTTGAAATAATATTAAACTATTTGGTGGTAAAAGTGATCTACAATAACATATTATAACATTTAATGTAGCATGTTATGATTATATAACTACTGAAAGGTTACTAACAAATAAATTTCCTATGAGTCTTAAGTATTATGCCTTATGATAGTTATAAAATGTTCATCTTCAATTAGTACATGCTTTCATTTTTTTTATAAATTAATTCTAAACCCCTTTTATTATCAACATTAGTGAAAAGGTATCTTATGCTTAAATTTTATAACTCAAATAAGGACCTAATGAGCCCACTAGTGACTATGTGCATCACTACAAGACTATGCTTTCAAAAATGAACTATTTTATGGCTAAAAAAAATTATAAGATATTTTCAAACAAAGTCTACTTCTAGTTATCCATGAATTTGTTGTGCTAAATTTTTTTCATTTATTTGAAGACACGTGCCATATGGTTAAATAATGTGAGGTAAATATTATTAAAATGAATAATTTAAAGTATGTGAACAATCTTTCAATGTCATATAATGATAATTTTCAAAGAAAAGAACATTTTAAAATTAATACTAATGAGAATGAGTTTATAAAAAAATTTAAATACATTTTTCAACATGATAATATTATTTTAATTTCCACTCCTCCTTTAATTTAATTTACACAATTATCATAACTTATTCATAAGTTTTGAAAAAACTACTTGAATACAACCTCATATCGTAATAAAATTGAAAACTAACAAGACAAATAAAATTACCAATAGGCCAAGATTCTAAATAATAACTTTTATTAATTTTTATTGAATTAATTGGAATAATTACAAACCCAAACCATGCTTAAATAAACCTCAACTAAAAAATTAGAATTTACATGCAAAATTCAAAAAAATGAAAATATAAAAAATATGCCTATTTTTAAAAAATCCCAAAAAATCCCAAAAATATCTGAAAATATATTAAATGTTATATTCAGACTATGGGATGAAATTAAACTAAATTTGTTGTCCAGTTCTAAAAATATATAATTTATAAAAATAGGAAAAACCTAAAAAAATAATTAAATCATAATTTTAGACCCTTAAATGATCACAAATGGCCTCCAAAAAATATTGAAAACATTCCTAAGTAGGTAGCACTGCCTAGAGATAGAAAGAAATTATTTTATATGATCATTTTGGCATGTGGAAGAAATAAAATGGAGTTACGGGTCAAAAGTTATGGCCTTTGGAAGGTTAGCCTATTTTTTCTACATCATTCTCCTATGGTTGAAAACAACTCAGCTCCTACAAGTTGGCTTAATTATGATACTACCAATCCTTGTCAATATTCTTCAGCTCCCATTCTATAATCTAAGTGTTATCTTCTTTATGTAATCCTTTCCACTATACCAAATACCTATTATAATTACCTTGCCTTGTGCTCACTATCTTCACATCCAAAACCTACACTATTTTTTCTTTCTTCTTCTTTGGAACATGTTGCTCCCAATTTACTTCCTCATCCTCATCATCTTCACCATCTTCTCCATGGAATTAATATAAATCTAAAACATTAAGTATTGGAGATATATAAAATTCTATTGTAAACTTATCTCATAGGCATTATCATTTATTTTCTTCATAATTCTATATGGTCCAATTTTCTTATCCTTTAACTTATTGTATGTGCCTTTTGGAAATATTCCTTTCGTAAAGTAAACCATTACTAACTCTCCTTCTTCAAATACCTTGGATCTTCTTCTGACATCCATTTCTACTTTATATTTCTCATTACTTTCCTAAACATTTATTATTACTCCTTATAACTACTGCATATTCTCTGCAAATGCTTTTACCTCATCACTGATTTAATCTGTAATTGGAAATTGTACCAAATATAAAATTCACATAAGATTTCTCCCATAAATAATTTGAAAAGGTGAATTTCCTATTGATCTATTCATTAAACTATTATATGCAAACTCATCTTCTAGTAAATCTAAGTCCCATTGCTTTAGCTTCTCTCCCACAGTGCATCTCAATAAATTTCCTAAGTTCCTATTCAAAACTTCTATTTGTCCATCTATTTATGGGTGATATGAACTACTAGATTGTAGCTTAGTACCCATATTCTTCCACAAAGTCCTCCAAAAATAACTTTGAAATTTCATGTCCCTATCTAAAGTAATAGTTTTTGGAGCACCATGTAACATCACAATATCCATAAAAAATAGTTTTGTAACCCTAGTTGCATCATTGATTTTCTTACATACAATGAAATGAACCATTTTAGAAAATATGTCTAGAATAAAAAAATTAAATTATTACCTCTCTATGTGTTTGACAATCCCAACACAAAGTCCATACTCAAATCTGTCGATGATCCTCTTAGAACTGGTAATGGCATGTATAGTCCATTATTTTATGCATGTCCTTTAGCCACCTGACATATTCTACACCTTAAAACATACTTTGTCACATCTCTCTTCATCTTTGGCCAAAAATAATTTTCCTCTACCAAAGCTATTTTATTCATCTGACCAAAATGTCTATCAAAACCACCTCTATGTAATTCTCTTATTATATTTTCTCATAGTGACCCAACTAGAATGCATAATTATTTCCCTTTGAAGAGATAGCCTTCTTGCAGAAGATACTCATCATGAATAACATATATCCCACTTATTAATGGATTCTTGCACTTATCAACTACCTTGATAAAATATGGATTAGTATCATATAATTCTTTGATAGCTTCAAATCCAACTACTTCACTCACCATAGTAGTTAATAATGATGCTCTCCTACTCAATACATCAGCTACCTAATTCTATTTGCCTAATTTATTTTTCAACACAAAAGTATACCCATGCAAGAAAGAAACACAAGTTTCATGCCTATTATTCAACTTCTTTTATGTATTCACATACTTCAAAGATTCATGACCTATAATAGTATAAACTCCTTATGCACCAGATAATGCCTCTAATGTCTTAATTCTTATACAATTGCATAAAGTTCAACATCATAAGTAGAATACTTTGTTCTTAACTCATTCAATTTCTCACTAAAATATGCTATTGGCTTTCTTTATTGACTTGGCACAACACCAATTCCCATAAATGAAGCATCACAATTAACCTCAAACACTTTGTTAAAATCTAGTAATGCTAAATTTGGTTTTTCTATAAGTCTATGGCCACTCTAGTCCAGTAAAATTTATTCCCTCTCATGCAATATGTTATTAGTGCCACGATACTACTAGATTTTTAAATAAATTCTATAAAAAGTTGCTAAACTATGGAAACTTCTTACCTCTATAATGCTTACCAATATATTCTCATAGAATTGTAATCATCACCCTCATAAATGTGTTAGGTGCATTAGATAATATAAATGGCATAACCATCCAATCATATAAGCCATACCTAGTCTTGAATGCAGTATTCAACTAATCTCCTTCATGAATTTGAATCTAATAATAACCACTCCTTATATCAATCTTGGTAAAATATTTTTCTCTTGCAAGCACATCCATCATATTATCTAAATGAGGTATAGGAAACCTAGACTTTATTATAATTTTGTTAATTGATTTAATAGACACACATATTATCTCTATTCCACCTTTATTTGGAGTTAGCAACATTGGTATTGCACATAGATTAATACTCTCCCTTATCACCTTCTTCCTTAGAAATTTAGTAACCTATTATTTAATTTTGCATGTTTTGTTGGACTCATCCTATAAGTTACTTGATTGGGTAGAGTTGATCCTAAAATCAAATCAATGTGAATGGTATATATCTCTATTTAGTGGTAAACCATTTGGTAATTCATCAATAATAACATATACATATTATTTAAACACTCTTATTTCTTTTGTTTGTATTAACACCATTTTTGTTTCTTCATTATTTGCTACTAATACATAATAAAAACCTTTTACCTTCATGTCTTGGATAAATTCCTTAGTAGAGAGCATGCTCTCTATCTTCTCTTCCTCTTTAAGAGGTAAAAAAAATACCATTGTACCACCTTTCCAAATAGTTTACATGTTCTTTGTTCCATCATGAATTACTTTCCTATCAAATTTCCATGGTCTTCCCATTAACACATGAAATGCATCCATTAAAATAAAATCACACCATATTTCATCATTATAACACTTTCCTATAGAAAATCTGATTAAGCACATTACATCTACTTTAACTTCATTCCTTTTCTTAACTTGTTAAATATGATAATGATTATGATGCTTTTCACATTTCAAATTTAATTTCTCAATCATTTCTTTCGAAACCATATTTTCATAACTACCACCATCTATAATTACTTTGCATAACTTTCCACTTGAAGTACATCTTGCTCAAAAAATATTTGATCATAGCCATGCATCACCACCTTCTTTATTCTTCACTTTATCCTTCCTTGGAGTGATCATGGTTCTTCTCATCATGATATTCTCTCCAACATCTATTGGTGCAACTTTGGTATTCTACTTTTTTATTTCAGCCTCAACTAGATTTACTCTTAGGCGATCTTATTGCCTCCTTTCTTGATATTGATAATGTCAACACTCAAGTTCCCTACTCCATTATTATCACATCTATAATATACATAAGATATATGCTAATTAAAAAACCATTCTCTATCACCACCATAACCTCATCATCTTTGAAATCTTCTTCCTCTTTGTTGGCATTGAAACCCTTGTCTATTATCATCTTGCCTTTCTACACCATTTGAAAATTCACCTTTATTGGAATTAAACCCACCTCTAGTGGTATTAAACCCAACTTGTCCCCTTATTAGATGGGATCCACCTCTTTTTACACTAGTAGATGTCCTTCTAAAATTCTATCTATTTTTTTCTTCTTCCTTCAAAGCTAATTGATAAGCCTCATCCATGTTAAGTATGATATGCATGATTAATTCATCTTTAATAGAAAATTTTAAAACATTTACATACCTTGTATCCATCTAATATTATATTTCATCATTATCCACTCATATGGAAAGCTTATAAAATTCATCTATACTCTTGTATATTATGATATTTTTTCCTTAAATTCTTAAATCTTTTATTTAGGGTTTATGCATAATCCATAGGAAGAAATTTCTCCTTCATCTTCTTCTCCATCTTTTACCATGAATTAATATTCTCTTTACCTTTTATTTTTCTCTCTTTCTATAGGTGATCCCACCAAATCATTGCATTACCTTTTAATTTTGTGCATGTAAACTTTATCTTCTTATCTTCTCTCATAGTCTTCCACTCAAAGAACTTATCCATGCTATTCATATAATATATCAATTCCTTTAGTTTTAAGTTTCCTCCATAATAGAGAACATCAACCTTGATTAATTCATTTATTCCATATAAATCCCCAACCATCCTCTCTTATATCGATGGTGGATCTTCTTGCTATTCTTCTTCTTGCTAAATTTCTTCATCATGAACTATGTCTTCCTCGTCACCACCTTATCTTCTTTCTTATTTGGTGATAACCTCTGCTAATTTTTTAATTTGAATCTATAGCTCTTATATGTTTTGGTTCATCTGCACAACACCTCCTCATCTTATCACCATTCTTTACTTTCTAAGATTAAAACTTATTCTAATACCAGATAATGAAATTGAAAACTAACAAGATAAATAAAACTAACAATAGGCCAAGGTTTTGAATAATAACTTGTATTGCTTAATTGAATGAATTAGAATAATTACAAATACAAACCAGGTTTAAATGTCTCAACTTATAAATTAGAGTTTACATGCAAAATTTTAAAAAATAAAATCTTTAAAAAATGCCAATTTTTAAAAACTCTTTAAATATCCCAAAAATATCTCAAAATATACTAAACACTATAATTATAAAATGGAATTAAATTGAAATGAAGTTGATTTCTAGTTCTAAAAATATACAATTTCTAAAAATAGGAAAAACCTAAAAAAATAATTAAATCATAATTTTTGACCCTCAGATGATCACATATAGCCTCTAAAAAATATTTAAAACATTATTATGTAGGTAGGAATACTTAGGGACAATAATTAACTTTGTAATACAGTAATTTTGGCATGTGGAAGAGCTCAAATGGAATTATAGGTCAAATGTTATGGGCTCCAAAAGGTTGTCTTATTTGTATGCATCATATCCATTCCTCCACCTGTGGATATTGACATGAAAAAGATTGTATCATAAATTTTTTAACATCAACACCTATTATGATATGCATAAATGCATAAAACATTTAATTAATATATGCATTTTAAGACACAAGGTCCAAAACCTAATTTAAAATAATAGTTTGGAGATTAATGATAATAACACACACACTAATGATTTGGTTATGAATCATGATGCAAAAATTTAATTTTTTTTCTAATCCTTATAAAAAACATTAGCCATAATAAATTAAGATTAATATTGAGGTACATATGAATTGAAATGTGTATCCCAATTTATATTCATATTCTCCAATAGCTAAGGATCATATTATAGATGACTTTATTGTTACACTTATAGATACTAAAGTACAATGACCTAAAATTACATTTGATGGAAATGAAACTATTGATAATTATACCAATGTACCTTTATTCATATATGATTTCATTTATTCACATCCCATAAAAAGTGTTATGTGGAGAATGAGTTAAGTGAAAACATACACACTATCACATTACGTACCAGTCTTGGGTACAAAAATAATAATTTTATTGCGATAGAAAATGAAATAAAGGGATTCAATGGAAAGCTTCAAATAACTCTTGGGGATATTTTGTTACCACTAATAGTAGGACATAAAACTATTCATACTTAGTTCTTATTTTTTTTCAAAACTGACACACTTGAAATGCTATTAAGATGACCATGGACACATAAGATATGCACAATCCCATCCTCATTACATTAATGCTTGAAGCATATCTATAATAATAGAGTAGTTTAAATTATATGTGTCCCATATAAGAATCAAATCTGGGGTGAGATATTTCCTAATATGAATTCAAAAAAAAATGATTTTTACAACCTACACATGTCTTATCCTAAAAAGCAATTTTGATTCCATTACAATAATAAGTGATTAATTTTCATGGATTGATAATTATACAATGTCCTTTACATTACTAAATTATTCAATATCAACATACATTATCTAGTTAGTCACATCTTATGGTTGTATTAAAATAATATTGTGATCATGCTATGCAAATAATATTGATGTAATATCTTAACATAAAACTAAGTCCATAGGTTACTCTTTCTACTACAACTATGAAATACCCACAATACTAAATAAATTATACTAGAAATATAAAATGTTTTGTGCTTGTGAATATTTTTTAAATTTTGATAGTGATATACATGCTACACTTTGGCATATTATATTTCACCTATTGATACAAGAACTCCACTTGAACATATCATTGATAAGATCCTAGGTTAGTTTTTAAATATTTTACTATATATAACTTTTTACTATTTTTTTCCTTGATCACATTATTTTTAGTTAACGTATTAATTTTTATATTCTTCTATATTGACATGTACATATATTTTTTCTTTGATCATTATTTAATCCCTTGGATTTTATTTTTAATGTGTTTCACTATACCTAGAATTTTAATTTATAATACCAATATAAACACTTATGTTAGTTATCTTATGAATAAATATGCATATATACCCTTTATATCAATCTAATTTAAATATATATCCTTTATTCATTGAGGATTCTAAAGGCTTCCTTAAGTCTTTCAATGATTTTTATATATGCCACATTTACCAGGTGGGTGATTATGTAATAGATAGGTTGGCCAACTTAGGATTCCTAAATATATAAATAGTCACATGGCATTGGAATAATAGCCCCAAATGCTTATCAGTGATTCAAATTCTTCCATTAATCCCAAAAATTATTGGATCACGTGTGAGACCAATGCTAATATATAAAAATGAATTACATAACACCAAGTTTAATGAGGATTAAAATTATCACAAGCCTAGGGTAGCTCACTATCATAAGTCAAGGTATGACATCATTAGCAATAAATTGTTTCAATTTGATAGTGGTCATTGGATACTTCCATTGTGTTTTTACAAACCATTCCAAAATTTGACCAGGAAGGAGCTTGAGGCCATAGGAAGAGATAGGGAAATGATTGATACCATCTATTTTTATGAGGCAAAAGGTAATTTGAAAGTGTGAAATAAGTTTTGAAGGGGTAGCCTCACTAAATTTATGATGATAGTTGTGGTATATGATGAAAATATCTCTAAGTATTTTACCATTAATTTGAGCCAATGAAATCTACACTTCATAGGAATTAAGATAAATGCATATAAGGAATTGATATTGGAGGTTATAGGTATGTCTTGTGAAGTCAAAAATGACTTAAAAGATAAGTGAAGGAAGATATAACCTGACGAGGCCACTAATTACTTACTTTTATATCATCATCCATACTTAGTATATGTCTTTTCCATGTAGATCCCATAACTATCCATGACTTATGCACATGAATGAATGAAGTTATGATTTTATATGTAAATTGATATATATATATATATATATATATATATATATATTTTATGAATTATTGATGTTTTTTCCTTAATTGGATTATATTTAAGTGACTTTATTTAACAAGCATTTGAAGGGTCATGTAACACTAAAGATTTTTGCTAGACTATAGACACTACAGCCTACCCATAACAACTATAGGTTTCACCTACAGGTTGCCTAAAACAACTACAAAGTACCCATAGCAACTATAGGCCTCACCTATAGGTTAGTTGTAGCCACTATAGAGTGCCCACAATAACTATAGGCTTCACCTACAAGTTTCCTACAGCCACTATAGAGTGCTTGGAGTAACTATAAGATTCACTTACAAGTTTCTCATAAACACTATAGAGTGCTCATAAAAACTATAGGCTTCACCTATAGGTTTCCCATAGCCACTATAGAGTACTCACAATAACTATAAGATTCACCTATAGGTTACTTTTAGTCACTGTAGAGTGCCCATAGAAACTATAGGCTTCACATAAAGGTTGGCCATACCCATTGTAGAGTGCTCATAACAACTATAAGCTTCACCTATAAGTTGACTACATCCATTATGCAAATCAAATCTATTATTTATCAAATCTTAAAAATATATCTAGCTATCTTGGGAACTAAATGGATGATTGGAAATAATCATAGTTGTATGGATTACCTACATGTAAGGAAATATTGAATGTGGTACCAAATATGAGAAAGACAAGGATAATGAGAAGAGATAAAAAAAATAAAACAACAAAATAGTATACCTTGTCTTTAACCCAGTCAAGATTAAAATAAGTAACTTCAGTTACTAACCACTTGAAGTTTGACTAAGGTAGTTTCTAAAGTATTTATATTTTTCCTAATTTGGTGTCTTTGGTTAAGTGTTAATAAATTACCTTCTATATTTAATGGTAGAACCTATATCATATTAGGAGTTAGATAATTTGAATAAATAATAGCATAAGTATTGGAATTTTAACATTGTACTCTGAATATTGCAACTTTATATCTCAATCTCTAGTTGCTACAAAATTAAGTAATGAGAAGGTATATTTTGTAAGAAGTTTGTGAGTTCTCTCAGAGAAGGATTGGAACTCAGTTCTAAATGAAGAAGGGCCCCCTTGGAAGGAGTTGCAGTGATGATCCTAACCATCTTTAGTTTTAAGTGTGTTGTGTAATTGTATTTTATTATTATTTTGATTATATAAGTGTGATGCATGTGTGACTCATAACTATGAAGTAGTTCTATAATTCTATCATAATAGTTTCATAATATAACTATCTAGTAAATTCAACATAAGTTTAATATACTACAACTAGAAAATAAATTTAAATTTTTAATCAATAATACATATATAGTGTTGACATATTTGAAAAGTGTATGCACCCTTGGTTGATAATTAATGTTAATCAAAATCAAGAATCTAGCAATCATTAGGTAATTAGTCTGCACAACATTTTGGCACTATTGCCAAGGAGGGTGTCAATTACTGTTTCTAAAATCTATCATTAGTTTTTTAGGATTGGTTAATGCACTATTCTACCTAGCCAAAAAAGTTGAGTGAGGACACTACAGTGTCTTATGCCAGATGTCTATGTTTCTGGACATATAGTTTCAATCGGGAAAGTCAAGTGAGGTCACTACAGTGTGTGTTTCTAGATGTCTAAGTATTATAGAAGTAAATAGTGCATAACCTTCAATTCCTCTTTGTAATATTATAATATACTTAATTCATGTTTTTATAATTTATTTCCTATAAGATTGATTTATTTCCTAAAAAATGTGCTTTTAATTTTCCTATTTTCTAATATAATTTTCTTGCTTTCAATAGATAATTTTTACTATTTTATAGAATTATAATTTCAATTCCTATTGTTTTAATATTTACACTCCTTTATTTTTACATTATTTTTTAATTAGTCTAAAACAACCCCCTGGAACACATGAAAAAAAAACTAGCCTTATGCAAGAAGGGACATGATAGTTGAAGGAGTGGAATAACATTTATGTAGAGAGAAAGAGATTCTTACCAAACAAGCCACAAGTTTATACCAAGAAAGAACCACAAATACCTATAGTAACTAAGAATCTATTGAATAATATACCATAATCCATAAGGCTCTTGAAGAAAAGAACATGAGAAACTAAAGGAGGCATCTTGCATAAGAAGTAATATTGGATTTGAGAAAGGAAATGAAAGTAGAGGAAGCATTAGCTGAGATAGTACGAAGAAATGAAGGAGAGGCACTACATGAACTAGACACTCTAGAGAGTAACATATTTACAACATATTATCAAGGCTTTCTTGATCAAATCAAAGGTAGCTCAAAATAATCTTTAAGCCTTTCATCTAGTAAAAATATTGACGATCAGAAGATAAATGTTTACTATCATGCTGACCAAGGGATTGATAAAGAATTTGAGGATGAGATCCTAGGTGCCTTTAATATCCATATCATAAGAAAAGCTATCATGAGCAGAAAAGGAGACTTTATAGATGACAATGGGTTTCCAAACATAGTTAATTTTGAATTTATTATTCTAGATATAATAGGAATAACTCAAATTAAAAATATCCCACCCTCAGCCTTGACTAGTTTTAGAGGTACGTTATCAAAAGACTCAGACATATTATTGTTCAAATTTGATATCCTCTATAGAAGATATGACTATAGGTAGGATGCATATAAATTGAAACTTTTTGTAGCTACTCTTATAGACTCAACACTTCATTGGTTCATGGGATTGGGTAGTAATTTGGTCCACACATGGGTGGACATGAGAAAAAAATTTCTAGACAAGTATCAAGAATATGGAAGAGGGAGAAGTTATAGAATAAATGACATCTTTAGGATGACTCAAGAAGGGGATGAATCTTTGAAAGACTATGTTGAACAGTTCATGTTTAGTGTACAAAAATTTAAGAAAAGTGCACTTAGAGAAGATCCTTTAAAATGCGTCTTCCTCAAAGGAGTCAAATAATATTGTCTAGAAGCCTTGGACCTAATGAGTGGAGGGGATATTTCTCTCCTACCATTCACAGATATCAAAGATCTAAGTAATAATTATTCTAGATTTGCCATAAAAATATTCAAGGGTAGTAAGATCCCATTGACAGTTGTAAATGCCCTATCAAAAATTAAAGCTAGTAACCTATTACAAGACATGAAACAAGATATCATTAGTTATTTTTCCACCCAACTAGACAACCTGCACTTAACATAAAAGAAATCAGCTTTGGATAAAGCTTTAACCATTTACTATCTAGATTGTATGAAGAAAAAGGTAGATTATAGATGTCATGAGGTTTGAGCTAAAGTAGCTCACATCACAGCTAAAGAACTAGAAATAGTAGAGCTACACACTTTACGAGGAGATGGTGACCAAATTTTTTATGTTGCACAAAAAAATACTTGGGTTCAATGACCATCTTATCAAGGTATGAGACAAAATCTAACTTTTGCAAATTTTATCTCCTTTAATTAACAATTTACAAATTTTACTCCCAATTAGACTAGTCTTTGGATGAACATTACACCTCCTAATTATAGTTGGTAGACACCTCAATCAGACTACCCCACCACCTCTTAACAGCCTCTACAAAATGTATCCCCACTTTGGATATAAGATTGGCAACCACCCTAAGGCCCACCATTCACAAACTAGTGGCAACAACCCTGGAAACCTAATCATCCATGGAAAAACTATATATGATCATTCCCTCCACAACAACAACAACAACTCCCTAATACATAAGCTACACCTAAGCCTAATCATCTACCTACCCAACCTATAAAAAATACTATAAATAAGTCAATGCAACCCACATTTAGTATTGAACATATTAATTACCCAACATACACGGTTAACAATGAATTTCACCTCCATTTAGGGAAAGTACTACCACCCTAGTACCACCCATAATAATGGATTTAGATCACAAAACCCCAAAATATCATGCTAACCCACCTCCATCACCATAAGAAATCTCTGAATCAATAAATAAATCTATTGTTGAAATAGTCCCACTATTATTAGAATGTCTTAGCCTTCAACACCATACAATTAAACCTAAGTTTGATTTCATGGGATAGCTCAAGAATCTTTGTGTCAAAATCACTCTATTTTAAGCCATCAAGGATGTACCCATATATTTTAAAGCTATTAGAGAACTTTGTCTATGAAAACCTAGAAGGAAGAAGGAGGATCCCAATAGAGTTCATGTGATTAGCTAACTGATAGACATCATGCTGAGAAACACCTTGCCAAAGAAATATTTAGATCCAAGATGCCTAGTAGTAATAGTCTAGATCCATGACTAGTACATTGATAGACCTAGGGGCTATAATAAATGTAATGACAACTAAAACTATGAACAAACTAAAACTAAATAATATTCATCCCACATATATAATGCTACAAATGGTTGATAGTAGATAGTTAGACCAAAAGGAATCATTGAAGACCTTGTCATTACTATAGATTCTTAGGAGTATCGTATAAATTTTATTGTGCTACAACTTAAGTCTATTTTGGGTGGATACCCTCTTATCTTAAGATGACCCTAGCTTTCCACAACTAACACCTTCATCAACTATAGATCAAGTAACATGATAATATCCATTTGCAATCTCATTGAGAAGTTGGTCCTTTATCCCTTAACACAGCCAATTTTTACACTAGAGCATACATTATGGACTAAAAAAGATGAGGTAGATAAACCTCCCTTGATTCTTGTATTTACCATAGATAATACATGCACATTGGCTGATCCAGAGGAAGATAAAATTATCTCCAATTTTCTTTATCATAATTATCAAAATCCTTCTATAGATTTCAATCACTTGCAATGTGTTGAGTACCCATTTTCTAGCTTCTAGGAATCAAATAATTTTGATGCATCTGTACAAGAAATATTACACTAGTTTTTTACTCATAGCTATAGCCAAATCAGATCCATTAGTAATATATAAATGATGAAATCACTCTCATATCAAATTAAAATCTCTTCAAAAAAAATATTGCTTATTAATATCAAGTATGAGTTAAATTAGGAAAAGTGCCTAGTTAGCATGTTGCATGTAAACCAACATGACCTTACATGGAATTATGAGGATATGCAAGGAACCAGCCCAAAAACATGCATGCATCATATCTACATTAAATAAGAGTGCCAACAAATCAGATAGCCACAATGTAGGATTAATCTAGCTCTTCAAGAAATAGTCAATGTGGAATTATAAAAACTCTTGATTGCTAGATTTATATATCCCATCTCAGACAGTGGATGGGTTTCAGCATTGGTAATTCTACCAAAGAAAAATGGATAATGGTATGTATGCATAGATTATATGGAACTCAACATAACAACCAGGAAGGATCTCTTTCCTCTACCCTTCATTGATCAAGTGTTGGACACATTAGCAAGGAAGAAATATTTTGACTTTCTGGATGGCTTCAGTGGTTACAACTAGATTAGAAATATTCTGAATTTAATTGTCCCTATGGTACCTATGCTTATGTTTTATTACCCTTTGGGTTGTGTAACACTCTTGCAACATTTCAAAGGGCTATCCTAACTATATTTGCATGTATGGGAAATAATTGTGTAGAAATATATATGGATAACTTCACTGTCTATGGAAAAACATTTGATGAGTGCCTCAAAAACCTAGATAAAGTGTTGCAATGTTGTTATGAGAACCATCTATCTCTCAGTCATAATAAATTCTACATGCTTATGATAAAAGGTATTGTCTTAGGTTACCACATATTTGTTAAAGGAATTACTGTTGACCCTATAAAAATCAACATCATGTAAAACATGCCTATTCCTCAAAAATAGAAAGATGTCAGGAGTTTCTTAGGACATGCTTGTTAATACAAGAGATTCATCAACAATTTTAGTAAAGTATCAACACCATTTTTGACCCTTCTAACTAAAGATGCTTAATTTCTTTAGATTCTTACCTATGATATAGCCTTTAAATAATTGAAGGAATTATTGACCACCACCCCTATTTTACGTGGTCCTAATTGGAAGCTTCCCTTTTATATTCAAACAAATGTTTTATATACTACCCTAGGATCTATCCTTAGCAAAAAATAAGAAGCTCTTAGTTATGCCATATATTTTGTAAGCCAAATATTGTAGGTAAAAAAATTAAAATACATAATTACTAAAAAAGAGATCTTGGTAGTAGTGTATGTTATCAGCGTGTTCCGTCACTACATCATAGGGTATTAAGTCTTTGTTCATATAGACCATGTAGCCATTTGATACCTTATCAACAAACCATCTATTCTATCGAAAGTGATAATATGGTTTCTCTTATTAGGATAATTTGATATCACAATTGTAGACAAGCCTGGTAGGGACAATGTGGTGGCTAACTTCTTATAATGCCTACAATCCATTAAATAAGATATCATAGTGGATGACTCATTTCCAAATGAGACCTATTTTATCTCACCCTTACCACATCTTGGTATGCTCATATTGGTAACTACCTTGTAATAGGGCTACTTCCACATCACTTACTCCCTAAACAAAGGAGAGATTGGATTCAAAAAGGTGTTAGATATTCATCATTTTCCATATTTATTTTCTATACTAGGCTTGACTCCATCATCAAAAGATATCTTAGAGAAGATGAAGTTCTTGATATCCTCAAAGCCTATCATGATGAACCCTATGGAAGACACTTTTTAGCCAAGCATGTAATAGTCTAAATTTTGAATACAAGATACTATAGGCCCTCACTCCATAAAGATGAAATAAGGTATACGACTCATTATGATAGATATCAATGTATGGGAGACCATGTTTAGATGAAATGCCTTTATAGATTCAAATGGTGCTTGAATTGTTTGAAAAAAGGGGCCTAGACTTTGTAGGACCTTTTAATACAAAATTGAAGAACAAATAGTATATACTTCTATGTACTGACTATGTCACTAAATGGGTGGAAATAAAGGATCTTACATATGCCAAGGATGAGAAGGTGGTATATTTCCTGTATGAAAAAATATTCACAAGATATGGTGTGCCACAAGAAATAGTCACTAATTAAGGACCCTAATTCACTGCTAACTTAATCACTACTTTAGTGAAATAATATGAGATTAGGCATAAGAAATCAACTTTATATCATCCATACTCCAATGGGTAGGTGAAAGTCACTAATAGGGAGTTTAAAAATATTTTGACAAAGACTGTTAGTATATCTTGAAATGATTGGTAGGATAGGTTTCCTAAAGTTGTGTGGGATTACAAAATCACATGGATTACCACTATAGGCTTCACTCCATATGAGTTGGTCTATGGAAATAAACATGTCTTGCTAATTGAATTTGAGCACAAGACCTTATAGACAACATTAAAAACTGGGAAGGACATATCTGAAGTACAAAAGGAAAGGGTTCTGTAGTTGAATGCCTTAGATGATTATAGACAATAAGCATTATAGAACACATATCTTATACAACAATATCATATTAGATGACATGATAGGTACATTAAGACTAGGTAATTTAATACAAGAGATTGGGCCCTTTTTTGACTCATAATATAAGGATCACAAGGGAAAACTCTAGACCATAAGGTTTGTTCCTTTTGAGATTAAACATATTCATGATAATGGAGTAGTACAACTCCAAACCATTAATCTAATAAGATTCTATCTATTGGTCAATGGCCACAAACTCAAGTTGTACAAAAAGCCACTCACTTAGGAGGAGTTTATCAAACACATACTCAAGTAATTACAAGATGTGTATAGTGATGTATTAGATAGGTGTGATATTTATCCAGACAAAAGGGCACCATTCCACACTTATATGAAGGAGAGGAGAACATCCTATCTCTCATTGGGTATTATGAATAAGACTTTCACCTGGTCCTTGATGAGTCACCCTTCTAGGTGACTTGGTAACAACCCTAAATAAACATTCTACTGAAAATAGTAGCTAGACTCAAAAAAAATAAAGAGAACCCAATAATGAAAACCCATTTTTTGGGTGTTGTTGGTAGCTTCTAGGTAGAAAACTAGCTTGCTGACTACCTAAAACTATAACATGGACCTAAATAGAAAACTAGATTTCTATCTATTTAGGGGTAGAGAGAGAGAGTAAAGAGAGAAATGGAAATCATTCAAAGCATAACTAATCAAATTACCAAGGTTTTTGTGTAGCTACTATAGGCACCTTTACCATTAGAGGTTTTACTCCAATTGCTATGGGTAATTCTATAGCTATAACAAACACCTTCTACATAGTCAGGCATCACCTTATAGCTTACTATAGGTTTCACCTATAGCTATTATAGGTACCTCCTCATGCCCATTCTCACCTCTCTAAAGTCCATGTAGGTTAGTTCTTCCTACAACTCTCACCTATGGCTTAGCTATTGGATTTTGGGAACTGCATGAAAGTCATTAGATAACCTTATGGAAGAATGAATGACTATTAGAGTAGTAAACATCACATTTATTTCTAAAAAATACCTCTAAATACCAAACTATAGAGCCACAATAAAGCATACACTTTCTCTCTCCATTTGGAAGTGTTACAGACCAAAATTTATGCCTATAGGGAAACCCAGGTAATTTCATGTAGATTATTTCACTATATTAAACAATGAGATCTCAAATTTATTTGGAACACAAGTCCCATGTCTGAAGATCATACTAATTACTAAGTCCAAGTCCACCAAGTTTAAAACCTATAAGGAATAAGCTAACACAAAGATAATTATCAACCGGTTCCTGCATAAGGAGGTCACCAAGTAGCAACACATTCAACTACCTACTTTCAAGTTCATCTAGCCCATCGCTTAGATCACCCACATCTTAAAAAATCACCTTGTAGTAGGAGAACACTCATCTCTCATCCAAGTCTTAGACCCTTATTCTAATTCCATATAGGTTGTCACGCATCACATGCAAGTTAACTATGGGCATCATCAAATACTAACGATCAGTGATCTTGTAATCACTCCATAAGGGGCCCACTTTAGTCTAGTTACAACTATTAGCCCAATCACTACATCCTATCAATCATTCACATGTAAACACTCTCATGCCAACACACATGTGACTCTTCAACGTCACCCAAAGTACACCATTAATAAAAAGTAACACCATATATTTTAATCATTGAAAAACTATTCATTATTTTAATATAGAATGTATGTTATTAATAATCATATCAAATCATGAATTACATCATTATTTTAATATCTATCACATCACCTCTAAACTTGCATGGTGTCATGCTAGCCCATACTTATATTCCTAATTATGACCCCATTATATCCCTTCCTTCCTACTCACTCCCTATCACCTGAGGACATGTGACATCCTAAGTTGGGGGAGGATGCTATGGGTTAGAATCCCATCCACTATGGGAACCCTATGTATGGGGGTTAGACACCATAAGTTTTAACCCTATAACCTGCAACCTCACATCTACCATTGTTGAACAAAACCTTGATTTTCTATAAGAAGATTTCCATAGGCCAAATAAAGTGTGTTTCCATTTATTGGTTGAAAGGATTGATAGAGAAGCTAAACTTATCAAGATGGGAGGGTCAATTTTGAAGATAGAACCCATGGATCATAGGCAACTTCAAGGAGAACAAACCAATTGGGATGTCTTCAATAGAGTTACTTGGACCATTTATTTTGAGAAGTTACAACATTTCTCAAAGCCTCTTGCTAGGGCATTTGTAGGTTCCTTTGATGGAAACCAAGCCATTGTACATTGGATCACATTCTTAGTCACTAAAGACTTGGTGAGCCAAGAAATTGGGCTTCTACATATGGGATAAACTTGGTAAGATAAACCCAATGGCCAAGAAGCTAGATAATAGTTTTGCTAGGAAAATGAAAGACTGGTAGTAAAGAAATGATGTATGGAGAATATTAGCTTACCTACAACATGGATGGAGATAAAATCATACATCATCAAGTACATGACCTGTGAAGGAAGGTATTCCCTAATTTATACTCTTTAGTTTAAGTTTTTAAATTACTTAAGGCATAACAAAGCTATTAATGTTTCAAATTTCTAATAACTACACAACCTTATCCCATCACTGCCTAATATGGCTAATAAATAAACAAGAAGTAAACTTTGTCAGACCTGATCTAAGTTGGGAACAATGTTAAGCCCTAGAAAATAAGGAACCTTAGCAAAAAGAGGTCATTAATGAGAAGGAATCCCTTGAGGAGTAGGCCCAAAAAATTGTACAAGATGTTGTGGGTACTAGTGTTACTAGCCAGCCCATAGCTATTAAGGGCCAGTCTAAGACTAATACAGATAAGAAAAAGAGAAGGAAATAGGTCCTACCCATTATGACATAGAGGATGAAATCCCATAATAACATATTCCTTTTCACACTGTTTTCTCACCATAGATTGATTCCTCCACATTTTCTCCTTCTCAATAAGAAGAAGTTCTCCTATCAACTATTGCACAAGAAAAACAAATTCTATCAGTCACCCCTCCTAAAAGGAAAATGAAAACCAAAGAGAAGAAACCCATGGTATCAAAAATAAAGAGACCTCCTCCTAGGAGATCTCAAAGAATTAATAAAGAAAAGACCACTAAAGTTTCCCTAACCATATGTATCAGTGATGATGAAAAACCAAAGAAAGAGCCTAGGGTTAGGAAGACCCCTAATGGGTTTGAAATTGAAGAATGGTCTATTGATGAGGAGTCTACCAGGTAAAAGAATAAGAATAGTCACCTAAACCATCTATATTCATTAAGGAGGGCATTGGTCTCCTTAGAGACATTAGGCATATAGAAGAGGAATTGAGAATGGTAGAACAACATGCAGTAGAGGAAGAATTGGTTGAAGAAGAGACTATGGAAAAATAAGCAAAATAAGAAATACTTTCTCATACCTAGGAGTTCTATACATTAGAATAAGATTTGAAGGAAATGAAAGGTAAGATAATAGAATTGAAAGGTAAGATAAGCATTGAAACACTTCTAGGGGTAGTTAAATTCATAGAACCTTCCATGGACAATGAAAAGTGGGTGGATAAACCTACATTAGCTTCCCTAAAGGAACCTATAAAAACTTTATTTACGTTGGCCATAAAAGCACATGTAATAGATTATAGTCTAGCTTTCGTACCTTTCTACACTAGCTTTCCTCTTCCATTTCCCACTATAGAAGCATCTATAGCAAAATAGGTTATTGATGTGGATTTCTTAGCCACTAGGCTAGTGGAGACTGATGATCTTTTGATTTTTCTAAAGGAAAAGTTTAGTGATAATGAAGCTTACCATAGAGAATTGGTATAAATATTTAGAGGATATGTTGAATCAAAAGAACAACATGATGAATTACAATCAAAATTAGAATTTGCTAAATTTATGATCAGTCATTTGAATAAAAAGACTGTTAAAATACATGAAACCATTGAACTATTGATAGATAGATGGCTTAAGTTTAGATATGATAGGATCTATAATGATCAGTCTTATATGGTTTATGACCCAAGATATTTATTTTTAGCATATAGACATACTTATCCTAACCTCCAAGCTTAGTTAAGTGAGTTTTACATCCACCAATATGTTGTACCTAGTGATACAAAATGAAATCAAAACATCTACTTGGGAGATGTCTTGTTAAATGATTTTTCTTCATATGTTTTGAATGAAATGAGAAGAAGAATATCAAGAAAAATAGAAAGAAGCCACCCTGATCATCAAGGGTGAATCTAGTAACTAATAAAGTGTAATAGATGAGTGGATTTACTTTATGAACATAGATGCTCCATAGGAATTTGTTATCAAAAAATAGGTAGAAGTTCAAAATCATTTTTTGAGTCTTATAAAAGGAGATGGTAGGCAATTTTTTTTTCTTGCTCTCATAGATGGGAAAAACTCTTGGATGCCTTAAAAATAAAGGATCCATATTCACCTCAAAACCTTAAGAATTCCATATATAGGAGTATATTTGTATATTTAACTTGTTAGGAAGTGGAGAATGTAATGGTTCAGATTGATGTTTCAACCCCCTATATTTTGGTTCCTAATTCCTGATTGGGAAGGAAATGTTCCATCCAATAGAGAGGTAGAAAAGAAAATATGGTAACACATTGAGAATGCTAAAGGTTTTTACATCCTTGAATGGTTAGGCTACCTTGAACCCCTAGACTTTAGGAAATTTTATGGTTTTAGAATGCAACCAAGGCTTTCTTGAGGTCAAGTAAGAGGTTAAGTAGTAGGGTGTGATGAGGCCACCGATTTCTTACTTATATAGCTCAATTCATACTTATTATATGCCTTTTTCCATGTAAATCCCATAACTATCTGTGACTTATGCAAATGAATGAATGAAGTTATGATTTTGTATGTGCATTGATACACACACACACATATCTGTGTGTGTGTGTGTATACATACATACATACATACATATATATATACATACATACATACATATATATATATATATACATACATACATACATACATACATACATATATATATATATATATATATATGTATTTATATGTGTGTGTGTGTGTGTGTGTGTGTGTGTGTGTGTTAAAAATTATTGATGTTTTTTTTGTGATCGAACTATATTTGTGTGACTTTATTTAACATGAATTTGAAGGGTCATGTAAGGATAAGAATCTTATTAGGTTGTAGCTACTGCACACTGCCCACAACAACTATAGGATTCACCTATAGGTTGCTTGCAACCATTGTAGAGTGCCTATAACAACTGTAGGCTTCACCTACATGTCTTGTGTAGCCACTAAAGAGTACCCATAGTAATTGTAGGCTTCACTTATAGGTTACCCATATCCACTATAAAGTGCCTGCAACAATTGTAGGCTTCACCTATAGGTTGCTCATAGCCACTAGAGAGTGCCCACAACAATTATAGGATTCACCTAAAAGTTTCCCATAGCCACTATAAAGTGACCATAACAACTGTAGGCTTCACTTACAAGTTTCCCATAGCCATTATAGAGTTCCTATAGTAACTATAGAATTCACCTACATGTTGCCTGCATACACTATGCAAAAGAGAGGTATTGTTGATCAGATCTTAAAGATAAATCTAGCTATCTGGGGAGCTGAATGGATGATTGGAAAGAATCATAATTATTGTATAGATTACCTACATGGAAATAAATATTAGATTTGATACCAAAATGAGAAAGACAAGTATAATGAGAAGAGACAAAAAGAAATAAAATAACAAAACAATATACCTTGTCTTTAACCTAATCAAGCCTAAAATAAGTAACTTTGGTTACTAACTACTTAAAGGTTGACTAGGGTAGTTATTAAAGTATTTGTATTTTTCCTATTTTGGTGTCTTTGGTTAAGAGTTAATAAACTACCTTTTGTATTTAATGGTAGATCCTAGATTATATTAGGAGTTAGTTAATTTGAATAGATAATAGTAGAAATATTAGAATTACAACATTACACTTTGAATATTATAACTTCTTGTAGCAATATTTAGTTGCTATAGAATTCATTAATGAGAAGGTTGATTTTGTAATAAGCTTATGAATTCTATCAGAGAAGGATTGGAACTCTGTTCTAAATGAGGAAGGCCCCCCTCAAAAGGAGTTGTGAAGATCCTCACCCTCTTTCATTTTAAGTGTGTTGTGTAAGTTAAATTTATTATTAGTTTGATTATATAATTATGATGCATGTGTGATTCATAAGTGTGTATTAGTTCTATAATTCTATCATAATAATTCATAATATAACTGTTTGGTGAATTCAGCATAAGTTCATTATACTACAACTAGAAAAGCAAGTTCATTTCTGAATCAATAATGCATATATAGTGCTGACATCATTGAAAAGTGTACACACCCTAGGTTGATAATTAATGTTAATAAAACTAAAGAATCTACAAATCACTACGTAATTAGTCTTCACAACAAAACCCATGAAGACATTCTTTGAGACAAACATTTCACTCAAAATGGATAATAAAGGTTTTTTGAGGATAAATTTACCTAGATGATGGTTAGAGGTATGATTACAAATAATGAAGTATTTAACCATGGAGGGTAAATGTAATTTCACCTTATCCCACCATTTTATACTATTGAATAATTTCAAAGGTCATAAAATTAGTTTTCCATAATTTTTTATCATGTCCCTACAAATCATTATTATGGCCTTTCAATCCAACACCTCTAATGACCTAATTCATGAGGGTTTCATATTCCTCCTTGTCAAAAGGGTATAATCCTTATAGGGGATGGATGTCTAAATAGTTGACACTAAAAAAGAAGGTAATTTAGAGGAAGACTCCAAAAATATGGTTGAATATAATGAGGATAAACATAACACCCTAATATTCTCCCATCTAATTCCCCCATATAAAACCCCATTTCAAACCAATATGTGTAGAGAACAAAACGGGAAGTGGAAGAATATATCGACCCCATCCATAGAGGTGAAGAGAACCAAACCTAGTATTAAAATGTATAATGAGGAAGTTATCAAGGAGATTGTAGACCTCCGTAAGGGACACAAGATCAATCTATAGGAATTCTAGGATAAATTGTAAGAATTGGGTGGGTGAATGGCCACTTTAATGGGTGATTATAAAATCATGAATGTGGAATTAGATAAGATAAATATGGAGTAGATTAACCTTAAACTAGAGGAAAGAAATTATCATGTTACAAGGGAAAAATACATACTAATACAAAAGAGAAAATAAACCCATGGGGATACTCCTGTTAGGGATAAAATTGCCTCTAAAATTATAAATAAAATGAAGAATCAATGATAATGATAAAATAAATAAGGATCCCAAGGCCAAGAAGGATATAACAAGTGTGTAGAAGGCCCAAAATGTGAGAGGTCTTAGCAACTATGCTAAGGGAATAACTAAACTCATGGAACACAAAGACATGACTAAACTAGGAATCATGGATGACCAAGTGGGTTTAGAGGAGCCTTCATGGTAATGGGGATAGGTTTTTACTTGTGTATCATTTAGTTATCTAGGTTAGTTTTGGGGGGTTGGCAAATTTTTTGCTTAAGTCTTTATTTGTTGGTTGGCTTATGGGGTCTATTTCTCTATTTTATTATTTTTGGTTTTTAATTATTTTATATTAAACATTATAGTTTTAGGATCCTTATAAAACCTATTTTTTACCTACTTAAATAAAAAATTGAATTTAATTTACATTATTTGAGGCATGTTGCTCCTCAATGTGGCATATTAATTCCTAGTTTCTCTGTAGTTATCATCTGTGTTTTATTTTTTCATGCCACATGTTGACTTTATGCAATCATGTATATTTTATGCCTACACATCTTATGAAATTTTCACATTGGATCTTTCCCATTTGGAACATGTTCCTATTCTATGTTCTATTATATAATTTTTTGAGATATGAATTTATCCTATAATAGAAGCATACTAATCTACTTATTCACATTAATTTTATAATATGCTTATTACACACTACATATTAACATATTCTATTGCTTATTTAGATCATTCTTATTATTTTTAGTTTTTCAACCTTCTCCGTTGGACTTGATTCATAACTAAGTTCTTGTTCACATAAATATTTCAAAAAGTGTAAAACCCATTCAAGTATTTAAAATACAAGCTCAAGACCTATACAAAAGTTACTTTGATGGTATACTAGTTGCTTATTCTCATTTATAATATACATAGTGAGTTACATATCCATTTTATACACAAGATTTTTAATGTATACAAGAATTAGATGTAGGGCATATATGTTATAAAAACCATGGACATAAACAATATCAACATTCATGATACCCATGTGAAACCTTTCTACATATAAGGGCATGTCCATGGTTGGGGAATATTTATATAGATACTAAAATATGGTCTTTAGTATTTAATATTGACAAGCTTGACACACATTTATCACACAAGACTAAATCACCCAAACAAAGTCTAAATTTTCCATCCTCTCACACTTACATGTTATCTTATGATTCAAAATTCCTATTATATTATTATACACCTAAAATAACCTCCTTTTATATTTAAAACTTAATAAATATGTTTCACATACATATATATACTCTCAATGTAGTCCACATATACATGTGTTACTTCTAAAAGTTATGATAGGTATTACCAATTGAGAAAGATTATCACTAGTTAGAATCGACTTTCTCTTATCAATGACTAATTTATAAAATAAAACCCATCCTTATGTTTAACCCCAAATAATTTTAGGTTATTAGTGTGAGTAATTATTCAAATTAATATGTATATAAAAAATAAATGTCTCATTCAAAATAGGTATGGCACTTACTTATGATACATCTATACATTATTGCACATTGAACTAATTTACCCAATTATTCACAAATTTTGGTACTTATATGTTTGGCCCTTATCTCATTAAGTAAAGGATTCATACCAACATGAAATCTACTTAGGCATAAAGGAATCATTTTGTGTAGTGGTCATCCCTTTGGAATTTTAGTGCTAGTTGAAGGGTGGAGTACATATCTTGTGCCAACTGGAAAGTGGCTAACTATTTCCTGTATTTTCAAGGCATCTTCTATGATCAGAAAGACATGGTGACTATAGTGTAGACTTGACAAAGTCATTAATATAATTGTTATAATGACCAAGATCTAGTTTGGCACTTAGCATGCACCTTCCACCTTAGCAAATATATTCTTGAAATATATTTAAGGAACTGGAGCTAGATGAATCAGTGACAAAGAATTTCAATAGAGTTCTAGTGAAATAAATCCTTGGTAGACATTGATTTAACAACCTTTAGGATTAGGAATAGTATGAAATCCATCAAGGCTACACTTGTAAGTTCCCAAGATCATTTGTGAACCTTTGGGTCATTAATTAGTATGAAATTAATATATAATCTTTTATCAATTTTGATTAACAATGAAGATTATTGTATTAAAATGTACTTTTCCTAGTTTTCTTGTTTTCTTCATTACTAAGGGAAATCTATATGTATGTAATGATATAATTAGAATGAAAATATGTTTATTAGTAGTCATGTATTTTTATTAGTTCGCATATTTAATGGAGTCCCTATAAATTTCTAGGATGTCATCATCATTTTAAATAGATAATGAATATTAGTTCTATGCCAAGTATTTCTACTTTGTTAGGAGCATGTGTTTAGAATTATTAATTTGAGTGGAAGTAGCCTTGTGACCCCTTAAGATCCTAGATGGCATCAAACTTATTCCATAAAAGGATTACAAATTAGGATCTACTCAGATTTTTTGTCTAATCTCATAAGACCCCTAATTGAAGCTTTTCATCATGACATGACTAGCCCAATGTTGGCCCTAGTTCCTTCTCAGCTTCAATTCAAGTGAGTGCATAAGGCCTATACCTTATGTGGATTGATACAAGTAAAGATGAGTGTTTAAATGCTAATAATAATGGGAATACCCCATGATTATACTTGGTTGAAGTAAACTAATAACCAAGATAACTTTGTTCTCTAATCTACAATGTTTTGTTTATGTTACTAGGACCCATGTTGAATTTTGTTTTTTTAATGGTATGATAAGATGATGTATTTAATTTCCATCAAAAAAATTGATCACTAGATAAAATAGGTAGAGAATAGCTTTGTATTGAAGCATACAATCTGCAAAGGACAAAATCTAAGAAAATGGGTTCAGAATAACCTATATGATGCTTTGTATGAGGTCTTTTTCTATGAGTTAATTGAGCATGTATAAAAGTGGTTGGCTGCATATTCAACCCACAAAAGTACAAGTTATGGAATATGCTATGAGTAAACAAGGGAGTGCCTAGAGAGGCTTGAGACCCTATATGCTACTTGGAGTAGAGAAGTAGATAAATGGTGGCAAGGAGCTCTAAATGGCTACATACTTGAGTTCATAGTCTCAACATATTCATGCCCTAAGGAAGTGGATTACTAGTTTTTCATGAATCTAGAGTTATATTTGTGAAGGAATTTGATGTAGAGATCAAAAATCTAATGGTGGATTACTATTTTTAAAATTTGGGGATGGAAGGATAAAGTAATTTTATGTATGATAGTTCAAAGGGGGAAAAGGGGATGTGTAGGTGGGGCATAATGGAAGGGAATGAATAAATTGACACCTAAGAGCTTAGAAGATAGACTTATAATAAGATATGGTGTCAACTGATGGAAGATATATAACTTGGAAGTGCCTAGAGAACCCATATAGATTGAGAAGGGCATGGGGAAGGGTCTCTTAAAATATAGTAGTGCAAGGATGAGAGATATACTAAAGTGATGAATTGAGCTCAAAACTTGTTAGGTGTGGAATTTTATATGGTCCTAAAAAAATTGTTAACTAGACATATGCTTGATGTGCCTACCCCCTCTAAACCTATGATACATTCTCACACATTAGATCCCACACTTGAAGAATGTACATAAGTAACAAGTGACTTTGTTGATGACTTAGATCTTAGATATTTTGTAGACTTGGATTGTAATTTTGTTATTGAACATATTATTCCATAAAAGGAGATGAACACAAATACCTTTAGACCATTAGGAACTAGCTCACCATAATAAAAATTAAATACAAGGTGGGAAGCAAACCATAATAAGTGGGCTAGTGTCATAAGTAGCATAGTACTAACACCATAAATTATTCCAATAGTAATGATGGGGCCAACAACTAACCCCATAGATGGAGGCATTGGAGGACCACTACTAAGACAAGAATTGAGGAGACAAACACCTATAATATAATCTTACCCCCATATAGAATCTACTATGAAATGTTTATGGACTTTCCAAACTATCGTGACATGGAGAATGCTATATAATATGTACTAAAGTGTGAGCTATAGTGGTGTGCATAGGTAACCTAACTAGAGCACAAGGCTACCCAATTTTTGGCTAATTTAATTATTCGCACCGATACTTGGTATAGAAAATTTAATCTTAACCAAGCCATAGTTGACTATGATACCCTAAAATATGAATTCTTGAAGGAATTTGACATTATAGAGTCTTAACAACAAAGAATCACCTCACTAAAAGACATTACCCAAGGACTCTCAGAGAGTACGGATCTATATGCTTTAATGTTTAAGACTTATAGACACCTAAAAATGGAAACCAATGGCTTCATATCCTATTTTAGATCTATTCTTACCAAATTTTGAACATCTATCCTAAGAATGTCTAAACATCTCTAATTTGGCTTCATCACATGCAATTAAATCAATTTGGCCCATAAATCATTCAAAAAGAGCAAATACACCCATCAAATTATTTCAAATCTTATGAAATGATAAAAAGCCTAAAAAGAGTTAATTAACATTAAAATCCTAATTAAATCCTAATTTAATTCATCCATGATAATTTAAATAAATTATCTAAAAGGTAAATTCAAAAATCAATAAATATCTTTTGTGAGTTGTCATTTTTGGAAAATATCCCACCCATGCTTAGTCAATGATAATCATGACCATTTGAAACCTTTTAACCCTATTAGGGTTAAGTAATTCAATAAAGGTTAGGATTTAACTCATTACAAGTCACTTTAAAGCCTATAAAATCAGGCCTAGAGCTCTTCATTTAGAGAGATTGGAACATAATAGAGCTATAATGCATGATTTGATTCATGAAGCAAATTCATAGTGTTATAATGCCAAAATTGATCTAATACAAGCCATTTTAAAGTAATATCAAGCCAAATCCAATCCAAACATGGATATATATATATATATATAACCAAACCCCATTTATGAAGACTTTTTTAGCACAATCTGAGCAAGCCAATGAACACATCATTTGGAGTAATCAAGGAAGGTAAGGAAAATTTATAGTTTTTTTTACATTTTAGTTGAAAACTATCATTTTTTATTTGTTCAAAAAACTCTCCCTATGATAGGCATGGACATTTTATGCTTTTTTAGTGTGTTTTTATCATTTTGATTTCATTTTGAGACTAGTACTTAATCTAACCTTCCATCCATCATCAAATTCCTAGCATAACAAATGGCATGCTTGGTGGGACCCAATGCATACCACGTATCAAAGACATCAATATAAATATTTTAAATATTCATTTGGATGCTTGAATTTACATATAATTGATTTTCCAACCTTGTTTTATTCATATATGATTTGGGTTTATTTCTCAAATTTACATAGAGATCAATGAGAGTTGGGTGCAAGTGGTGATAGTTTGGCTAAACTGACCGTGGTTATAGTAAATTTAACATGGTTCTATGTAAACCATCGATTGTTGGGTTGCATGGGAAAAATGGTATTAAACTTGCATTTTGATTCTTTCTATCAATGAAATTTGTGATTTCTAGGTTTTAAAGGCATTTAAATTCATTAACTTGGTTTAACCTTGTAGGTTTTCTTGATTTTTGTGCTAGTCAAGGATTAACTTACTGCATTTATTTTTTATGGATTTTCCATTGCTTTCATAGGTGATCAATGATGTTATTAATCAATCAGAATTGATTTTTCTTGACCAATGTTGGTTACTTGTCAACTGACTACCATGGTTGCCTTGAAACTAGTGATAGTCATCTATGACCATCCACAGTCATAGTGTATTCCAAATTAAAAACCTAAGAGATCAAAATCAAACATAATTTGCCCAATAAATAAAGTGATTCAAATTATGGGGTTATTATCTAAAAATTCTATTTTGAAGGATCAAGTTGAACACCAAATTTTCTTATTCTTAATAACCAAACATTTCATTTTGGGTTTTTAAAAGGAATTAGTTAAATCTTGCACGTTTTAATTTGGGTCTAAAATGAACATGTTAGATCTTGAAAATTTGGCATTTGGTGCCTAAAAAGAATATAACATGATAAATCTTAGAAACATTTCAATTTTGGTGCCTAAAACACATGTTTAAATCTTGAACATTTTAAATTGGTGTTTTGAAACAAACTTAAGATACATCTCACACATTTGGACTTAGGGATTAAAATGAGCTTTATGGTCTTGATTAAATTGGTTTTTTATGAAAATATTCTTTTAATATTTTGCACTTAAAACAAGGGGTCTAGTAACGAACATCATCACATTTCAATTTGGTGCCTAAAATCAAACTTCACTCATAATTGCTTACAAACTATTTATTGATTGTTTGTTTTTTAAAAGGGATATCATGTGTATGCTATCCCCCCATCCCCTATAGGGAACATGGGGGATCAAAAGTGCCTTTACATTGAATTTTATTTCCTAGTACAATGTGTATAAATAATGTTTCATAGGATTTCCCCAAACTCACATAGTATTTTGTGATCTAAAAGTAACCCTAATGTTTTTCTACTTGTCTTTTACTTTCGTGTATTTTTGGTTATGAAGGGGGTGTCATTGCCTCTCACAAGTTCTCTAGGGAAGCATTGACTTGGGGTTTCATATCCTAGTAATTTTTTAGCCCTTCTCTATGGGGGTTATATAAATTGGGATTACCCTTTTGAGATGGTGTTTTGATAAGTTAAACCATCTCTGATAGTGGAAAGCAGGCATGGAACATATGATTAATTAGGACATTGCACTACACTAAGAAATTGATAGATGTAGTGGTTATAAAAAGGATAAGACCTTTTCACAACAAGCTAATTGATACATATCTAATTGATGTGATTCTTCTCTTATCTACAAATGTGAAATTTTTTACACATGGGATCAATATAAATGGTCATAACTTATAAGTTTTAATCAGCCCCACTTTACCACACCTTGATAGGATTTTAGGATGATATACTTAGTTGTATTATTTTCATTTATTATTTATTGCTTTTTGTGTATAAAATAAAACTTGTGTTTTTCAAACCATGTCATGAATGAGTCTTGTGGCCAACATTACTCCATTTTGTAAGGAGGCATTATGTTTAAGGAGTCTTATGTCTGAAATACCTATCAACATTTCGCTTTCCTAGATTAGACATATTTGGAACACATTTGGACATTAGAGTTTAGCATCTTATTTTTAGGTCATTTTAATTGACCTTATTTGTGTAAAACATTCAACATTAGACATTTTGATGTTAAACTATTTTTACCAAGTCTTTACATAGAATTTTTTGAGATACAACTCCACCCTTGACCAAGTAATAAATTTTGAACCCCTTTGTATTTTTAGACATAGATTTTTTAGAGTTTGTAGAAATACCATCCTCTCTTGTTATGAAACATTTGTCATATACTGACCATGGTTTAATACACACATAGTGGAACTATGTATAATCTAGGATATATAAATGTTTGTATACAGGAAGACTTTATTCAAAAAACTTATGAAGATGATGTTGTTTGGGAGACAGATTCCTATCCATGATATAACATTCAAATAGGGGAAGAGAGTCAAGATCCTTTGGCCAATTATTTGGTCATTAAAAATTGATATATGGAGTAAGATGAAGAAAATATGGCCCATTATAGTCATTACAGTCATAGTGTATTCCAAATTAAAAACCTAAGAGCTCAAAATCAAACATAATTTGCCCAATAAATAAAGTGATGCAAATTATGGGGTTATTATCTAACAATTCTATTTTGAAGGATCAAGTTGAACACCAAATTTTCTTATTCTTAATAACCAAACATTTCATTTTGGGTTTTTAAAAGGAATTAGTTAAATCTTGCACGTTTTAATTTGGGTCTAAAATGAACATGTTAGATCTTGAAAATTTGGCATTTGGTGCCCAAAAAAAATATAACATGATAAATCTTAGAAACATTTCAAATTTGGTGCCTAAAACACATGTTTAAATCTTGAACATTTTAAATTGGTGTTTTGAAACAAACTTAAGATACATCTCACACATTTGGACTTAGGGATTAAAATGAGCTTTATGGTCTTGATTAAATTGGTTTTTTATGAAAATATTCTTTTAATATTTTGCACTTAAAACAAGGGGTCTAGTAACGAACATCATCACATTTCAATTTGGTGCCTAAAATCAAACTTCACTCATAATTGCTTACAAACTATTTATTGATTGTTTGTTTTGTACTAGGGATATCATGTGTATGTTATCCCCCCATCCCCTATAGGGAGCATGGGGGATCAAAAGTGCCTTTACATTGAATTTTATTTCCTAGTACAATGTGTAGAAATAATGTTTCATAGGATTTCCCCAAACTCACATAGTATTTTGTGATCTAAAAGTAACCCTAAAGTTTTTCTACTTGTCTTTTATTTTCATGTATTTTTGGTTATGAAGGGGGTGTCATTGCCTCTCATAGGTTCTCTAGGGAAGCATTGACTTGGGGTTTCATATCCTAGTAATTTTTTAGCCCCTCTCTATGGGGGGTATATAAATTGGGATTACCCTTTTGAGATGGTGTTTTGATAAGTTAAACCATCTCTGATAGTGGAAAGCAGGCATGGAACATATGATTAATTAGGACATTGCACTACACTAAGAAATTGATAGATGTAGTGGTTATAAAAAGGATAAGACCTTTTCACAACAAGCTAATTGATACATATCTAATTGATGTGATTCTTCTCTTATCTACAAATGTGAAATTTTTTACACATGGGATCAATATAAATGGTCATAACTTATAAGTTTTAATCAACCCCACTTTACCACACCTTGATAGGATTTTAGGATGATATACTTAGTTGTATTATTTTCATTTATTATTTATTGCTTTTTGTGTATAAAATAAAACTTGTGTTTTTCAAACCATGTCATGAATGAGTCTTGTGGCCAACATTACTCCATTTTGTAAGGAGGCATTATGTTTAAGGAGTCTTATGTCTGAAATACCTATCAACATTTCCCTTTCCTAGATTAGACATATTTGGAACACATTTGGACATTAGAGTTTAGCATCTTATTTTTAGGTCATTTTACTTGACCTTATTTGTGTAAAACATTTAACATTAGACATTTTGATGTTATACTATTTTTACCAAGTCTTTACATAGAATTTTTTGAGATACAACTCCACCCTTGACCAAGTAATAAAGTTTGAACCCCTTTGTATTTTTAGACATAGATTTTTTAGAGTTTGTAGAAATACCATCCTCTCTTGTTGTGAAACATTTGTCATATATTGGCCATGGTTTAATACACACATAGTGGAACTATGTATAATCTAGGATATATATATATATATATATATATATATATATATATATATATATATATATATATATATATGTTTGTATATAGGAAGACTTTATTCAAAAAACTTATGAAGATGATGTCATTTGGGAGATAGATTCCTATCCATGATATAACACTCAAATAGGGGAAGAGAGTCAAGATCCTTTGGCCAATTATTTGGTCATTACAAATAGATATATGGATTAAGATCAAGAAAATATGGCCCAATTTTTGGCTAGCATACCTATGGTTGTAGAAAAATCCTACAGTAACCCTACTACATAACGATTCCATCAGCGCATGATCCTAATAGAGTCATAGAGGTAGGGCATGATAAATTTCCAAATTTATCGAAAGGGCCTTATAACATGTTTTATAATCCAAATAATGAGTATGCATCTTCTAATAACCCTAATGCTGTTAAACTAGTGCCATATCTAGATCTATGTATGTTTTTCACACAAAGAGTCCTAATAGAGGACCAATTCATGAAAATACATATAACATACCAGGTATATCAAAACTTAGAACATAATTTTAGTAACATTTCCATGTCAAATGTACCCTATATTTAGTCACTCCCTTTAATAATAGTCTTTTGTAGTTGATAGGTCAATAAAATTAGTGTTTATACCCACTATTATAAAACACTTTGGTCAAAAACATGTTTAGTACCCCAACAATTGAAGAAGTGTCTTCTAATTTTATGTATAAAAATGAGTAAAACACAGTGGATAATATACAAACAATGTACAATCTAAACTAAAGTGGTGTTGATACATAAACAACTAGATAATAATAAAATGTGCCTTTAACTAGCACCATTAATAGTTCACAAACTCAAGGAATAGGATTTTCTACATCCAAACCTCAACTAAATACCTCTAATACTCAACCAACTGCTTCTTATATCACTAAAAAACAAGGATTAAGTAGTCAACCAAAGAGTAATGCTTTGCCATAATAGAATGTGATGAATATTACTCCACCCCAACAGGTGAATAGTAATAACAATGAATATCAATCAACCCAAAAAGTAGAGGAAAAACATATTTCCACTTTAATAGTGGGAAACCAATGTTACACTTTGTCAAGTTGCAATGAACATAACTATTCAGTCATATAATAACATGCCAATCCAAAACCAAATGATGTCTACCCAATAATGTGTAAATATTGGTGAATGATAGATGCCAAATCTCTGACATTCATCCACTTCCTAATAGGGATTCATTCAACTAGGAGGTTCTAATTCTCCTCAAGTACATATTAGGAAAAAATTACCTTTTGTATATAATGTGCCACAAATTCAAAAATAGGGTCTTGGTTCCCAAGTCCCTCTCAATCAACCAAGTATGACTAGTTGGTAAGATGTCCCTATTAAAACTCAAAACACATAGTATAGTCATATACCACCATCCCAAAATCAATATTCCTAACATCATAATTGCATACCTAATACCAACCAGAATATCACATCATAATATGTGAAATTTTAAAAATCACACCCTAACCTATACATGCATATTCTTGGTCCATTCCCTAGTAAATGCCTCTATCATACCTCGATCAAATTAATCCACTAATTACCACTATACCATCACCTCATACCAATGTTCCCATAAATTTCCTCAAACAAGATCTATAATAAATGAAAGATGAAATTTCCACTATCCAAGTTGGGAAACAAGTCAAAAATTTCAAGTTGGATGATGTGTGTTCTTACCCTTTCAACATGGATTACTTGTACATGCCATTTATTTAAGGGTACAAACCACCAAATTTTGATAGATATAAGGGAAAAGGTGATCCCAAGGCCCATATTATAGAATTATTTATTTCATGCCAAACAATGGCTTATAACCACATCTATATATTATTGTTGTTTCCAAGAAGCCTATTAGGACAAGCCTTGGAATGGCTCCTAAAGTTATCAAATAATTCAATATATGTTTTTGATTATCTTTTGGATGAATTTGTGTATCACTCATCTTACAATCTCTAGCATGAGATTTCATTGGTAGACTTAACATAAGAAAAATAGAAACTGGATGAAATCTTTGTAAACTATTTGTAGTGATGGAGAGACCTTGCAAGACAATTTACCCATAGTGTACTTGACAAGAAATTAGTTGTTGTGTTTACGAAAAATATACACAATGATATATCCTATTATTTGGATTTACAGTGTGCAAATACATTCAAATAAATCATTGAAAAAGGTTTAGTGATCGAATGAGCCCCTACTAATAGATGTATCATTAAACTATCCTTGTCAAATTAGAATAATGGCCAAAATCAAAACCAAAATAGTGGTCAAAATCCACATCTAGTCTAAACATAAGCATTACAACTGGCATAACCAAATAAAAATGATAGACCCAAGAAATTTAATAATAATAAGAATGTTTTAAGAAATAGAGTAACAGAGTTGTGACATGTCCAAAGGGTGCAATTACCATCTGCTTAGCCTCTACTACCTTTCCATCTTAATCCTTACCAACAAACTTTTCATCAACCTCAACATGTGTAATAAGCATAATATCCTAGACCAATGCATCTATTTAAATAAATGCATCAACCTATGCCTTTTTAAAATCATTCTCCTCTAAGGAGAAACATGCCTACTCATCAATATTTTACTAACCTTGGATATCCTATAAAATTATTCTTTCACAAGCTCATAGTATCTAATGTGATTAAATGGCTTATTCAGAAAGAGTAAATTCATGAGGGGATTGACATGCTAGACTGGTATAAGTCAAAATAATTCTACATTTTTCATAGGGTTAATGGCCATAATTTTTAATGGTGTGTGCAAATTATACATGTAATTCATAATAAGTTTGGAGAGATCACATTATATTTTCTATCTTTTAACTCCAATCAGAGCCTTGGAATCTATCAGATTCATTTTCTCTAACATAACTCTCAATAATAACAATAACAAAAATGACTAGTGAAACATCAATACTATTATTATCAACAACCAAGGCTAAACCCATAGACTCAATAGAACCAACAATGTCAAAACAATGAAAAAAACCAATGTTAGAATGATTGTAATAACAAATCAACATACCATGCAGTCACACATGACTATAATGTAAATATAAGCCATATTGTAGGAGGTCATATTAACTTTATTTACATTAATATAAGACCAATTAGCTAATATCATTTATAATCATACCAAATCAACCACACCATTATATTAATCCTTCCTTTATCTGAGACTACACAAAGGTGAACCAAAAAGTAGGGATTTCCATGTTAGGAGCTTATACTAATAACACATTTTTATCCCATGATTATGCACAAGTGTATCAATAATCATGACTTATCATATCTATTCCACCTCCACCATCATTTATTAGCAACAATGGTCTTTTATCAAATCCTAATTTTGCAATCATAATTTAGAGGTCAAAGATTACCATACTAGGCCCACAACTATTTTCCACTTCACCCATTATCCAACCAACTATTCTACCTTAGACCAAGCCATTTTATATTATCCAAGAAAATACATTTGACATTGTGGAACAAGTGTAAAGTATGTTATCAAAAATCTCCATTTTAGATTTTTTGTATATGTTAACCATTCAAAAAATAACCTTGATAGAGTTACCTGGTCAATCCATAGTTCTAAATGACATATCCCCTTAAAAAAATCAAATTTGGTTAGACACCTCACTCCAAACCAACAAGTAACCGTCAACCAATGTAATATGTCATCCCTTGGTCCACTTCTCAATAGTCCATTATACATCAAAGTTTACATAAAAGGGCACAAATTGAATTGTGTCTTCATCGAAAATAGACCAAGTCTGAATATTGTGTCTGTAAAGATCATCAATATTCTTGGGTACACCTCAACATATCTTCAAGTATAAACTATCACCATCAAATACTATGAAAATGAATAATGAGAATCATAAAGCACCATAAACTTATTAGTTATCATTGGGCACTTGACCCATTATACACTTTTCCTTTTATTAGATCTTAATTTGTCATACAATATGATTTTGGGTAGACCTTGGTTACATGAGACTCATTTAGTCCCATAAACATTGCACTAGTGTATCAAGTTCCCCCATTCAAGAATGGAGTTAGTATTCCAAGATATTTACATCCATATGATCATTGTAAACATCAAGAGGCCAAGTTCAAGAGTTAAAATTACCATTTTGGCATGAATCTAGTCACCAAGTAAGACAAAGGGAAATCTATACTTATTGATTTACCAGAGGTCAATTACATTGAATCTAATACTCTTGATTCACTTTCCCACATGCTACCTCCTAAAATGTCCAATCACTAGACCATCTCAGCTAATATCCTAGGAGAGTATTTGACCCATGACAACTTTCACATTGCAAAATTTCTATAGAACCTAATGTCCTTTGGAAGGCCTAAATCCAAACCACTTTGCATGTAATGGAAAAGAAAGGGTAAATGATATCAACCTATTCCAATCCCAATCACTTTTATACTAGAATCTAGCCAAGATAAAGACCCTATTTAAGGTGATGAATCATTGTTATATAATGACAAGTTGGCTTCTTGTTATAAGATTTCTAAGTATCCCATTCCTAATCGAATCATGGAGAACCGAGACTATGAATGATGAGGCCTTGGTCAAAATCAACAAGGAACACTTGAACCAATTTCTATGACCAAGTACAAATGAAATTATAGACATGGATTTAAACCTCCTGGGATCAATCCCACATATCTTATTCAAATTCCATCACTAATAACTAGTGACAATGATGTTGGCATTGAAGTAGAGTCTAATCATAGCCAATTGATTGACATATCCCATATTAATTTATTTGATAATAATTGTATTTGTGCCCTTAGACCAATCATTCATCATAATCCATTACCATTATATTATTCCCAACTAATAGATTGGGTCCAATAATAATCTAACATACCAATTGATGATTTTTATAATGATGAGGCCATTTATGATTTTTTAGGCCTTAGGGACAATATTCAGTTGGCATAACATAAATTAGGGTTATCAATCAAATTATATGTTGAAGCCTATTTTGGAGAGTGGGTGAACATCCTTAGCCAAAATCAATTAAATAAAACATTGAGGTCCCAAAGTGAAAACCTCTTTGAGGTACTTTTAGACCAAGGAAAAAGTAAAGATAAAGGCTAGTCTAGTGGTGAAAACTTGTTTCAAGTTCCATTAGATGGGGCCATTAAAAATTAATCAAATATATACTAGGAGACCACTAACGACAAACTTATCTATGGTTATAAGTCTAATTTTGAAGAAGCATAAGATTTTGATCAAATCATTCAGGATACTAATGCCAATGAAATTCTCAATGAATCTAAATTCAGTCTTGAAGAATAACATGCATTTGATCACATCCTTTAGGATTATCCAACAACATTTTTCACATGGCCATCCCTCCCCTTGGGGTATTTTAATTCATCACATCTAAGATAACTTGAATAACTAGTCCTAATAGAGGATTTTTACATAACCAAATAGCTCACATCTTTACCCACTATTCTTAAAGATGGTTTGACCCTTCTACTATAAAACACATCAAAGGTTAACATCAGGACTCCATATGACCTAAAATGTATTAAATTAGGTGGATCCCTCACTAGGAGGAGCATGAAGTCCTTATATTCCTATTGAGGGAATTTGTATATATCTTTACATGGGACTATTTTGGCATGCTTAGTTTGAACTCTACCTTAGTTTTTCACCATCTTGTGGTACATCCTGATGTCAAACTAGTGAAACAAAATTTATAAAATATGCATTCTCAAATTGTTCTATTAGTAAATAAAGTGTTAGAAAATCTCTTGAAATTAAGATGTATTAGGCCAATTGACTATTCTGAATGGATTTCCATTCTAGTGATAGTCAATAAAAATCTATAAGGAATTAAAATATACACTAATTAAAAGGACATTAATAAATCTTTCCCAAAGTATGAATTTTCATTTCCAAACATTAACATGATACTTGACTCCACATCATATTATCAGATGTTTTCACTAATGGATAGGTTCTCAGGGTATAATCAAATTTGAATAACACTAGAAGACCAACACAAAACAACATTCACCACTCTATGTGTAACATTATATTATTAGGTTATGTCATTTATTCTTAAGAATATAGGGGCCACTTATCAAAGGGACATGATAATCATATTTCACAATATGATGAATGACATTGTTCAATAATATGTCGAAGATATACTAGGTAAATCAAAGACTAAGGTTGATCATCTAATAGCATTAAGGAGGATATTTGAATGATTACATGCATACAAAGTTATGCTCAACCCTAAGAAATGTGTTTGGTGAGTTTGAGATAGAGTATGGTGAACTAGAAAGCCAACAAGAGGAAGTTATTATAGATCAACTTGTCTAATCACCCCTTATAGATACAAAACCACTCACATTCCAATTTCTTGATGAATCCATTATGACCATCATTGATACACCTCTTGAGAAACAAAATTGGAAGCTCTATTTTGATGGATCATTTAGAAAACATGGATTAGGGGCAAGCCTTTTGTTTATCACTCCAAAAAGGATCTAATCCCTGAGTCATTCATAATCAACTTTCCTTGTACCAATAATATGGATAAATATGAAGCACTCATTATAGGGCTTTAATAGGCCATACAATGGAACATATCTCATCTAAAGGTTTATGGTGATTCATAGTTAATCATCTATCAGGTTACAAACCACTTTTAAACCAAATATGATAAGTTGGTTTTGTACAAGGCCATGATCAACACTCTTAAGAAGCATATTGATGACATCTAGTTTGAGGATATATAAGGGAAAGAAATAGAGTAGTAAATTCCATGGATACCATTGGATCTTTGATTTGAAAAATAGATACAACCAAAGAATACCAGTTTCTCATTGAAAATCTTCTAGCGCTAGCTCATGAACCTTCAATTGTCATAATGATCTATGATATTGATGGTCCCAACTCTACTTGGTATTTTGACCTATATTTATATTTACACAGCCATGTGTTACCACAATATTTATCCTAAAAACAAAAAAAATCCTTCATCCATAATGCCCAACATTATACCTTACTCAGACAAACCCTATACTATCATAATTTTGATGGAAATCTACTTCGTTATTTACCTTTGGTAGAATCTATAATATCATTATGGTAAGTTCAAGAAGGATTATGTGGATCCCACACCAATGGGGAACCCCTATCCAAAAACATTTGTGTATAATTTATTATTGGCCAATGATATATGTAGATGCAACCACATATGTAAAAATATGAGATAAATGTAAATATCATGCTAATTTGATTCATGCCATAGACAAGACTTTGAAACTAATGTTGACACCATGGCCATTTGCTATATGGGACCTCAATCTCACTAGGAAGATAAACCCCACCACATCAGATAGATATAAGCATATCCTTACCACCATAGAATATTTCACTAAGTGGGCTGAAGTTATACCCCTCACATGATTGGAAAGGAAATTTCCAAATTCATATTCAACCATCTTGTCTGTTGTTATGGTATCCCTTCTGAAATTATATTAGATAATGGAGGATAACTCAAATATAAGGATGTTGAAAATTTATCTGTCAAGTATAAGATCACATAAAATTGTACCATGGCATATTACCCTCAAGGTAATGCCCAGGTTGAAGAATCAAACAAAACCATTATCAATATTTTCAAAAATATTGTCAATAATGTCGATCATGATTGGCACCTTTAGATATTTTGTACCCTATAGGAATACAATACCAATCACTCTACTCCCACATAAGCCAATCCATACTCATTTGTTTATGTCATTAAATCTATTCTTCCCATTACGGTTGAGTTTCCTTCATTACACATCTCTTTGAAACATGTCCTGGATGATGATGACTATTAAGTAACTCACTTTTAATAGATGGAGTTACTTTATGAGAAATGCATGTATGTAGTGAATAACCTTTTAAGCATATTAGAATCAACTCCATGGCCACTACAATCAGTGTGTGAAACATAAACAATTTAAACTTGGTGATCTTGTAATCAAAGATAACTGAAAGAATACCATGGCCAAAAAGAAGGATAAACACAAGTTCAAGCCCAATTGGGTTGGTCCTTTCATCATTGTTATATACTATGGCACATGATCATATAGGCTCTACACATTATATGGGGATGAACTTGATGAGCATATGAACATTATATACCTCAAGCATTAATACACTTGAGTGACTCAATGTATGGTCTATGAAGACAATTTCAAGGTGTACCATATTATCAACATTCTTCTTTATACCATAACTTTCTATCATCCTATCATCATATCCTCTTATCAGCCTATCAATTTTTTTATCACTTATCCATTGTACCATTATATTCTTTCAACCAAAGCATATTTTGAGCCATCCTATCCTAGCCTATTTGACCTTGGTTCATTCATTGGTTTCACATTTTTAGCATGAAGAATCAAATTAGTTTGAATAGTTGTTTCAATAATTCCATACAGAGCTAACTTTTTGGAGTAGTAATACAAAATTTTTGGTAGTCACATCTTTCATTTCTTGTTTTGTTCTTATATCAAGTTTGTTTATGTGACCCTGATTATATCTACCTACATGGTCAAATTAGTGTCTCATATATATTTATATTAATTAAAACCACCTTTGGGAAAATTAGTATCATTTATCTATTCCATTGTATCTTAGTTATAATTGCCTATGGACAAACTATGAGAAACATTTCTTTCTTGTGCCTTGACATATCAACTTGCCATTTCATATGCCATACTATGTCACTACCAACTATGCCTATTTTGTTTGAATTGATTAATACACTAGTCAAATTCCTCCACTATAAGGTGGAACTACTATGACCTAGGTCCATTTTGGAAATATATGGGTCATGCTTAATGATTTTTTAGGTTATCTCATTCCCCTTTTCCATCACACTCTCACTATTTTATGAGCATCCATTCAAATTACACATACTCTTGTCATTTTTCAAGCTTGGATTATTTAGTATCTCTTCATCCTCAATAAAGTTGAGATACTTTGAAAATTACAAAAACATTTGAAAATAATTTTAAAAAACCAAAAACATTGACCACTTCTTTGCCATAAGGATTGTGGGAACCCTTACTAAGTCATAAAAACTCACTTGTCACTTAGTTTCCCCATCCTTTTTGGCCCCTTGTCCCATAATCTTACCTTTTTGGGAGTTCATTCCTATTATTCATATATTTTTTATTATCATCATTTTATTCCCATTTATTGAGATAATTACATTTGGCATGAAGTTTTGTTGGATATATCATCCATGGAACTATGTAGGCAATGTCTACTTACCTAATGCATATGGAGACAACTTGACCACCCCCTTCCTTTTCATTCCATTCCCACATCATTTTTTTTTGTTAAGTTGTCATCTATTTTTTAGGGGAAATGTTCATTATATTATTTATGTCACATTTTTTATACTAACATTAGGGAATAATTATTGTTTGTTTCCTTTTTGCTTTTTGTGTGCCTGTTTGTTTGTTTTCAAGACTATTTCCTTGATTTAGTCTATGTGCATTCATTAGGTGATTCCTTGTGAATTTATACTTGAATCCATCCATATTAATATCTATACATTATCATCATGGTTTTTATCATTAGTTTATTATTTTCCTTTTATTATTAGATCATGGGAGTCAGTCTTTATGCATATTTTGGCCAAGTCCTCATGATGTTCTATCATGAGGCCTACCATCACATGCTAAAGAAAAAATCACCTTTGAGATGTCTACACATCAACGGTAGTAATGAAATATCTTTAGTACAATAATATAAATAATCCTAATCATATCCCAAATAGAGTAATTAAACAATAAAAGAATTTCTACCTTTTCTAGTTTAGTTAAGCATCTCCCTAATAACAGGTTGTCTTAATTCATTGTCATCCTTTGTATCAAGTTGTTATCATCATGTTTTCAATAATCAACCACCAATATTATTTTTCATAATTGGGGTACAATGCTTATAATTTCCTATGGGAAAACCATTGTACACCATCCCACCTGTATTCTCAATGGTTCTAAATGCCTTTGGGTAAATCATTTATTGTCACCAATTTGAGGGTTAATGATTATAACAACCTTTGGATAAATCATTCAATTTCCTCTACCCACTTGGGGTATGTTTTTATCTCGTTTATCTATCCTAACTAGGGCATATCCATATTTTCAATGATTATAACCACCTTTAGATAAATCATTGTGTTATCATACCATGTTTGCCACTATCAGGATATAATGCTTATAACCACTTATGGGTAAAGCATTGAAAACCATCCCACCTATATTATAAATGATTCTAACTACCTTTGGGAAAATCATTGTTTTGTCACCAATTGGAGGGTTGATAATTATAACTACCTTTGAGAAAATCATTCATGTTCTTCTGTCCACCTAGGGCACATTTTTATCCTATTTGTCTATCCTAATTGGGGTATCTCTAGCTTCTCAATTATTATAATTTGAGTAAATAATTATGTTATCATACCATGTTTTCCACTATCAGGGTACAATGCTTATAACCACCTTTGAGAAAACCATTATAATTTCCCACTTGTATTCTCAGTGATTTTAGCCAACTTTGGCCAAATCATTTTGTTGTCACCCCATAATTTTCATTTTTTTAGCCCACTCATTTTTTTTATTTTGAGGGACCATTTTTCAACCCATTTTAAAACTACTCCCTTAAAGGGGCATTCTATAATTTATCCATTTCCATTGAAGTCAAATAATAAAGAACAATTTATTCTTTGAGAAGATGCTACTATGCTTATATCTTACAACACCTTCCCAAATAAGGGCAAATTGTAGACACCTAAAAATGGCCATCAATGAATTTATATCCAAATTTAGATCAATTATTACCAACTTTTGCAAATCTAACCTAATAATGTTTAAACATCTCAAATTTGGCCTCTTCAAATGCAATTAAATTAATTTGGCCCATAAATTAATAAAAAAGAACAAATACACACATCAAGTTAATTCAAATCTCATCAAAATACAAAAATACTAAAAGGAATTAATTAACATTCAAATCCTAATCAAACCTAATTGAATTCATCCATGAGAAATTAAAGTAATTATCAAAAGGGAAATTAAAAAATCAGTAAATATCCTAATTTTTCATCATTATCTTTTGTGAGTTATCATTTTCATAAAATATCTGACCCATGCCTATTCCATGCTAATAATGATCATTTGACACATTTTAACCCTATTTTGGTTAACTAAGACAATCAAGGTTATGATTAAACTCATTCCATATCATTTCAAAGCCTGTAAAAGCAAGCTTAGAGCTATTCATTTAGAGAGCTTGGAACATAGTAGAGTTATAATGTAGGATTTGATTCATGAAGTAAATACATAATGTTATAATGCTAAAATTGAGCCAATCCAAACCATTTTCAAGCAATGTCAAGACAAATATTAGCCACACATGGTGCCAAGAGGAGATAGAGATAACAAGACCCCATCGATGAAGACTTTTTAATCACAATCCAAATAAGCCAATAAACACATCATTTGGAGTATTCAAGGAAGGTAAGGTAAATTTTTAAGTTTATTTATATTTTAGTTAATCTTTGTCATTTTTTATTTCTCACCAAGATCCCCTTATGATCTAGGAATGGAGGTGTTATGCTTTGTTATTGTGTTTTTATCATTTTAATTTCATTTTGAGACTAACACTTGATCTAACCTCCCCTTCATCATCAAATTCCTCTCATCACAAGACTCTCATATTGAATATCCCATATTATATTCACCCTTCTTAACATGTGTAGTGTTTCATTGGGGGGTTGATCATGCCATTTCAAAGAGTGATTTCCATGAATAATTTTACAGACCCTTGAGAATCACTTGAAGTCATGCTTAGATCTGAGGTAGTTAGAAGTGGAAATTCTAGGATCAACCCACATTGATGGGGGAACATATTATATCTATGGATTTCTATCTCAAAAATATCATCACTATCTCTTTACATGATGCTTGAAGTGGAATATGGTGCACTGACTATGAATTAGAGGGCCATAATATGACTAACTACCCATAGAAAAATGTGCACACCTTATTTCTACGTATAATTTTTTTAAAGAAGTGCATGATGTCTATAATTTCCATTTTTTACAATGTGCCAAGCAAGTCAACATCACTATCTATTGTCAGTTATGTGATGCTTACACCCATACCACTATTGATTACTAGGTGATTAAAAAAATACATGATAACCTAGAAAGAGTTACATGACAAGCCACCATAGCAGTTGAAGGTTAGGCTAACCAGGGTAATAAGGGATACAAAGAATAAAACATAGGATTTTATCTTCAAGGAGGTGCCATAGCATGAGGAGGAGGATGTGGTGGTGGAAGCTTCCCACTGCACTCATGTTATAAGTGTGTCTCAATAGAACATTATCAATGTGACTTCCCTACACATCCCATGTGTGGGTTTTATTAAGGATCCCATAATGTCGAATAATTATCTAACCTATACAAAAAATTGACCCAAGTAAGGCTTGATATAGAAAAGGGTGCATAAATGATTAGGCACAAGTATAAAATGGAAAATTGGACCCCAAAAGCATAACCTACATGTATAGAGGCAATCAAGGTATATGAAACTATACATATTAGGTTCACCACTTAGTCACTAATTGTGCTAGTATTTGAGTTATGCCTTGAGTATGGGGATGAGCATTTCCATGAGTGTATAATGAAACATAAACCCAAATTTATGCCATACATAGACCCAACACACCAGAAATATGTGTTACAGTATGTTATGAGTGTCATCCAAAACCTACAAGGGGAGATCTAATTAGCATGAGACTTAGAAGCATAGGTTTCCACCTCTTTTAAGAATTAATATAGGCAAGAAGTTGAGGTATAAGAATTAACTACGACCTTGCACCTATTGTAGACAAAAATAATGTTACCCATATTGAATAACTTGATCATAGAACATGAAGGTCAAAATCAATTTGAGGTCACCATGCCATGCATGGAGAGGGTGTGATAAGTTCAACTTACACAAAATGATAAATAAACCAAAAACTCCTAGTGAATGCCAATATTGATGGATGGTATATTTATGAGGTTCTTATACATGTAGATCCCAAAGTCAACATATTAACCAAAAATACCTATGAAAAAATGGGTAGGCTAGCCTTGAGACCTTCCCCTCATGTAAACTTCATGGCCAATAAGACTCGAGAATAGCCAATTGAAATTTTGAAGAGCATATTTTTAGATATCATGGGTGTTGAATTATATGCTAACTTTGAAGTAATAGAGATAGCAAAGTAAGAAAACTACTTGACACTATTAGGAAGGTCACGGTATTATGAAAATAATGTAGATATTAACTTCAAAGGGTGCTACATGACATTTGATAATGGAAAGGATAGGGTATTTATACCCCTATCAAATTACCAAGGACCCTTTATGTCAAAATTATGGAAATTGAGGATGAGATAAACCACATCTATAAAATCATGACATAAGGCATTGAGACTCTAAACCCAAATGATCAAGGAATCCTCTCTTGGGAAGATGGACAGTCAACCTAAAATACCATCTACATTGGTTGAGATCTATGATTGGGGAAGCATATGAGACCACTGGTCAACAATGTCACTTGGTGTGCATAAAGGTGCCAAAACTAATAAATATAAGCTAGGTATAGATCAGGCATGCTTCCAAAATATGGGTCCCTTACACCAAGAAAAGGGGAAAAAGAATGTCTCACCTTGGTAAGGTCAAACTTGTAGTGCTTCTAGGATATGAATGGAGTAATCCAATAGAATATTATATTTGTGACCTTGAGTCATGCATCTCAAAATATTTGGATATAATGGGCATACTAGTATACACATTGAAGAGCACTATCGATCATTGGTGGTAGTTGTAAAATTCTAACTTGATAACTTGGTAGGATGTAGAGGTAGTTTATTTATACTAGGTTTAGAAAGAGCAATGAGGACCTGGATCTTTCAACCTGCTCTAGTTACTTTAACCCTATCACACGTGTACATACTTTCAAAGAAATGTGGACTATTTGTATAAAAAATCCACAAGGAATCTATGGGTGCATGCTTTCTATAAGACCTTGGGTGCAAGCATGCAATTTAGTCAATGATATATGCCATGAGATATACAACTGGGATGCCCTTAATGGGTAGTTTCTTCACACCTTCTCCTTTTTTTATAAAAACTTGAATTGATTGATCCACTATAGATATTTTGAAGGTCAGTATTTGAGGACACTATAATATTAGAGAAGTGCATAAAAGACATGTTTGATAAAAAGGGTTAGCATTTCAAACCTTGTTCAAAGAACAGACTCTAAATAGTGACTCTAGAGATGAAGATGGTGAGACATAGAAGGAACATAACTTGAAGAATTTGATATATAAAAGGAAGTTAGTATGACAAGTTAAGGATAGTTCCCACAAATAAGATCCTACCCATATTTGGGTAGAAATAACCAAGTGTAGTAGACAAGTTGAGGATTCACACCAAGAGAAGAATGAACTCTATTGACTATTGTTAATAACTACCAAGGTACAGATTAGTTCAGAGGGGGAACCTCATTGTGGTAGTAATGCACCTTAATAAAAATTGGTATTAATTTGGATGCTTATTAACTCTATCAATCTTATACCAATTCTTTTTTAGAATAATAAGCATCCAAAGTAATAGAGAAGAATGAACTCTATAAAATGTTGTTAAGAATGACATCTAAGACCCTAGCATAAGGGTATAAATTCACCTTGTTAGCTCCAAACTATGCCCTAGTGGATAATGGTTCAACGTTAAAAAGGCCTTCTTGTACATTAGCACCACAGGGAACAGGGTGTGAAATTCAACATATCCAAATTCATTACTGAGGAGATGTTCAAGAATGTGTAATAGTGCCATCAAACATCTGAAACCTTCTGAAGGGGTTATATGTTAATTCTCATAACAATAAAGGAGATAGGTGTGCTAGATGGTGATGACGACCACCTATGGGTGTTTCCACCCACCCATGAGTCCCCTATGTTCAAGTATTAGGACTTGATTTTCCCACCTAGCTTCTTATAAAAGTATAAAATAAGGGTGAAAGGGTGGTATTATAGGTACATATAATCCTTTGAGGAGTGGTACATCCCTTAATAACTTTCAAAACAACTAGTGGGAATGGTAACCTTTGTCATGATGCAAAAATTATATGTGGTGCACCTAGCACTCCCAGATGGGAACATATCAGTATGGCTCTGGTTACCTTATGCATTCTTTTCTAAGTATTTTATGGTGGCACTAAGGATAATACCCAATGTGCAACAATTGAATATCTTGGTAAAGATCATGGATTAAGATAGAAGCATGATGAGGAACTAGTTTGTGCATCCTAGAGACAAGGCTACCAAAGATGAGGAATATGACACTAACATGATGGATATCAATCCCATCCATAGAGTGATAATAAATTGAAGGATATTTAACCTTTGCTATGAAATTAAACTAAAAAATAAAGGTGATAACCCTAGAAAGTATGATGATTTCCCTTCCTATATGAATATAAAATCAACGGCACACTAAAGCTGAAGGAAAATATACCCCAAATAAAATGGGGTGAGATGCTAGAGTAAATCATAGAGTGCAATAAGTTAAGTATTGCCTCCAAAAAAATTTCAGCCCTCTCTGAAGAAGTCTGTGGCGTTCATGCAAGAGATTGTTTCTTCTACAAAGAATTACAAGTAAAATATTTAAAGACCTATTTCATTCCCTAATATAACTCTTGCAAAGATGGAGAAAGAGGTGACCCTCACACCCATAATAAATGAGAAAACTGAAGAAGACTAAGTAGGGACCTATAACCTATAGATATAAAAATGAGAAGATGATCTAAGTATCAAGAATGTGAAAGAATAACTATAAGGTGGCATGAATTCCATGATTTATGAAACATAGGAACCAACAAGCCCCATATCTAGTGCATAAGCATCCACACTACCTCTATAAAGAGTTGAGGAAAAAAGAGTGGCTTGGAATAAAATGGGATTTATTAAGGAAGACATTAATTTGGAATTTGAATAGAAGCAAAGAATTTCTTAGGAAAAGGAATTAGACAAGTTAGAAAAAAGATCCCTTTAGGTTTTCACAACCATAAGACTAATAATTTGAGTGGTTAGGGAAGCACCAAGTGACCCCTCCAAGAAGTAAAAATAATTTGAGAAAGAGGTATGCCCAAGTATTGAAGGGGTGCCTAAATAAAAAGAAGGCAATACTAGTGCCTTAAATTAACAAATAAAGATAGTGGAGGGACCCAAATAACAATAAGGAAATGATGGCACCTAAGGAATTTCCCTAGAGGTAAGTATTGAAAAACCCTAAGATGAAGATGTGGATGAGGGGGAGAAGTCTAAGGAAGAAACACCCAAGGATCAAATAACACTAAAGAGAGTGATAGCACCAGTGAAGAGGAAGAAGTACAGATAAAAAAGGAAGTCATTTATAAGGATGACAAAGATTTGAATATAAGAGAGATGATGCAAAAAGGATGGGTGGATGAAGACATATACATGTATGACACTATGCCTCTCCAAGCCACCATGACCATGATGCTCAAACAAATCTCATTTTCACTATACCACTACATGGATGAGCCCCAATTTTAGGTGCCTAGAGTAGCTACTTTGAGCATGGAAGATCCTAAAGAGGGTTAAGACTCCCTCCTTATTAACCCTCATTTCATAAACCTAGTCTAATTTGGTAACATTATGATAAGAATAGACATAGAAGTTATGTTTTAGAACACCAAAAACTATGGTAAGGGGAGAAAATGGAAAAATATCCTCAAGGAAGCTAAGGATGAGGTGTAAACCAATAAGTTCAAGATAAAACAAATATATGAGAATGTGGAGGCAACTAAACCATATCTTTTGGTCAATGTCAATACTTTAGACCTTTCAGAGGCTGATAAAAATTTTGTGTTGGTGGAGCATATGCTCCCAAGGTTAAAACCCGAATTGGCACGAGAAAAAGAAGAAGATATCAGCCTCTCACATTAGAAAGAGCTAGTTGATAGGCTCCAAGAGGTATAAGACCTCTTATCTAAATTATAAGAGGGAATAGAGGCAATAAACTCCTTTTTCTCAAGCTTCTCCAATAAAACCTTAGTCATAGATGCATGCCTAAAGTAAACAAAGGAAGAGAAGAATTTAATGGTGAAAGTATACTCAATAAGTAGGTTAGAGTGGGTGAAAATAATGGGGAACATCAACATGCTCAACAACTAGATCAAAGATCAAGAGAGAATATGGAATCACTCTTTCATGATCTACAAACTAAGGCCTATGAGTAAGGACCAATCTTATATGGGAGTGTGGAAAAGGTAAAATCCAATATCAAGGCCTTTCTTAAGGAGAGGGAGAAAATGGATGTGCTTGTACTCACTATTACATTCATCGAGGTAGATAATGCCATAAAAGAAATAAGGTTTTCCATTAAGGGATATGAAGACTTTAACATCAAACTTAATGATAATTAACCTAAGTTTTATGTTCTTAAAAGTTTGATAGCTTAGTCTAAGGTAGGACTAAAGTTTTTGTATGGGGTAAAATTTTTGGCCCTTTATCCCATTAAGTAAAGGATTCATTCAAACATGACATCCACCTAGGCACGAAGGAATATTTTTGTGTAGTGGTTAGCCATTTAGCATTATGGTACCAACTAGAGGGTATAGTACATGTCTTATGCCAACTGGTAGGAGGCTAACTATCTCTTAGATTTTGAGGTCATCTTCTAGGATTGGTGAGATGTGGTAATTGTAGCACAAAATTCATGGATTCAAAGAGCAAGTGGTTATGATTACCAATATTTATATTAGAACTTTACATGTACCTTCCACCCTAATAAATGTGTTCCTAAAATATATTTAAGGAGCATGAACCAAATGAAACAAAGAGGTGAATAATTGTAGTGGAACTATGTCAAAATGAATCCTTGATAGACATTACTTTAGTAGCCTTTAGGCATAGGAATATTATGGAATCCATGAAGGATTGAATTATAAGTGCCCAGCTCATCTATGAGCCTCTATATCATTAAGTAGTATGAATTAAATATATACTATGTCATCAATTTTTATTAATGATGATGATTATCACATTAAAATATACTCTATCTGGTTTACTTATCTTTTTTAGTTACTAATGTAAATGTTTATATATGTAATGATATACTTAGAATGGAAATATGTTAATTAGTATTCATGAAGTTTTATTGGTTCACATCTTTAATGGAGTCCCTGTAAACTTATATGATGTCATCATCATTTTACATAAATAATGAATATCAATTCTACACCAAGTATTCCTATCCTTGTTAGATGCATGTGTATAGCACAAGTAGTTTAAGTGAAAGTAGCCTTATGACCCCTTAATCACCTACATGACACCAGACTTAGTTCATTAAAGGCTTTCACCTTTAGATATACTTAACGCTTTTGTCTAATTGTGTAAGACCCCTAACTGAAGCTTTATGTCATGACACAACTAAACCAATGTGAGCCCTAGTTCTTTCTTAGCTACACTTTAGGTGAGGGCATAAGACATGTGCCTTATGTGGATTAATGTTAGTGAAACTAGGTGTTCAAGTGTTAAGTGAAAAAGGAATATCCCATGATTATGTTTGGTTAAAGTAAACCAAGAACTAAGATAAGTTTATGTTCTTTCTTACAATATTGTGGGTCCATTATCGGGACCCATGTTAAATTTTGTTGTTGTAATGGTGTCATAGGATGATGTATTAACTTTCCCTTGAAAATATCAAGAATTGGATGTAATATGTGGAATATAGCTTCATACAAAATGATGCAGGAGCATTTACACACACATCTTTAGGCAAGACATGGCTACAAAGCATGTTCAAATTCAAATTTCAAATCATTATATTTTCCCTCCTAAATGTTGTTGATGAATAAAATGTAAAAAGTAAAAGTAAAAAAAAAGGAAATTGTTAGGCTATTGAGGAAATCAGGGAGAAATGGTTGAAAATATTTTCAACCTTAGCATATTGTTAAAGATTAAAAAAACAAAAAAAACTGTATTTTGGTTTCCTCAAGCCAAGTTTGGCGTAGAGGTTTGGAGGAGGTTTTTAATCACAAAATATAGTAAAAACAAGAAAATTAAATATAAAAGAGGATGAGAGGAAGGTGGTGTAGAAGAGAGAGGAAGGACAAGAAAATGCCTCTCATTCAAGAGAAGTGGTTGTAAGGAGAGGAAGCATAGAAAATTCATTATGAAAGAAGAAAGGATGAGCAGGATGCAGAACCAAGAAGGAGGACCTTGTTAGGAAGAGGAAGAGTCAAGAAGGCAGGCCAGAATAGAATTCACCATTGGAGGCCAAACATGAGCAGATGAAGAAATTGCAAATATAGATTGAAAATGGATGGACTTTGGCCTCTTACTAGGAAGGTATCTTGTTTTTCTATCTATGTAACTACCATTGTACGTAAAACTGAAGGCATCCCTAACATTGTAACTACCATTGTAACTAACATATGCTAAAGATAGAGTAATGGTTTGAATATGTATAGGTGGGATGCGTTGGGCGCGCAGGAAGTGTGCCTAGAATTTGAATTTTTTGGGTGGAAAACTAAAGGTGTCCCATCAGATGTGGAGAGCATAGGGTTGAAGGTGAGAGAAAAGTTGCTTGTGGAGAACCAGGCAACAGGTACAGACCCTGGAGGGATAACAGGAGGTGCAAAAAAATTTTGGGGGCAGAATGTGCCGCTATTGGAAATAATGGAAAACTGTCAAGTGCTTCTAATCCTTTCAGTGGGATTTGTGTCTCCCATCTGGATTCTACTCCTACTGTGTTGGGGCAGGAGCATGAAAAGGAGAAAGATAATGAAAATTCTTCAGAAATGCTGAAGGCAGAGAATGCAGAGCAAAAGAAGTGGTCATCTCTGTTTAGCAAGAAACCCAATGGAAAATCTATTTTCCCATCGGTGACTGCTAAATCTTGCTGGGAGAAAGGTGAGTTTCAAGTTTTCATTCTAGACCCTTTAATAGATTTCTCTATGTTTTCCATGGATTTCACCCTAGTGGGTAAATTTTTAGGAGCAAGACCAGATCTGGAATCTCTTAAAAAAATGGTTAAAAGGAAATGGGTAATTAGAGGAGAGATAGAAATGGCACCAATGATGAATGGTTTCTTCTCATTTATTTTCAATTGTAAGGAAGACATGAATATGGTTCTGGGTGGAGGACCATGGTCTTTCGGTAAATGTTCTCTTACTATCAAAAAATGGGAGCCCAATATGGATCTATCAAATTCTTTTTTCTTAACCACTCCCATTTGAGTTAGACTTCCTAGACTCCATTTAGAGTTTTGGCATGAGGAAATCTTTAAAGGTATTGCCAGTTCTTTTGGTGAACTTGTGGCAGTGGATAAAGCTACGGCTTCCAGATCTAAACTTCAAAGTGCCAGACTTTATGTCAAAGTGGCAGACTTGAATCAAATCCCAGAAAAAGTGGATATAATATCCAAGCTGGGCAAAAAAACTCAAGGGATTTTTTTTGAAGATTTGCCTAATTCTTTCTATGCTTGTAAGAAACAGGGGCACTTCATTAAAAACTGTCCGTCTAAAAGCAAAAATCTTCTGAGTGGTGCTTTGGATGGGAGAAAAATTCAGCATAAGAAAGAATGGAAACTAAAGGAAGATCATAGACAAGAAAAAAAGAAGAGTGAAGATCCTAAAGATTTAGACGAAGAGGCGGATAAAGAGCCTTCTTGTGAAGAACCCAAAGATCCACAAACTGAGGTGTATAAAGAGTTTTTTGTTGAGAAAGAAAATTCAAAAAAAAAAGGAGATGGACTGCAAACAGATATCAAAATCCCTGAACAAAGAATAGAAGATTTGATGGATTTATCAAGACAAATCATTTGCTATCAAAGGATAGAAGAGCAATGGGGAGATGCTGATGACAAAAGTGTACTAGAAGGAGAAATCTTGGATAAAGATGTAAATAATTCAGAAGAGGGAGATATTCTCCTTTCTCAATCTAGGGAGATTCAAGCTGATAATGATATCCCTTTGGAGGAGCTTCAGGAGAACCAAAGAAAAAGGGGTGGAAAAAACACGAATACTAAGGGAGTAGAAATGAGAAGCAATAAAAAAGACCAAAAAACAAAGGTGAAATAGCTGGTTTTTGCTCGGGATAAACTCAAAAAAAGAGATGAATAGCATCGTAAGGTGAAATTGGATATTGGCTCTCCTGATAAACCCAGAAGAAGACCCATAAGGAAAACTAGAGAGCTAGAAAGTATGCAGAATATTATTGATGGCAGATAGGCAACTATTCTGGATTTTACCCCTAAAAATAGATATTAGAGCATCTTGAGGGATATTAGGGGGTTGTTTGTTTAATGGTTTTTTGAGGTTATCTTGTATAACCTATTTTTGTTGCTACTTATTAGTAGGTTTAAGGATGGCTTTTCGTGGAGCATGGTAATGCTTTATCTTTTTTATTCCTGTTAAAGGGTTTCGGGGCCCCTTCAAAACCTATTTTTACCTTAATCTAAAACTACCATTGTACGTTGACATATTCTATAAATCCTTTGGTTGTATGAGATAACTATGTATTTGCAAATGCACTAAAATACTGAGAAGCTCATTATTGAATGTGTTGGAATTGATTATGCCTATTTGAAAGCTTATTAGCCATGGGTAAAATAGTCCTGAGTTTAATCATGAATCCACTAATTCTGTTCGTGAACTTGTTAAAGTGTTGTATCGGATACCCCAAAATTTGGGTCCATTTGTTGTACATTACAGTGCTGGTATAGGAAGAACTGGTGCATTTTGTACCATAAGTCATACCATTCATAGAATTCTAGAGGGAGATTTATCTACTCTTGATTTAAGTGAAACAATTCATCACTTCAGAACCCAATGCAGTGGGATGGTTCAGACACGGGATCAATACTCATTTTGTTATGCTGCCATTGGTGATGAACTTGAAGATCTTATTTCCCAACAAAAGATAAACTAAATCTTATGGAAGCCTAAAGGATAAAGAATCTCCTGCAATTTCCTTTGGTTTGAAAAGAGTTAGGAGAGACATGTATATCTGCATAGTCTCGAATGTCTTTTATATTGTAGGACATTTGGAAATGTAAATGGGATACACAGACCTAAGCCTGTGAAAAGCCAGGAAGTAATGTGCCCTAAAATCTGAGATTCTCTATTTATAGTTCAAGCCCACCAACCCATTAAGGTGCATCAAATGGAATCGGCACTAAAACAGCTCGTGTTCTTGCATTACGAGGTGCCCATGTAGTTTTGGCAGTCAAAAATGTTAATGCTAGTAATATTCTCAAAGAATTTATCATCAAGGAAATTGACAATGTTAAATTAGAGAGTTTGTAGTCTGAGGAGCCCTGCATTATTTGGTAACAGAGTAGACTCATTAGCAATTGGAGAGACCTGTTAATAAAAAAGCTGAGCCCATGAGCAGAGCTTGAAGCTCACCATTAGAACCATGGGCATAGTTGGTGTTTGGGATTGAGTGCCAACAGAGGAGGAGCTTCAGCTTATGATGAAGAAAGGTTGAAGGACTTTGGTATTGAGAATATCGAGGATTTGACTCTAGTTGAAGATTCATGAAATAAAGGAATGAACTGTGGGTTTGCCTTTTTGGAGTTCTCAACACATTTTGATGCCACGAATGCTTCCAAACAGCTACAAAAATGGAAGTCCATTTGATTCAGCACCAATATTGTTTTGGGTTTTACTACCATAGAGATGCCTTGTTTTACAAATGTTGTTATGAAAGATAAAGACTTGTCAATACTATAAGGTGAGAGTGAGAAAGTTTTAGTTTTTGGGATTACCATAAGGCTTATTGTTCAAATCCATCCACATAAATCTTTCAAACAGTTGTTGCAAGAACAACATTACTCCTGTGCAGGTTGTTACAAGCACCTGGATATAGCAAAAGGCTTGATGAAAGATTTGTCTATATGTTAATAACCCTATTTGTATGTTGACTCAAGTGCACCAGTTGGTAAAGAGTAGTCTAAGCCAAGCCAAAGGCAATTTTCATCAATTTGGTATCAAAGCTTGAAGCTCTTGGGACTTAGGAATTGATCATAAGTTGTTGTAGAATTTGGAATGGTTGCATTTGTCAATGATGTTACAGTTGTGACAGGATTTGGCTAGAGGATCACCAGGACAAGTGCTAGAAGACCATGGGAAGAAAAGGTATGCATAATTGTGCTATTTGATTTGAGTTATTGTGCTAAGAAGTAATCAAGTGAAGAAGTTTCAGGTTCAAGATAGTCAAGCCATTGAGGCTTAAGAAGAGAAGAAGCCAAGGAAGGCTTAGTGAAGATCCAAGAAGAAGCTTGGATAATTTGCCAAAAGACTAAGGTGAAATAGACTTAGGTGAGGTAAAGGATGGAGTCTGAAGCTTAGAAGAAGAGTAAGTGAATGCTCAAGAGGAAGATCCAAAGCAAGGTAAGCTTGGATTTATGATTTGTATTTGATGAAGTGTTGTATAAGAGTTGCTACAGGATTGAGAAAAGGATCAAAAGACTAGGATGCAAAAGGCCTAAGTGAGATCAAGGAGATTGTCAAAAGACCAGTCAAGGAGAAAAGGCTTGAGTGAGGATCTCATAGATGGAAGCATTGTTGAAGGCACTGTAGAGCAGCAAGATATATGAGGACACCAAGAAGAAAGTAAGCATCCAAAAGAAGAAAGGTTTGGATAGTTTTGTAATTGATAAAGAGATTGCTAATTTGAAGAGAGAGTTAGCTAAGATTAAAGATGAATATGAGTCTTGGATGCAGTTGAATAGGAAAGCATGGGTATGGCCAATGAGGAAGAGGATGAAGTGGCCAATAGATCTCCTAGTGAAAAGGAGAAGAAGGCAAAATGAGATTGCCATGAAGAGAGAAGCCCATAGAGGCTTGAAGAAGATAAGAAGGTTGCCAAGTGAGCAGCAGGAAGGAGAAGTTGAGAAGAAGGTTCTCATTGAGGAGAACAAGAGAGAAGAAAGAAAAGGTGAAGTGCCAGGAAGAGCACTTGAGAAGATGAGAGTGTTGATGAAGAAATCACTGATAGGGACCTTGTGGTCTCTTGTTTTTATTTCTAATATTGTCTTTGAATGGGTAAGTGTAGGTATGAGCAGCCTTATGAAGGTCAAGAGAAGGGCCTTGGAGAGAGAAGAGATTGGTGCAGGAGAAGACACCAAGTGCACAAGTGAATGTGTAGGAGAGAAAAGTAAGTTTGCTGTTGTTGATAGGGCAGAAGAAGAGATGCATTGGTTAATGCATGAGAGAGGAGAGATGGAAGATGAAGATAAATTCCATGATGCCATTGAATGCCAGGAAGAAGAGGAAAGAGGACAGCCAAGCACAAAGGAAGAGAAAGATTGCTCTGTGGAACAAACTATCAAAGAGGTAAATGAAGTGTTAAGTGCTGATTTTGATTGTTATTGTGAGCATGAAGATATTAATACATAGGTTAGAAGAGGCAAGAGGAAGATGAAGTCCTCACACAAAGTAGCCAATCATGGATATGTGATGCCTAAGTGGATGGTGAAGCACAAAAGCAAGCAACAAGTAAGTAAGCAGGCAAGTTTATCTTATAAGATTGATTTTTCTCATATAGATGTGCAAGAAAATAAAAGGACAAACAAAGTTGGTTTTTTAGTATTGTCAAAAGAGCATGGTTATAGGATGCCTAAATGGCTTGTGAAGTCAATTGATAAGAGAAATAATCAAATGTGGGTGCCTAAGAAGGCTAAGAGTGAAGAAGATGTGAGTGTTGAGACAGCAACACCAAGAAATCAATGGAAACAGGTGAAGGATGAACAAGTACATGGAAAGGTAAGTCAATTGCTTGCAATAAATGGGATAATGATGTTTTTGAATCATTTAATAATATTTTTATGGAAAATGAAGAATGGAAAGTGGCTATGAAAACTAATGTGCAGCAAGGAGAGAGTTTAAAATGGATGGATGATGGGGAAAGGAAAGAATATGCAGCAGAACAAACAAGATGGCTTCAGGCAGCAATTGAAGATAGTAAGGAGAGACAAGGTAATAGTACTCCTATTATTTTTGATAAGTATAATGATGTTGGTGAAGAAGCTGATTTGTATGAATAAACTATAAAGTGGATGAATGTATTTATAGAGGATGAAAAACAATCTGGTCCTAAGTTTGATATAGGACATGAAGATTTGGATGAGCTTGTGTTGTGTGAAGAGTTGAAGAGGATAGAAGAGTTGTTGAATCCTCCAAAGGAGTTGTGTAGAGACACATATCAACATGGTGGCACCATTGATCAAATGGAAAATGAATTGAGACAAGAACAAAGAAAGATGGTGAGGGCAGATTTGGACAAAGAACAGCATGAAGACACTCAAGGGGCTTCATGGCCTCAATGTTTTTCTACTAAGGTTGCTTTTGATGTTTTGAATGCAGGTGTTAAAGTTGTGGAGATGAATGAAGTACATAGTTTAATGGACAAATTTTTGAACCAAGAAGATCAAGAAGATCTTGAAGACATGTATGAGAATGAAGCATGGAAGCAGGAGTTGGCAGCTGAGAAAGAGATGAGAACAAGAACATACCAAAAGAGGAAGAAAAGCAAGATGAGAGACAGAGACTGTCAAAGACAAACAACAACATTGGTATTAGCAACAAGACCGTGGAATCCAGGTATACAAGTGAAGACTAATGTATGGAGGCAACATTTCATTTGAACTAAGGTTCAAGTCTTTTTCTAGAGGGAGAGTATGATGCAGGAGCATCTACACACACATCTTCAGGCAAGACATGGCTACAAAGCATGTTCAAATTCAAATTTCAAATCATTATATTTTCCCTCCTAAATGTTGTTGACGAATAAAATGTAAAAAGTAAAAGTAAAAAAAAAAGGAAATTGTTGGGCTGTTAAAGAAATCAGGGAGAAATGGTTGAAAATATTTTCAACCTTAGCATATTGTTAAAGATTAAAAAAACAAAAAAAACTGTATTTTGGTTTCCTTAAGCCAAGTTTGGCGTAGAGGTTTGGAGGAGGTTTTTAATCACAAAATATAGTAAAAACAAGAAAATTAAATATAGAAGAAGATGAGAGGAAGGTGGCGTAGAAGAGAGAGGAAGGACAATAAAATGCCTCTCATTAAAGAGAAGTGGTTGTAAGGAGAGGAAGCATAGAAAATTCATTAAGAAAGAAGAAAGGATGAGCAGGATGCAGAACCAAGAAGGAGGACCTCCTTAGGAAGAGGAAGAGTCAAGAAGGCATGCCAGAATAGAATTCACCATTGGAGGCCAAACATGAGCAGATGAAGAAATTGCGAATACAGATTGAAAATGGATGGACTTTGGCCTCTTACCAGGAAGGTATTTTGTTTTTCTGTCTATGTAACCACCATTATACATTGACATATTCTATAAATCCTTTGGCTACATGAGATAACTATGTATTTGCAAATGCATTGAAATACTGAGAAGCTCATTATTGAATGCATTGGAATTGATTATACCTATTTGAAAGCTTATTAGCCATGGGTAAAATAGTCTTGAGTTTAATCGTGAATCCACTAATTCTGTTCGTGAACTTGTTAAAGTGTTGTATCAGATACCCCAAAATTTGGGTCCATTTATTGTACATTACAGTGCCGGTATAAGAAGAACTGGTACATTTTGTACCATAAGTCATACCATTCACAAAATTCTATAGGGAGATTTATCTGCTCTTGATTTAAGTGAAATGATTCATCAATTCAGAACCCAACGTAGTGGGATGGTTTAGACATGGGATCAATACTCATTTTGTTATGTTGCCATTGGCGATGAACTTGAAGATCTTATTTCCCAACAAAAGATAAATTCAATCTTATGGAAGCCTAAAGGATAAAGAATCTCCTACAATTTCCTTTGGTTTGAAAAGAACTAAGAGAGACATGTATATCTACATAGTCCCGAATGTCTTTTATATTATAGGACATTTGGAAATGTAAATGGGATGCACAGACTTGAGCCTATGAAAAGTTAAGAAGTAATGTGCCCTAAAATCTGAGATTCTCTATTTATAGTTCAAGCCCACCAACCATTAAGGTGCATCAAATGGAATCGGCACTGAAATAGCTCGTGTTCTTGCATTAAAATGTGCCCATGTAGTTCTGGCAGTCAAAAATGTTAATGCTAGTAATATTCTCAAAGAATTTATCATCAAGGAAACTGACAATGCTAAAGTAGAGAGTTTGTAGTCTGAGGAGCCCTGCATTATTTGGTAACAGAGTAGACGCATTGGCAATTAGAGAGACCTATTAAACAAAAAGCTGAGCCCATGAGCGGAGCTTGAAGCTCGCCATTAGAACCATGGGCATAGTTGGTGTTTGGGATCAAGTGCCAACAAAGGAGGAGCTTCAACTTATGATGAAGAAAAGCTGAAGGACTTTGGTATTGAGAATATTGAGGATTTGACTCTAGTTGAAGATTCATAAAATAAAGGAATGAACTATGGATTTGCCTTTTTGGAGTTCTCAACATGTTTTGATGCCACGAATGCTTCTAAATGGCTACAAAAATAGAAGTCCATTTGATTCAGCACCACTATTGTTTTGGGTTTTACTACCACAGAGATGCCTTGTTTTACAAATGATGTTATGAAAGATAAAGACTTGTCAATACTATAAGGCAAGAGTGAGAAAGTTTTAGTTTTTGGGATTACCATATGCTTATTGTTCAAATCCATCCACATAAATCTTTCAAATAGTTGTTGCAGGAACAACATTACTCGTGTGCAGGTTGTTACAAGCACCTGGATATAGCAAAAGGCTTGATGGAAGATTTGTCTATATGTTAATAGTCCTGTTTGTATGTTGAGTCAAGTGCACCTGTTGGTAAAGATTAGTCTAAGCCAAGCCAAAGGAAGTTTTCATCATGAAAGCATCCAAATGTAAAGGATAAAATCCAAGAAAATGGGTTTAGAATAACCTATATGATGCTTTGTACAAGGTCTATTTTTGTGAGTTACCTAAGCATGTGTATAGGTGGTTAGTTTCATATTCAACCCATAGAATAAGAAGTTATATATGATGTTATGAGTGAACAAAGGAGTGCCTAGAGAGGATTAATACCATGGATGCTATTTGGACTTGAGCAATAGATAAATGGTGGCAAAAGCTCTGAATAGCTACATACTTGAGTTCATAGTCTCAACATATTTGTGCCCTAAGGAAATAAAATACTAGTTTATTCATGATCCTAGAAGCACATTTGTGAATGAATTCAATGTAAAGATAAAAAATATAATGGTGGATTATAGTTTTGAAATTTTGGGGATGGAAGGCTAAATTTATTTCATATATGAGAAGTACAAATGGGGAAATGGGATGTGTAGGTGAGTTGTAATGTTAGGAGATGAGCAAATTGAAACATGAGAGCTTAAAAAATAGACCTATAATAAGATATGGCACTGAATGATGGAAGATTTAGTACTTGGAAGTGCTGAGAGATCCTGTAGTGAGAGGGAAGGGCATGGGGAAGGATCTATTGAAATATAGTAGCATGAGTATGAGAGATATAATGAAATGATGAATTGAGATCAACACTTGACAAGTGTGTAATTCACTAGGTTCCTATATAATTTGGTGAATGTGAAAATGATTGATGCCCTACCCCCTTTGAACCTAAGTACATGCTCACATGATGTATCCCCTAATTAAAGAAATTATAAAAGTAATAATTAACTTTTCTGACAACTTAGATATTATATGTTTTATAGACTTAGATTGTAATTTTGTGATTAACTACATTATTCCATATAAAGAGGTGAGTGTAACCACCTCTAGACCAATGGCCACTAGTTCACCAAAACAAAACTTGAATACAGGCATACCAAATTAGTCTATGTCATCAATTCTTGGTGGCCAATAGCCTATAAGAAGTGGTCTAGCACCATAAACAAGAAACACAATACCAACAACATCAATTGTACTAGTAGGAATGATGGGACCAATACCTAAACTCATGGTTGGAGGTGTTGGAGGACCACCACCAAGGTAGGAATTAGGGGCACAAGTGCCTCAAATACTAGATTCACCCCTTAACAAATCTACTATAAAATGGATATGTACTTTCCAAAGTATATTTGTGTGGATAATGTCATATAACATGTTTTGAAGTGTGAATTATAGTAGGATATGCAAGGCATAACCCAATTGGAGTAAAAGGATACCCAATTTGTGACTACTTTACTCTAATTTCACCCATATCTCATATAGAAAATTTGATCTTAACCAGGGCATGGTTGAATATGATACCCTAAAGGATGCATCCTTAAAGGAATTTTACATTATATATTTTAAACAATTTACCATTACCATGCTAAAAGAGATTACACAAAAAATCTCATAGAGTGTGCATTTGTATGATGCATGGTTCAAGACTCTCCTATTAAAGATCCCATATGATATTCACCCTCCTTAGCATGCACAATGGTTAATTAGGGGGTTGTTCATGCCATTCTAAAGAGATATTTTCATGAAAATTTTTACAACACCTTGAGAAGTGATTGAAGCTATGCTTAGAGTGAGTATATTCATAAGTTTAGATATTGGGATCAACCCATTTATGGAGGCAAAAATTATATCTATGGCCTCCCAACTCCAAAATCTTACCACTAGCTCTTTTCATGATACTCAAAATGGAATATGGTGTACCAACTATAAATTAGAGGGCCATAATAAGAGTAACATCCCATGAAGGAATACATGCACCTTGATCCTAAACTACAAAGTCTATTGAGAGGAACATAAAATCCATAATTGGCCTTTTTTACAATATACCACCTAGGCCAACATAACCATCTATTGTTAATTATATGATTCCTACATCCATACCACTATTGATTACCAATTTATTGATGAAATGAATGAGAACATGGAAATAGGTGCATCTCAAGCCACCAAAATAGTCAGAGGGTAGGCTAACCAAGTTTTGAGGACTATGGCCAATAAAACATAGGCTTTGGGATGCAGTGAGGTACCCAAGGGCAAGGCAAATGATGCAGTGGTAGAAGGTTCCCACCACACTCATTTTATAAGTGTGGCTTGATAGATCATTATCAATATGACTGTCTTACACATCACATCTGTGGGTATTGTCAAGGGGCCCATAAGGTCAAATAATGCCTTGACCTACATAAAATTTTTACCCAAGGCAAGCTTAACATAGACAAGGGCATGAGAATGATAAAAAATAAGAAAAAAATGGAAATATAGACCCCAAAGGCATAACCTACATGCACATAGGTAGTAAAGGTACATGAAACTATGTGTAGTGGATTCACCACTAAGTAGCTAGTTGTGTTAGTACCTAAGTTATGTCTATAATATGGGGATAAGAGTTGAAATAAGTCTATAATGTAGATTGAACCTAAAGAGTGCTATACCTATTCTCAATGAACCATAAAGATGTGTTACAATAATCTATGAGTTTCATCCAAAACCTTTAAGGGGAGCTCTAATTAGTATGAGACCTAGAAGCATAAGCTTCCACCTCCTATAAGAAGTAAGATAAATAGAAAGTTGAGGTAAAATAATTAACTGAGATCCTATGCCTCCTAAAAAAATATTTCCCCTAATGAATAAATTTATCCTAAAGCATGTAGGTGAAAATCAAGTTAAGGTCATCATGCCATGGATGAAGAGGCCACGATAAGTTAGGCATACATAAAAATTTTAATTCCTCTATTTATGGATGGTTTATCTATGAGGTTCTTATATACACAAGAACTAAGGTCAACATCTTGACCAAAAATGCCTAGGAGAAAATGGGTAGGCCAGCCTTGAGACATCCTCATGTACTCTTCATGGACAATAAGACCTAGGCATAACTAATTATAATTTTGAAGAGTGTACTTTAAGATATTATTAGTGATAAATTCTTCACTAACTTTGATGTAATAGAGTTAGTAGAGAAAGAAAACTACCTTGCATTATTAGGAAGGCCATGGTGTTATGAAAATACTATAGATATATGCTTCAAAAGGTACTACATGACATAGAATGTAAATAGGAGGGTATTCATACCCCTCTCAAATAACCAAGGACCCCTTGTGTCAAAAGCATATACATCAAGGATGAGATCAACCATCTCTATAACATCACGATGTAAGGTGCCCAAACTATAGACCAAAATGATCAAGGAAACCTCTCTTAGGAAGATGGAAAATCAATCTCATACATCAATGTTGATTGTGATCGATAGATTAAGGAAGCATATGATACCATTGGTCAATGGTGCTACTTGGTTCACACAAAGGTGCCAAAACTATTAAAGATAGGTTGGGTATAGATAAAGCATGCCTCTAAAACATGGGTCCCTTATGCCAAGAAAAGGGGAAAAAGAGTGTTTCACCTTAGTAAGGGAAAACATGAAACATTCTCAAGATATGAAGGGAGTAACCTAGTGGAAGACTATGTCCATGACCTTGAGTCATACATTCCATAAGAGGTAGATAAAACGGGCACACTACTATATACATTGAAAATAACTACCGCTCATTGGTGGGAAATATAAAATCCTAGCTTAACCACTTGGTAGGATGTAAAGGAATATATTTGTACTAAATTTAAAATGAGTAATGAAGACCTAAACATTTCAACCTACTCTAGTGATGCTGACCCTATCACATATGTACATCTTTATGAAGAAATATGGATTATTTATAATTAATATACCCCAAGGAATCTATGGGTGTATGTCTTTTATAGGACCTTGAAAATTTTGACACAACCATGGTACATAGTCAATGAGACATGCCACGAGATAACTAATCGAGATGCCCTTTAGTAGTGATTTGTTCACACCTTCTCCTTTTGTTTTCAAAACCTTGATTTGATTTAGCCACTATAGGTAGTTTAAAGCTCACTAATTTAGTACATTGAAATATTGAATGAGTTCATGAAAGACATGTTCAGTGAAAAAGGGTTAGTGTTACCAACCTTATTTGAAGATAAAACTCTCAATAGTGAAGAAATGAAGATGATGACACATGTAAGGTGAACAATTGGAAAATTTTAATAGGCAAAAGGAATTTGTATGCCTAGTTGAGGATAGTACCCCAAAAGAATACAATAATCATCTTTGGGTATAAAAAATTGAAGGTAATATTCAAGTCGAGGATTCACACCAAGAGATGAATGAACCCTACCAATTGTTAATAAGAACTACCAAGGTAGATATTAGTTCAAAGGGGGAACAAAAAATTGCCACTCTCAGAACCTATTAGTTTGACATGAAACTGGCTTGTATTTTAGATATCTTATAAAAATTCCAAGACTTTTTCCCTCTAAAATATAGATATATGAAAGGCACACACCCATAGCTTAGGAAGATGAGCATCAAAATAGTTGATGGTGTGAGACTTGTCAAGAAGCAGCCTTAAATTATGAACCCAAATATTTTCACCAAAGTTAAGATGGAGATGCATGGCATGCTAGTCAAAGTTCTCATCTACACCATGCATGAATTTTAATGGGTTATCCCCATGGTCATTAGCATAAAAAGTATGGGTGCATCTAAATCTAGGTTCACTATAGCTTATTAAATGTTGCCTTTATAACTGACCCCTTAATTCGCTGATGAAGTATTAGATGGCATCATAGGTTGTGAGATATACACCTTTACTAATGGGTTCTTAATATACCATCATGTCCATATTGATAAGGAAGATAAACCCAAAACACCCTTTATGACTGAATGGGTTTTTTTGCTTATAATGTGATTCCCTTTGGACTCAAGAATGCACCATCCATGTTCTCCTAAGTGGTGATCACTAATTTCAAAGACTTGATTCACAAGTTACTCTAAGAATACTTAGACAAATAGATGGTGTATGGACTAGTTAACGATCACTATGATAACCTGTGTAATATGTTTGAAAGGTGCAAGTAGTTTCAAATTTTATTAAAGCTCAAGAAGTGTGTTTTCATAATGTCATTTTGCACTTTTCTCTAGCACATCATCTACAAGGATGGTCTACTCTTTAATCAAACAAATATTTTAATCATCATTCATCTCCAAACCCCATGAATTTATAAATATGTCCATGCCTTTTTTGGGCATTATGGTACTACATGAAGTTAACAAGACACTATGCCAAGATTATGAAACCACTATAATAGATCTTATAAAAGGATGACACATTGTATTGCGACATAACATAAGAAGTTCCTTTTGAGACCCTAAAGCTCAAACTAGTAAATCCACTTTATTAAAATTTATTGAATTAGAAACTCCCTTCCATGTCCATGTCATTACCTCTAATACTTTAATTGATGTCATACTCATGCAACTAAGTGAAGGAAAAATGAAACATCCCATTTCTTTCACAAGTAGAAAGTTAACCAATGTAGAACAAAACTACACCACAAATGAGCATGAGGTGTTTGCCATGGTATAACCCTATATAAATTTTAACAATATTTAATGGTAACCCCATTCATCTTATTCATTGATGATAAGTATCTCAATTACATGGTGAAAATCCCATTTTACATAGGCACATTTATCGATGGATTGTTTTATTTCAAGAGTTCTAGATCTTAGTTGTAATAAAGCCTAGAAAATAAAACTTGGGCATAGACCATCTATCTCACATCAACTCTAGTGATGTAGTAGCACCTATTACAAATGATATGCGATATGCATAAATTTATTGGTTCCATCACATCTTAGAAGATTTGGTGAAGATCAAAACAATTTTGACATCTAAATTTACTCTTTTACCTTGATTAGCTAAGTGTTTCATAACATTTGTATCAATTGAATGATTATAATATAGGTACTTAAAATAACCTACATATATAATATTTTATCCCTTCCATATTTCAATATGAAGTTTTTACCATACTTATAATATTTTTCACTAACTGTGTTGGTTCATAGAGTTAAAATTATGCAAGTTTTCCTAAGATAAAATCAACCTCAAGTCCTACTTAGAATTACATGTAGCTTCAATGGAAGAAAATACGATACCATGTGGAACCTATCAGATGTGTCAATCTCCCAAAGGTGTTAGAGTTTTCAAAGATTTGGGAGAGTATGATGAGTGAGAAGTTTCCACATGGAACCTATTAAACTTGTCAGCCTCCTAAAGGTGTCAAATTTATTAGATCCTTGGGAGAGCTTAATGAATGGATGCCACATGGAACTTATCATATGTTATAGTGTCTTATAAGTGTCATAGTTATCAAATCCCTAGGAGATCTTAAATATTGAGACACTACCATGTGGAACCTATCAGACTTCATAGTATTTTTGAGGCATCAAATTTATTAGAGCCCATAGAGAGCATAATGAGTGAGAGGTTTTCACATGGAGTCTATCATACTTTATAGTCTCCTAGAATCATCATAGGTATTATAGCCTTGAAATATATTTATGAGTGAGAGGTTTCCAAGTGAAACATATTAGACTTACTAGTATCCCATAGGTGTTATAGCTATTAGATCCCTGAGAGATCCTAACAGGTGAGAAGCTCCACATGGAACTTTTTAGACTTACTAGTATCTCGAAGGTGTCATTAACCTAAGAGAGCCCAACCAACCATAAGACACCACATGTCACTTATGTGTAAAATGAAAACACATGACCTAGAGCATACTATTTGAGATATAATGGAAGTATAGTTAGAACCTAGGGCCAATCATAAAGTGTTACATTTCATGTACACTAACTAGAAAAATGGTTTGAAATGACTTGCACAAGGAAAATAAAAATATGGATTTTAATGTAAGCTAATAATAGAGCACCACATGTACTTCATAGGTATAAGAAGCTAACTTTAGTACATTAAAAGGTGAAATAGTGACACCGCAACTACACCTAGTTAATATAGATCAAATATAAAGTACCAATAAATTAGATAATATGTGGCCCAACTAAAGGATACTTAATGTGGCATAGGGTAAAAGGTAGGTGTGTCCCAACCATGCCATTACACTAATAAATTTAGGTAATTAGGATATGATTATGTAGTTTATAACTATCCCCTCACCATCACCAAATTCAAATTTAGAGTGCATTTTTAAAATTCTTTGAGCTAATTCTATATCAAGAAACATTCAAATGGATTATGACACCAAATCAAATTTGAATTCATGCAAGGTGAGCCAAAATGAAGTTAATAGATGAGATATTTATGGATCCCTATAAGTCCTTAAAATGATTTAATTTATTTTTACCACTCCAAACTACCAAAAATAATTCCCTTCAACACCTTCTCAAGCTTTCAATGCTTTTCTCTAGCTCAAAATTATGTGCTAAGTAGATCCTAGCACTCAACCATGGCCACATCATCTTGATAGCTAAAAATCGATCCTAAATTTATAGATGCCTCTTTTTCATTAGACCTAACCCATTTTAAGCATTACAACAAAGTCTTTGGGGTGATTTAAGATATACATAATTCCACCTTAGATGATGATAATGATGATGATGATGAGGAGGAGGAAACCCAATTCCATGATGTTATCATAGGCCTTGATAAGTCTGTATTATACAAAAAATACAACCAATCCAGATGTATTCCTATGTGTTAATCTATTTGGTAGTATGCTATGAAATTCTATGCACTTTCATAATTATAATCAAGACTTGGTATACTCTATGGGGTCTTAGAATAATTTTATTGACATTTGGAGATATCTTCAATAAATTCTACAATTTCATAGAATTCACCATAGTTTACAAATAGAAAAAAGTATATGCATGGACCAATATACATGAAATATATGGGGTTATCCAAGATTAGGTTATCAATCCAAACTGATGGAGAAAAAAATGACATCAATGCTTACATTATTCACACCTTCTAAGAATGAATTCAAATTAGGATGCTCATGTTAAATTAGTTATTTATAATGAAGGATGTCATGCACGTCAACATCTTGTGGGTGCCCCTCTTGAGAATCATATTTGAAGGAAAGGAAGTCCTATAACTCAGAAGCATTATCAACTCAAACCTAGTAAAGTGTTTTAATCATTCTATAAGAGGTGAAACTTATATATCTTGAGCTATCTTATGTATGCATTCTACACACTATCACATTTAATCCATATGTGTTCCAACATGAACCTATTCCATATCCATGGTTCGTGTTGTCTTCTATAACCTATAGTTTCACCACTACAAGAACCACATTTGGTACAGTAGTGATTTTTTCCACCCCATGTTCTACATGGACATAAATGAGATACCCATATGATGACTTTAATATGTGATAAAAAGTACACTCTTACCCTTAGAATTCAATTGGTACTACATAGATGACACCATAATCTAGGTGGAGGGAATCTATAAATGTCTTTTACCTATACCTTATCAATTATTCTATCACCTCATAGAGTAATTGATTTATTATTAGTTGGTTAAGGGTGTCATGGGTTAATCACTTGATCATCAATAAAATGTGGGTCTAAAGATATAAATCATCATTCACAATCATGAATATAATTATATAACTTTCTTACAAAATATGGCATAGAATATAAATTCATATGCCTTGGGAAGCATAGGGCACTAATAATGAGATCCCTATAAGGTTATGAATAACCATGTGGTGAAGTAAGTGTCCTAGCTCAATATAATGTATAACCATGAGCCTCACAATGATGATGATATTAATCTCAATATGGAAAATTATGTCTAAGTACTATCAACGATGGAGGTGATAAATAAAAAATAGAAGTAGGCCTAGTATAAACTAGTCCTTAAATAAAAGATTTTGCACCTTCATAGGCTCTACCAATATAGTCACCTCTACCACAATAAGAATGAAGACCCATAACAATTTATCCAAGAGAATACATTGAATAAAATTAACCCCACATTCCTAAGAGATTTATACAATGTGGCCCAGTGACTTCACTCCATGACCTTCACCTCCCCCAATCTAGTCTCTATCTCCACCACCTCCACTTCCATGGGTCATTCCATTATAGGTAGTAAAAGTGTTACATTAATACATAGATAATAACCCTAAATTAATATTTCAATAATAATAACAAGAAGTATCATTGGATATTTCTTTCCCAATGATTCCATCCCTTAATAACCCATGGGACCACCTACAATATTCCATGACCCTATCAAGCCTATTTCAGTGAGGCCTCCCTTGGTTATTATTTATACCACTCATTAATTAACTAAAGTACCTCTAGGCTCAACCATGTTTAGCATAATCACTTTCTAATTCAACTCTACTCAACCCATTCCACTCAAAATAATACCCATTTCCCACCTTTGGTCTCTTGGAGTATTAATTATGAGGCCTACATCCCTTAATATCTAACACATTTTAAGTATCCCTTAAAACATTGGGAAGATATTAAACCCCATAACTCCTAGATTATTAACACTAACATACATTTTGGTTGTCATGACATTAGATCTATTGGATACTCCTCTAGCATTGACACCTTCCAAGGCCCCCACCTCAACCATATTAATGGTCACTTTAGTGACAAGTGAACCCATATTCACAATCCAACTAACTCCTATATTTCTGTTAGCTAAAATTACTCCCCATATTCCATAAGTTGATTTTAAAATAGTTGTAATCATACTTCCTTTTATTATTATGGAATATTTTAATTTAGGCATGATGCTCAAGAGGAATAAGAAGGTATATTTTTCATGTCCCTAGTTTAATTTTGAGTTATCACCATAGTTAATGCAATCAAAACCATAGCTCTAGATGATTAGAGTAAGAAACCAAAGAAAAATCAAAAGGTATCTCCTTCTCAGACTTATATTAAATTTTCCCCTCCCACTACTCCCTAATCCTCATTTTCTATCACCTTGGGTCCCCAAGGATTTTACTCATTCTTATTAAAAACCCCTCTCCTAGGTGCCTTTGGTCCATAGGTTAACATGACCCCTAACTAATTACATACCCAACTATTCTTGTGGGTTTCCCCATTAATTATTCTTCCTTTCACTCTGATATCCTCTCCTCTTCCACTCCTTTATTCTTTCATTCCTTCCACTTTATACAATATTCTTCCTCTTATGCCTTTGCCATCTACCTCTATTTTTCTCACCTTAAATTTATCCTCTTCTACTACCTTTCAATTTACCATAAACCCATGTTAGGTAATTTACCTAGCACATGAAAAAATATAGAGACCATAAATGGTCTACCAAGGTGACCCAAAAGTATAATGGGAATTAAATATAAACACTATGATCATAAATAAATTTATTACATATATGTTAACTTAGGAAGGGGACCTAGTGGTATGATATAGTGAGTAGGATCTATTCTCCATTATAAAGGTGAGGACATCTAGAGGGGAGGATAAAGTGGTTGAAGAATTTGTATAATTACTCTAATATATAGATGATATTTTTTATAAGATCATGGAAGAAATGAAGGATTAAACTATAACACTTGGATCATAGGTGAGTATAATTTTCCTAGTGGAGCTGATTGGTCAAGTTATGGAATCCATTACAAAACTATTCAAAACTATTGGAAATGTGACTAAATCCTTGTCCACAAGTAAAGAGTACATCCAACACACTCAATAATATTTTGAGAGGGTTTATTTCATGGAAAATAAGTGGAAGAATATCTTTATGGTTATTCATAAGGGTATGTTCTTGGATATTAACATCATACCTCTAGGAGGCCTAATTATATACCAAAATTATGTTGGGATCATGAGGAATTCAATTGAGAAGTGGTTGTCTAGAGTGCATATATTGAGCAAGCCTTTAGAGGAGAGTAAGGACTAGATGCTAACATATTTTATAGATTTCAACATCATTATTTCGTTACACTTAGATGAAATCCTATATAAATAGAAGCATTTGAAGACCACATGGATAAATTCAATGAGGTAATGCAAAGGAAAGTGTTCATAGATAATATATCTAGGGATAAAGTGATTTTAGAGTTATCAACCTAGTAAATCACTAGTATCCAACATGTATTTGAGTTAAATATTTACCTAGAGGCCCCACTTCATGTCCATAAATCATTATTGGTCTAAGTTGAGGTAGTATTTTGAGAGCCACTTATGGTCCTTGACAAAATGGATCAAGAATTCAAATTAGTGGTTGTAGAGTTAGTATCTAAGGATCCATGTCCTAAGAAATTAGGAAGTGGCCCACCTTTAACATCCTCTTGATTCTCACCTAGTGGGATATGGGAATTTTATTTTGCATATTTTTGGATTTGGAATATTTTTCATATAATTTTATTACAAACATATTAGGCCATGATGACCCAAAGTGGGAACTAACTTTATTGTGGCTAACACACCCCCTTTTGTTTGAAATGGGTAACCCATCTTAAAATATCATGAACTAAAGCTTCAGGGTCCTTTTTTTAATTCTCATATATAGTACCTACTCAAATACTTGGAATATACATTAATTTGATTATCAAAGTAGTGATAGGATTATTTTATTATTATGACTAAGGAGTACCTATTATTCTTATAAAATCAAGGCAATAATGTTACAGGTTGGCTTTCGTTGAAATCTCTTGAAGTCTAATTCCATTATTAGAGCAATAAACACATTGCCCTTCATGAAAAATAGAGATCTTCCTAATTGACAAGTAAGTTTTAATGTATCATATTCCTTATATTTTATTTCTTAGTAATTTTGTTAATTTCTTAGAACTTAACTCAATGGGTAAGTGCCATGTCTCCAAAAGTTGGGGAAACTAGTACATTAGACCTATCCAATATGTTAGAGATTGAGAAAGCCCAGTAAAATAGGAAGGTAACACATTAACATGAATTAAAGTGGCCAATCCCTTAAACCTATTAGATATGTTAGGGCCTAGGAAAACTCATCCGAGTAGGAAGGTGAAATGTTTCCATGAGTTAGAGTGGCTAATTTCCCAAATCTATCAGAGATGTTAGAGATTAGGAGATCTTAATTGAATGGGAAGGTACCATGTTACCTTGAGTTAGAGTGGCCACTCTCCTAAACCTATCATATATGTCAAAGCCTAAGATATCATGACCTAATGGGAAGGTGCCACATCACCATAAGTTATAGTGGCCAGTCCCCTAGACTTATCAAAGATATCAAAGCCTAGGAAAGCCATGTCAAATGGGAAAGAACCATGTTGTCACAAGTTAGAGTGTCAAATGCCCCAAACCTATTAGAGATGTTAGAGCTTGAGAGATCTAAACTGAATGAGAAGGTACCACATCACCATGAGTAAAGATAGATAGTCCCCTAGATGTGTTAGAGACATTAGATCTAAGAAAAGCCTAGTCAAATAAGAAGGTGTCATATTTTCATGATTTAGAGCATCCAATACCCTAAAACTATCAGAGATGTTAGAGACAAGGATATCTTAACTAAATAAGAATGCACCATGTTTCCAAGAGTCAAATGATTCAGTACCTCAAACTTATCAAATATGTCAGATCCAAAAAGATCCTATAAGAATGAAAAGGTGCCATGTCACCACTAGTTAGAGTGGCTAGTTCTTCAGACCTATTAGAGATGTCACAACATAAGAGATGATGAGGCCGCCAATTGATTTATTTATAGCCTCATCTATACCTAGTATATATCTTTTTGTATGTAAATCCCCATAACAATCTATGAGTCATATAAATAAATGAATGAATTTATGATTTTATGTGTGCATTGATACACACACACACACACACACACACACACACACACACACACACACACACACACACACACACATCTGTGTGTGTGTTATGTTATAAATTAATGATGCTTTTTATTTGATTAGATTATACTTGTGTAACTTTATTTAACAAACATTTTAAGGGTAAAATAAGGCTGTAGGAATCTTGTTTTGGCACAACACTTATAGAAAATCTTACAGCAACTATTGGCTTCCACCTATAGTTTTCCCATAGCCATTACTAGTTTCCACTTGTAGGTTGTCCATAGCAACTACTAGCTTCCACCTATTGGTTGCCCATAACAAATATTGGTTTCCACCTACAAGTTTCTCATAACAACTATTGGATTCAACCTATAGGTTGGTCATAGCCACTACTAGTTTCCACCTTAGGTTTCCTACAACAACAACTAGCTTCTACCTATAGGTTTCCCATAGCAACTATAGGTTACTTGCAACAACTACATGATTTCACCTATAGATAGCTGACATCCACTACATAGAACATAAATAATGTTGTGATTATATCTTAAGGGCACATATAACTATCTTCAAAACTAAGTGGATGATTGCAAAGTATCCTCCATAGCTATTATATGGAATCCCCACATGTAAAGAATATCGTATGTGCTACTAAAGATGAGAAAGACAAGGATAATGGAAAGTAGACAAAAAGAAGTAAAATAGAAAAACAATATAATTATCCTTAACCCAATCAGGCTTAAAACAAGTAACTTCAATTACTAACCACCTGAAGGTTAACTTGAGTAGTTCCTAAAGTATTTGTGATTTCCCTAGTTTAGTGTTTATAGTTAAAGATAATAATCTACCTTTTGTATTTAATGGCAGAACCTAGATTAGATTAGTTATTGAATGCATATAATAGAGTATTAGAATTTTATAAGTCATTACATTCTAAATATTGTAATCCTTTGTAGAAATATTTAATTACTACATAACTAAGTAAAGAGAAGGTTGATTCTATAAGAAGCTTTTGAAAATATCTCAGAGAAGGATTGGAACTCAAGTCTGAACAAGGAAGGGCCCCCTCATAAGGAATTGTAGAGAAGATATTAAACCTATTTAGTTTGATTGTGTTTTGTAAGTTAATTTATGTATTAGTTTGATTATATAAAGTGTGATGAATGTGTGATTCATAAGTGTGAAGTATTTCTATATTTCTATATTTATGTTGTAATAAATTCATAGTATAACTATCTAGTAAAGTTAGTATAACTTCATTATACTACAACTAGTAAGCAAGTTAATCTATGGATCAATAATGCATATATAGTTCTAACATCCTTAAAAATCATACATATCATGGGTTGATAATTAATGTTAAAAAAACTCAAGAATCTGGTATTAACTAGGTAATAAGTCTATACAACATTTTGGTGTCATTGTCGAGGAAGGTGTCAATTATTATATTCTAAATCAATTTTTTCTTTTCAAGATTGATTAATGTAGTCTTACCTAGCTAGACAAGTTGAGTGAGGATACTATGGTGTCTTATGCTAGATGTTGAAGTTCTTGGATGTTGATGGTGAAAAACATTTTTGATGCACTATCCTCCCTAGCTGGGTAAGTTGAGTGAGGACACTACCATGTCTTATGTTAGATGTCTAAGTTCTTAGATGTTGATGGTGCACAACATTAGATTCCTCTTTGAAAACTTATGATTTGCTTATTTAATGGTTTTATTTAGAATTTATTTTCCTGTATGAGTGAATTACTTTCTACAAAGTGTGCCTTTCATTTTTTGCTTTCATTTCCTACTTTCTAGGGTAATTTTCCTACTTTTTAGAGTAATTTTCTCACTTTCAGTAGATAACTTTAATGCTTTTTAGAAATAAAATTTCAATCTTAGTCATTTTTATTTTTCAACTCCTTTATTTTTATGCATTTATTTTTTTTCCTTATTCTGAACAACCCCCTAGAACACATCAAAAATACACTAACCATATGTAGGACGAGACAAGGTAGTTGAAGGAATGGTAGAATGTTTATGTAGAGAGAAACATAATATCAAGGGAAATTCTTGAAAAACAAGACACAAGTTACTACTAGGAAAGAACCATAAATACCTATAAAAACAAAGAATCCTACTAAAAAAAATACCATAAGTCAAAAGGCTCTTAAAGAAGGGAATGTTATAAACCAAAGGAGGAAGCTTGTAGAAGAAGTAATTTTGGCTTTGAAAAAGGAAATATAAGTGAAGGAAGAAGCATTCACTAAATTGGTAAGAATAAATGAAGGAGAAGAACTACACAAACTAGACACTCTAGAATGTAATATCAGAATAACATTCTAGCAAGGCTTTCTTAATTAAATCAAAGAAATCTCAAGAGAATATTTAGATTTCTCATCTAGTAAAAATATCATGGATCAATAGATAGATGTTTACTATCATTCTGACGAAGGGGTTAATATAGAATTTCAAGACAAGATCCTAAGTACCTTTGGTATCTATATCACAAGAAAATCCATAATGAATGGAGAAGGATTCTTTATGGATGACAACAGGACTCCAAACATAGCTACTTTTGAATTTCCTATTCCATATGAAACAAACATAACAAAAATCAAAAATATCCTTCCATTAGCCTTACCTAATTTTAGAGGTACATTATTAGAAGACCTAAACACATTTTTATTTGAATTTGATATCCTCTATAAAAGCTATGACTATAGGCATGATTCATAAAAACTGAAACTTTTTCTAGCCACCCTCAAAGACTCAACACTTCAATGGTTCATGGGACTAGGTAGTAATATAGGCCACACTTAGGAAGACATGAAAAATAAATTTCTATCTAGGTATTAAGAATATGGATGAGGATGAAATTATAAAATAATTGACATCTACAAGATGATTCAAGAAGGGGATGAATCTCTGGAAGACTATGTTGAATGGTGCATGCTTAGTGTATAGAAATTCAAGCAAAGTGTACTATGAAAAGAGACTCTAAATCACATCTTCCTATAAGGAGTTAGAGAGGACTGTTTGGAATCCTTGGACCTAGTGAGTGGGGGAGATATCTCCCACCTACCATTCATAGACATCAAGGAGTTGAGAAAGAATTATTCTAGGTCTGTCATAAACAAAGTTAGGCATATTAAGCTTCCATTGGTAGTTTCAAGTGGACTATACAAATTTAAAGTTAGTAATATATTACAAGACATGAAATAGAATATCATTAGTCACTTAGACACCCAATTGGACATCCTACACTCAACGCTAAAGCAAATAGCATTGGATTAAGATTTTACCATCTACTATCTAGATTGTAAGAAGAAGTACAGTCACTTAAGCCACCTAGATTCACTAAGGAAGACATGGATCTCCTCAAATAAATTTGGTACATAGAGGAAGAGCTAAGAAATACAAATTATCCTAAAGAACAAGAAGACTTGATTGAAATTTTTTTTTGGAAGAAGAAGTAGAACAAGAGATAGTTCCTCATGACTAGGAGTTCTAAACCTTAGAATAAGTTATGAGAGAAATATATAGGCTGAGGAATGAGATAATAGATTTGAAAGGTAAAAGAGGCATGGAAACACTTTTGGGGGAAACAAAATTTATAAAACCATCTATGAAAAGATAAAGGTTATTAGAGGAACTTGTAACAACTTCCTTGGACGAACCTATAGTAACTTCATCAACCTTGCCCACAGATAGCATTAGTGTATCCTCAGAGTCACCTGTAGAAGATAATTCTCTAGATTTGGTACCTTTCTATAATATATTTTCTCTTCCATTTCCCACTATAAAAACACCTACAAGAGAAGAAGTAATTTATGTGGATCTTTTAACTGCTATGTTAGTAGAAACTAATGACCTCCTAAATTTTCTTAAATAAAAATTTGGTGATGATAAAACTTACCACAAGGATTTGGTACAAATATTTAAGGTATATGATGAATCAAGAGAGCAACATGATGACTTAAAAGAAATATTGGAAATGGCTAAAACTAGGATCAAGTATTTGAAAGAAAAGATTACTAAATGCATGAAACTACTAAACTCTTAATGGAATGCAAAACACCTTCTAGGGTTTATGCTATCTACTTAGAAGAAATATGGATTAAATTTAGATATGATAGGATCTATAATGATTAGTCCTACATGGTTTGTGACTCAAAATATTTCTTTGAATTATACAGACATCTTGACCCTAAACTCCAAGCATAGTTAAGTAAGTTTTACATATACCAATATGTTGTACCCCATGATACAAATTGGAATACAAATAGATACTTGGAGGATGTCCAACTAAATGTATTTAATTCATATGTCCTTAATGAAATAAAAATAATGAAATAGGTGGAGGAGTATCAAGAAAAATAAAAAGTAGCTACCCTAATAGTTAGGGGTGAATGAGGTAATATAGAAGCTATAATAGAAGAATGGATTCCTTTATGAACTTAGGTACTCCACAATCATGGGTCATAAGGAAACAAGTAAAGGTTTAAAATCACTATTTGAGTCATATGGAAGGAGATGGAAAGCAAATTTTTTATTCTTGTTCTCACAAATGGGCAGAACTAGGTTAGGATTAATGTTTCAACCACTTATGTTTTAGTTCCAAATTCTTGATTGAGAGGGAGATTCCTTAGTTGATAGAGAAGTAGAGAATAAAATATGGAGGGAAATTGATGATACTAATTGTTTTTATATATTTGAAGGGATGGGTTACACTAAGCCCCTAGATTTTAGAAAAAATTGTGGTTTTTAAATGCAACAAAGGCTTGCTCAAGGTTGAGCAAGAGGTTAAGTAGGGGGTGTGATGAGGCCACCAATTTCTCTATTTTATAGCCTCATCCATACCTAATATATATATTTTTATATGTAAATCCCCATAACCATCCATGACTCATAAAAAATAATGAATGAATTTATGATTTTGTGTGTGCATTGATGTGTGTGTGTGTGTGTGTGTGTGTGTGTGTGTGTGTGTGTGTGTGTGTGTGAGAGAGAGAGAGAGAGAGAGAGAGAGAGAGAGAGATTAATGATGTTTATTTATTTTATTAGATTATACTTGTGTAGCTTTATTTAAAAAACATTTGAAGGGTAACATAAGGCTGCAGGAATCTTGTTTGGGCACAACACTTATAGAGAATATTGAAATAACTATTGGCTTCCACCTATATATTACCCATATCCACTATTGGTTTCCACCTATATGCAACCCATATCAATTTTTAGCTTCCACCTATAGGTTTCTTGTAGTAACTATTGGCTTCCACCTATAGGTTACCCATAGTAATTATTGGTTTCCACCTACACATTGCATATAGCCACTACTAGTTTACACATATAGGTTGCCCATAGTAGCTATTGGAATCCACCTACATGTTTCCCATAGAAACTATAGGTTTCTTGTAAAAACTAAATGCTTTCACCTATAGGTAACCCATAACCACTATGTACAATATAACTAATGTTGTGATTAGATCTTAAGGGCACATCCATCTATCTTAGGAATTAAATAGATGATTGAAGAGGATGCTCCATAGCTATTGCATGGACTCCCAACATGTAAATAATATTGGATGTGTTGCCAAAGATGAGATAGATAAGGACAATGGAAAAGAGATAAAAAGAAATAAAATAGAAAAATAGTATACATTGTCCTTAACCCATTCAGGCCTAAAACAATTAACTTCAATTACTAACCACCTAAAGGTTGATAGGGGCATTTCCTAAAGTTTTTGTACTTTCCCTAGTTTAGTGTTTTTGGTTAAAGATAATAAAATGTCTTTTGTATTTAATGGTATAACCTAGATTATATTAGGAGTTGAATAGATATATTAGAGTAACAGATTTCTAGATGTAATTGCATTCTAAATATTGTAATCCTTTGTAGTAATCTTTAATTGCTACATATTTGAATGATTATAAGGTTGATTTTGTAAAAAGATTTTAAAAGTCTCTCAAAGAAGGATTGAAACTCAATTGTAAATTAGGAAGGGCCCCCTTATAAAGAGTTGTCAAGAAGATCCTGACCCTATTTATTCCAAGTGTGTTGTGTAAGTTGATTTCATTATTAGTTTGATTATATAAGGTGTGATTCATGTGTGATTCATAAGTGTGGAATATTTTTGTATTTCTATATTTTTGTTATAATAAATTCATAGTATAACTATCTAGTGAATTTATTATAGGTTAAATGTACTACAACTAGTAATCAAGTTAATATATAGATCAATAATGCAAATATATTGTTGACATACTTGAAAAGCCTACATACCCTAAGTTGACAATTAATGTTAATCAGAATCAATAAACTAGTACTAACTAGGTAATAAGTATGTACAATAAGAGACCTTAAATGAATGGGAACATGTCATGTTTCCTAGTATGTAGATCAATTAGAAGCCACCTAAGGCCTTGATAAGGTTAAAATAAAGTACATATGAAACTAGACAATAAATCAAGATATGCCAAATGTCCCTAGGTGACACATCACCTAGTTTAAAGGAATATAATGGAGTACTAAACCATGCTTAGGCATCAACCATTATTAGGAATACTAATGAGTAGATGACATGTGTTGGAAAGCTGAAGTTAATTATGAATCCTCTATGAGATGTGATCACATGACTAACACATGTTGAGTATTAACAAAATGGGAAGCTGGACCTGATTGGATAATTTTAAAACATCCCATGACCATTGTTTTATCTAGTTAGTGGTAGAGGACAATAATCTCCAAATTTAATTCTATATTTATAAATAAAGATAGAAAATCTAGCCACCAATTTAAATTTGAATTCATAATAACTAAGCTAACAAATTCCATTAATACATGGGGATATATGCATGTGATTATAAAGCCTAAAATAAGTTCACTAATACTTACCATTACTTCAAAAAAATATCTATCTACTTTCTTTAAAAATTCTAAAGAGCCCTTTTAAATTGTTCCTTCTACACTCAAAGCTTCCTAATTACCCCTTCATCATAATCAATGGATTCTTCATTCTCAAACCCAAAGGCCAAAATCAAATATAGGGACACAACATTCTAAGCTAGCTTGACCAAGTTTAATCATTACAATGATATATTCAAAGTAGTTAATTAAGACCCAAAAGATTTAGACTTGGATGATGACCAATAGGTGGAGTATGAGGATACCCTCAAGACTTACAAGAAGTGCAGACTCGACATATCCACTACTAAACCAAAGGAATTCCATTATAACAACCTACTAAGTGACATCTTCCAGAATTGAAACCATATGTAAGATGAGTTTAACAACTAGGTATGCTCACTTAACTCTTGACACTAAATAGGAAACATCTCTAAGAATGCCTTTAAGGAATGCTAATCACTTATTTAATTCACTTTATCATATCATGTAGTGGTGGTAAAGGTTTAGATGGGTACCTATAATATATATGATGTCCTCCAAAATTGGGTGGAGATTCCAAATTCTAAGTGGGTTAACAAATAGGATATCAATGTTTACATAGTTTATACCTTCTAGGAAGAGGTTTAGGTATGCATTATCCTACTAAAATAACTATTAGGGGCCATAAATTATATGACATCAATGACATGTGGGTGCCTTTCCTACACATGATCTTGAAATTCTATGACATCCCAGACATGGGAGGATTGATCAACTTCAAGCTAGTCCATTCCATCATAAACACCTGAGCGATAGGTAACTTTTACATGGTAATACACCTACTATATGTGATCTATGGGACACTCTCATTCAAGCCTTAATAATTTCATACATGGTTTCCTAGGGGATAAGTATTCCACATCATATTTTATAAGATCTATGGCTACTAGTTACACCATCACATTAGGGACATTTGAAATCATATCTACTCAGTGGTCTACCAAGCCATCAATGAGGCTTTGATGCCCTATCTCTTGAAGGTGATCAAGGATTCCAAAATTGCCATCAAAGAATACCAACTATATAAGGATAAAACTAAGATCTAGATCATGGGTTTCCTTAAGTACCCCTTCCCTCTACCATATTGTGTTCATAACCACCTAGTACAATAAGAGATAGCCTATCAACTAGTGAAATGCATCTTCAAGTTCTACGTATAGCTTTAGTAGGAGGCATGCCCACAAATCTCAATCACCATAAGACACCACATCTAAAATAACTTCTCCTAAATTCAAAATATGATGGCTAGGTGAGAAGCCTTCTCCCTCACAAAGTTTAAGGTCTGTAAATGGGACCCTAAAGGGGTAATTTGAGCTCATTTGGCATGATACTTAACTAGCCTTAACATTAACTATGGCCATCAAATTGAATATGATGATGTGATTTACCTAAATATCACTAATGATTAGGAGGTGTTATCTTAAATAAAATTCAAGAATAATAAAAAGGAAAATAAGGATGAAGCAATCCCAACCACACCTCTTCCTCTTGATCAGTCCACAGATGACCCAACTCCAATAGCTCTATACATCTCCCAAAGGATCCCATAATGTGTATAAACATAATAATTTTAAACTTTATCAATACCAATGCTTTTTATCTTATAAGAACCTATCGAGTCTCAATCTCTATGATTGTACACCTTAAAGTGTTCATCAAAAAAGGGGTGGGTAGACTATTAGTGATTTTCAAGATTGATTTCCTCTATATTATGACTTATCATAAATCCAACCTTATCTTATACATTTCCTTAAGCCTTACCTCTTCTCTTAAACATCTTAAAATAATTTCACCATCTTCCTTAGCACCTAGCTAATCTTAGAACATTTTTTTATGGTTTAAATTACACTATCAACATGGACCAACCTTGTATTCAAATTTTTAAAATAATGTTATGGATTTAGGTTAGATTCAACCAACCTAGACAAAGACCTAACATGTTTTTTTATCAATTAATGATATATATTAAATTAGGTTGACCCTGTCAGCTAAACTTTTAGAAAGGTTTAGGGTTATATTTATCTATATATACCATTTATTTTTCAATTTATTAGAGAGATAAGAGTTAATTATTCATTTTTAATTGTTTACAATCTACTCTTCCACCATTCTACTTGAGGAATTATTGTTTAGGGTTTATACTTGGAGAATAATCTTATCTTGTATAAAAGTATTGGATGTTTAGGCATTTCTTAGTGATCCTTACAAACCAAAAAAAAGTTTTTCAAATCACTTTTGGCCAAGGGAGATATTGAGTCTCGATAGGTTCATCTTCAATGTAAGTATCTCTAACTTTACTCCTCTATTTTAGTAGATAGAAGTATCATAAGTAATGGATTTCTAATATATTACTCTCTCTCCATGAATTAGTGTTTTACCTATATACATCTTAATTATTATTCTCATATGCATGTTTAATTTTTATTTACTACCCCTAATTTTTCCCAAAATATTTGATGAGAACTAGGTTAGATTTTACTTTACTTGTCATTTGCTTTATGTATATGAAAAGATAGGAACTAACTAGGTTTATTATATAATATTGCTTGAATAAAGGATTTGGAACCCTATATAGTGATTTGATTATGGTAAAATATGCCTTAGTTAGGTTTATTATATCAATCTTGGTCATGACACCAAGCATATAATGTATCAATAATCGTAAGTGTTAGTATTTATCTTCTCTAAGTTAGGATTGATTAATATGTCAACTACATTTTGCTTTATATAGATTTTGGTGAACCAAAGTGAATAAAATTTTTGTAGGTTTTATTTAAACCTTTAATTTTTAAATTATATTATATGTTTTTTTTTATTTTTTTAGTACTATATCAAACTTTTTATTATAGCTCCAACAGTTTATACATAGGTTAACACAATATCACCCCAAAATGACTAGGTTTTGTCTATGCAGGTCTTCTTTAAATACAGGTGGCTAGATCGATCACATCGATATAATATTATTATTCAATAACAATGTTACATAAATTATTTAAATATTTAAATCTATTTGTATTTCTCCTTAGTATATAGTTTTGAAAAACATAGTGAAGCCAGTCAACCCCATTCGTAACTTGTTTATCAACACACAGGTTTTGAAAACTCCATTAAGCCAGTCGAATCTATTAGCATAATTTTTTAATAAACACTTGATAATAAAAAATAAAAAAAATTTAATCTAAAAATCTTAAATCCCACCAAGGTTCATTCATACATTATCTATCATTTTAGTTTTCTTCTTTCAATACTATGTTTAACAATTTTGTAGTTTATAAAGGTGTATCCTTTATAGCCAATTGTGTTAACTAGCTCGACATAGTTCTTTAGCCTATTTTATATCTTGAATAAATATTTGACATATTTAACTCTATTATTTTATATCTTTCTTCTACAAAATAGTAGTGACCTAGTCAATTCTATTTGCATTGTTTACATATAGTATTACTTGAACTAATTGTGTACTCTTCATAATCAAGAAATTAACATCTTTTTATAATTAATTATTTCACCTTTGATTTTAGTTTATTACATGCTTAAAACAGCAAACATATATTAATTATATGGTTTTCCAATTACCAATTTAGTCACTATTTTTTTCTTTTTCGTACACACTTCTAAATTACTCTACACATAAAAAAAATTAAATATTTGTCATCCCAAAGCCTACCTACTTAGATTTCATCACCAAGGAACAAGTTGACTTGGTTTTGTAACAAAATATAATTATATATTTTATGGTATATATTGGAAAACAATCTGACACCCTAGTACTATCACCAATATAGAACCTTTTCAACTTAAACTTCCTAAAACTATCCTTAGATTAATTTATAGTTAATTATTATATCCAAATCCCCAACACACTAATTTAAAAATATATTATAACTTAGTAAAAGTTATAAATGATCAATTATTTATAATTTACTTTCAAGTTGCTACTTTCTCTTTGATCATTATATTTTGTATTGTAAAATTTGTATTAGCCAATATTGGTCCAAGGTTTGTGTTATGTTTTATAATTAGATCAATCACATTAATCCAATTACTTTTGTGTTTAATTTCATTTTCTTAGATATTATATTACAAAATATTTATTTGTTTTTAGTACACATTCGACTATTCAACTATATCTCTTTACTTTCATGTTCAGTCCCCTATCTAAGTAGTACACATTCAACCTAAATGATTGTGTATACCTCTAGCCTATTTAAATTTCATCCTTTACAACACATATTTGACCATTTTGACTATGTCCTATTATTTTCTATTATGCGATCTTTCTTCATAAAATCTATAGATCCAGTCAACTTTGTACACATTGGCTAACACTATGTTCTATTTAGACAACTTTGTCTCTATTTATCCTTATTGTTTCCTAATTTTTAATTCTTTCTTCAAGCATCATGAAATTTCCTATCAACATCTTTTTTGACAACTAGAATCCACTTATACATTATATGGGATGCTCTTTTCTTCCTACCTTCACTACCCAAGAGGATCCTCCATCTTGGATCACATCTTCTCCTCCCTCATCTTACAATTGTAACATGGTTTAAATTACTCCAAAAGATGATATTGGTGGTTAAAATACTTTTCATAATTATAAATACAATTCCCATCATCAATCATCTCATCATAATGTGGGCTTAACTGATTACAATCTATCTAATAACCTCATAGGGAATCTACCACCTATCAAGCCTCTTCCTAATATGAATTTGGGGAATCCTCCTATAAACACTAACCCACTAGTTGGTACAACTCATATTCTTGCATAAATAGTGTAATAAATTAACATAATGTAAACATCTATCACCTTCAATTTGATTCAACTACAACATTATTTGATCAACATGGCTAATCAACCTCCCATTTTTATTCTTCAAAATAATCAAAATTTTATCCATCCACCTCTTAGAGATGTTGTAGGAAATATCATTCCCAACTTATCATATAAAGTAAGATGATCCAACACATATAAAATGAGAATTCAGCCCCATTCATTATATTAATTAACATTGGTAATATATCTCCAACCATTAAATATGATGGGAATAAAGACCTTGCATCTTTTTATAAGGCTTCTATAATTTTTATAGAGAGTTGATCCAATATAATACCTTCAACACAATTAAAATTTTATTTAAAACATTTAGTGGTGACGTATTAGGATGTTTTAACCAAAATACCTAAAATTTTATATGGAAACTAGAATTTTTAGTCAATCCTCTAGTTAAATAATTCTAACATAATGACTTTCTCAAAAATTGCCTTAGTCATTTCATCAATGCTATTCAATCTCCTAGAGAGTTAGCTCATGACTTTATAAGATGATGGAAATATTTGGATCATAAGGCTAATCACAATATGAATGATAAAAACTTGTTTAAAATGTTTACAACAACATTAACACCATCACTCTAATACAAGGTGTAGATGAAATTTGAGCACAATATGGATTTAACTATGGAAATTTAAATACAAAGATTAAACTACTAGTTAAAGTGATGGAGAAATTATAGCAATAATTTAATAGGTGAATAAACATTCAAAAAAAATTATAAAATCCTAAATTTAAATTCTCTACACAATGATTAAATATAATAAAAGATAAAGAGGATTAAGATTACCTTGATTCATATTTTTGACATGGATGCTTGATCAAAGGATTATTGGTGAAGGATTAGATTGGCATGGGTTTGTTATGAATATTATAGTTATCTTCCATGGAGGAAGTGAGTTTATTAAACATATGTTTGAGGTAGGGATCAAAGGTGGATATTCAACCTAGATGAAGGAGATCAAGGGTTGTGGATTATCCAAGGAATTTAAAATTCCTTGGAAGCCTCTAGATTTAGACACTTCTAGAGAAGAGAGGTGAGAATAGAGAGAATCATAGAATAATTTAATTATATAATCCTATTAGGGATTAATTAGGCTTAGATAGGGTATTATATAGGGATTAGGTGGGTGATTAGGGACTAGGGTGTAGGAGAGGCTAAGAATAGGCTAGTTCAGGTGGGTATGTGGGAAATGGTAATTTAAGATTCCCAAATAATAGATAAGTTGGAATTAGGATAAGATAATGAGGATTTAGGATAAATTAATGATTGAGTGGGATTAATAAGGTTAGTAAGTGAAGAGGAATGAAGGGGGATATTAGATAAATTATTAGGAAAATGGGAGATATTAGGATGGGATTAATTAGAATAAATGAGATTAGTATAATTAATGTCAACTAATATGAATATTAGTGAAATTAAATAAAGTGAGTATATTTGGATGAATATATTTAATCCCTCTTTGAAAGGTCATTATAAGAGGAGGAAGTAGAATGAGTAATTTTCTTTCAAAGAAAAACCATATCATGGATGAATGTTAATAGATGATGTTAGTGGATATGATGCCCCTTGAGGGGACATGTTTGGAAGAATGAGATGGATGGACACTCAAAATAAGAAATGGGGGTTGGATGCAATGGATAGACAAGGGGATGGGATGATAAGTGTGATATATAAGATGAATTATACTCATGTAATGAGCTATAGATTGATGATGCCCTTAGCAAAGACACATGCACATTGAGTATATATGAATGTGTCATGATTATAGACACATCCCAAGGGGGAATAAATAATAACATGATGATAATAGGATTAAAATTCCAAAAGATTGAGATGTATCCCAATAAAGGACAGATACAAGGGAGAGCTATGGGTTAAGGATTGGATAAGATTGATGATGGGTGTAGCTCAAATCTAAAGTCAATAAATATGATGTAGGTGATGATAAAAGAAAATAGTGATATGAACGAGTGACCAAAAGAATGGGGGATGAGGATGGATGATGTTGGTGTATGCCTTTTTCCTATGGGTTTTGGCTACATGGGTGCATTATCTTGCTTAGGGCTCTCGAGGATATTTAGGAGATTAGTACCACATTCATTAGAATGATGGGTTTCACTATCTCTCAAACCTATAAATACTTATCTCCCTTTGTATTATTCATTTAGTGATACTAGAATAATTTAGCTTCTTAGTTGTGAGTTGTGATAGCTTTGAGAGCTATGAACTTCATCTCTTTGTATAAGTAGTTCATATTTGTTATTAAAGACATTGTGTTTAGTTTCTTCTCTATTCTAGATTTCTTGATTCAAAAATTGTGTGTGTTTACTCTATAGTCATCAATCTTGGACATCTAATTTTGGATAAATCTTTAATGTTATTAGAGCTTTTAGTATTTTGTATTGAACACCATTATTTTTTGTTGTTCATTATTAAAATCTTGAGTAGTATATTATTTTGTATTCTCCATCAGTTCTAGGTAATTTTTAGTGGGTTTATGAAAATTTGAGGTTATTTTTAATTAAAAATCTCAAAAACCTTAGGATTTGTTAAAATACCTAGATCACCCAAAGTGACCAAAAAAGATTTTAGGGGTAATTTTTTTCAAAATCCATAGATATTATGGTTTGGTATGATCATTCTTTGAATGGTTTAAGCTTGAATTAGCCTATATTTGCAACTAGTTACTAGGTGTCAAATTGTGTGTAGATTTAAATGAGATCAACATGGAGGTTATGAGTTTTGGGTTAATGCTAAGCAGTGTAGGAATGTGTAATAGCTAGTAGAGGTGCTAACATAGTCCTTGATTGGTTCTTTGGTGCTACTATGGTTTTTATTTCCCTTCTAAATTTCCATCAATGTCCCTTCAATATCTATAAAATTTGGCTTCTCTCATGACCTAAATGGAGACTCTTATCATTTCCCTAATGTATTGGTTACATTGAAATTTGAGATCTAAGCTTTAACTAGTAGGAGAAAGGCATTAGAGAGAGATTAGATCTAGCATAAGGACATCAAGTTAGGCATTATATTTTACAAGGTGGTATTTTATTTTTTGTAGTCTTATCATTTGGATCTACCTTAGATAACTACATGGAGGAGAATATGCTGTGTTGAAGTCTATTTGGTTGGTTGAAAGCATGTTGACATCTACATTTGGCATTATGAAGAAGAAGATTGAATTAGTTTTCTACTAATCTATACATTCTTTACTTAGAGTATGATCCATCAGTGGTGGAAATAAGTCCTTTATACACCTGTGTGTGAAATGGTAATGCTCACATCTAGACATTAACCCTTTCCAAATCTATTCCTTCACCTTATAATATCATCTTGGTTGCATGGTTTTTTTTATGGTGTTGAGCTTCTGATTTGAGCTCTTCCCATGATGGTTCCCATTATTTTTTTTTATAAAAATAGACCTATGAGTTTAAAACAATGTTGGCTATGTTCCTGATAGTAAGAAGAGGTGGACCAATGTGTGAATAATGGAATGATACACTTGCAAGGGGAAATTTAATAGTTTTAACCTTTGTTTTATAGGTTTGAACCTTCCATTGGTAGTGCCTTATGGTTCATGATGTGTTTCTACTCAATGGTGGCATTTTTTTTCCTTTTTTTCATCCTTACTTCTCTTTGCCAAAGTCTAAAAACTTAACTATGCCCTAAAATACTAAAAAAATAATAATTAAAGTCTATTTTAATTTAGTTTAAAATAGTTTTGTTCTTTTAAATTAAAAAACCTTATAAGAGGTGTTTTAGAAAAGTTCACACATAGGTGACTAGGATAAGTTTTTTCAACTTTTGTTGATGTGAAGAGATCTATGGTCTTGTCGATTCCAATGAATGGTTGGAAGGCTAGGTAAACCCTTAGCATCAAGAAAATTTTTATCATTTATTGCAATTTATATTAAAAACAAGTTATTTATAGGAAATCATTTTATTAATATCTTGTAAATGGTAGCTCAAAATTGAGTGATGTATTTATTAGAAGTGTTTATTTTTTAATTTCCCATGTAGATAACCTATTTAAATTGTAAAATGCACTAAATTATAAAGTGCCAAAATTTTTGAGGGGGGATACCTAACTAATTCACACATACTTCTCATCATAAGAATGCAATATTGATATAGTCTGATGTCCTCCTGCTTGGATTATTTGCATTTCATGTGTATTAATTTGGTTAATTGTAATGATTGCTCATTCTCATCGATGCATTGTTAGCTGATCTTGACATCCATTTGAGCATACATTATCACTTGTGCATTATTTTCTCATGCCTATTTGGGCATATTGTCAGTTAAGTTTGATGTAATCACATTGAAAATTCTTTGTTATTGAAAACATAGAGAGGTCACTATTGATTGTCTTGGGGATATTTGTTGTGGGTCCTACATTATTTCATGTGCACATTCAATTTTCATAACTATCACTTGTGCTCATTTAGTGAATGCTTGCAAAGATTATTCTTATATTCATAGATGCATTATTAGTAGAGCGTAACATCCATTTGAGTTTACATTTTCACTTGTGCACTAATTTCTTTCATTTCACTAGACTCATTTTTGGTGTTGTCTAATGTCCATCTCTAGAACTTGAACTATTACTCTTAGTTGTGGTCATGTTGACTCCATTTGAGAGATACCTGTTGAGGAGTGTTGAGTATACACCAGTGGTTCTTCTTGGTAAAACTAAATACACTTCATGGTGTGCTTATATAGAATGTTTACTCATGGATCAGGAACTTATTCCATTCTTATATGGATAGATTCTTAAGCCTATTGACCTAACTCAATATAGTGACTGGGCTAACTCTTGTGACTATGTCTATGGTCACTTTTTATAGTATGTTTCATGGGATTTGCAACACCATGTAGAGCACATAAAATGTCCCTCCACTATTGAATCACTCTTCAAAGTCTTTTCAAATATCTAGCTGAGACTTACATAACACCTCCTCCTCCACTACCTATTATCTCTTCAGAGATAGTTGTACTCTCACCTTCTACTTTTATTCCTTATGATGACACATTTTAGGTGGATAGTGATCTTCCTTCTATTGAGCCACCACTACAAGATGATATTCTACCAAACATTAATTATCCTATTGTAGATTATTCATTCATTCTATGTAGATTATTAATTTTTTAGAGCTTTCATACACTTGCACTTCAGAAGATTCCACTATATATAGTATGAGTACACACATTGAGAGTATTAACAACTTGTATTGTCTTATAGATGTTCATCTTGAAAATTTGAGTGCTTTATTTATACATCATTCTTCAATTTTGATAGTTGTTGAGTGTTTCTCTCTAATTCTCATGGACATTCTTTTAGTGAATGTTCCATGTTTATCTTCTTCTCTAGTTGTTCTCTCTCTTTCGTTGCATGCTTATTCATTACCATCTTCTATAATTAGTCTGGTCATATATGATTAGACTTTGGCACATTCAAGTACTAGTAGTGAGAAATTTCAACATTATTTAGAGATATAACTCATGATTCCTACATGCATTCCACTTGAGTGGGAATTCAACAATTTGATAGCTCATAGTTTCTTTCTTCTAAAAGGAAAAGATAACATTTATTTTAGAGGGTCCTACTATAGCATTCACCATGTGACATTCTACATTTACATTCTCTCTCTTCTATGTGGAGGCATACTTCTTTCTTATTTTTTAGGATACTGGGGATTATTTCTATGTACTTGGAGTGTTAATTATTTTATCATCTTATTTTAGTGGGTCTTTTAGTCCCTTCTTATTTGATCTCTTTTAGGGGGGAGTTTTTCCCACTAGATTTTCTCCTTTTCTCTACTTTATGAGAGATTGTATTATACATGGGTACCTTAATAGGCCTTATTGTTGGGACCCATTATTTTATTTTATTTTGTATCATCACCTACCTAAGTTATGCTTATGGGGGGTGTTGGTGTATGCATTTTTAATATAGGATTTGGCTACATGGATACATTAGATTGCTTAGGGATCTAGAATCTATTTAGGAGATTAGTACCACATTCATTGGAATAAGGGGTTACACTATCTCTCAAACCTATAAATACTTGTCTCCCTTTGTATTATTCATTTAGTGAGACTCAATTCATCGAGCTTTTTAGTTGTGTACTATGACAATTTTGAGAGCTATGAACTTCATCTCTTTGTATAAGCAATTCATCTCTAATATTGAAGACATTGTGTTTAGTTTTTGTTCTCTTAAAGATTTCTTGATTCAATAAATATGTGTTTTGCTCTACAATCACTAGTCTTGGACATCTGATTCTAGACAACTCTTTCAGATGAAAGAGATATTGGTTGAGCTATAATTAGGTATATAAAGTGGCCAAGTGTTGCCTACATAGTCTAAGAAGACCTCATGCTGATGTCGTTATGACTAGAGGATGGAAGATGATGATGAATTAATTAGTTATTACATGTTAGTGATGAAATGATATGACTTAGATGATGAGATGAGGATAAAATATTGGATATTAGCTGAATGGGTCAAGGTGGAGTAGATTAAGGATAAGGAAGAAACATGATGAGACAATTAAATAATGATGAGGATGGGAATGATCAGCCCATCTCAAATGTCATAAGGCTCATAATAGTCTAATCAATCCATTAAATATATCACTTGATAGTATGTTCCATGATATATGTATGACCAAGTGGACATGATGCCAAGGTGCTTAGGAAAATATCAAACTCTATTTTATTGAGGTCACCTAAAAGCATTATTTACCTCTTAACATCCTATTTAATTTCCCAAAAATATAAAAGAGACACATTTTAAACAAAATATGAAATGAATAATATATATACATGATAGTCAAACAAGACAAACAAAACAAACATATATCTATGTGCAATTTCATAATGTCTTATCTAATGATGGGATGAATGATTGTACTAAGTTAGTTATAATGATTATTGGGGACTTGTATTTATATATGACGATAATGATGTGAACATGGAATTAAGAAGGGCTTGGATTTGGATAGGGTGATCATGAGTAGGATTAGGCTGAAATGTTGCCCCTAGTTGTAGATATAAGGATAGAGGATGGGATAAGGTCTTTGAATGATGATTTGGTCTTGAAATCAAATTGAAAAGAGGCCAAGGAATATGATTTAAAAAATTATGACAAAATATTACCAATAGACAATGCCTTATAAGATTCTAATCTATCAAGAAGAGGAGATAATGATGGGATCAAATACCCTTTATACTAGCAAAGAAGTGATTTGATGGGTACTAAATATGAATAATAAATGATAAATAAGTTTATGGGATCAATTATCTTTCATAATATAAATAATTTAGTTTATTTGTTATAGATATGAAAATACAATTGATAATAAGTGATGGGTGGTAGATTAAATTCTTTAGAAAGGTGTTTCATGTAAATAATACTAAGTCAAAAGGAGGAGGAAGATATGGGGAGATGGGTGACCACTCCAATTTGGTTCTAAGATGGAATGTGTTATCCAAATATGGGAAAATAGGATATGATTGATATGGTTGAAACTAGGGGATTAGGCATAAGATAGGACATAATGGACTATTTTTGGCTTTTGAAAATTTTATGATTTTTAAGATTTTGGACATGTTTCACTTTTTTAGTGTTTTTTGATATACATATATACAATATAAAAATGGTGGTAATATAAAATGGAATAAAAATCATATCAAATAAGATGAATATGGATATAATTATATATGGGATGATAAAATAGATGAGGGTGATGCTAAAAATAGGGGATGAGATCCAAGGAAGAAGGGACTAGGAATTTGCCAATGACCACACTATGAAGGAACCAAATGTTTAGTTGCTTAAGTGTCCATTAGATGATATTATAAGATGATTTTTGAATATTTCTCAATATAAATTCCTCTTCCTTATTAAATTTCAAGATGGGAAGGAATTTGATATGATGAAATATGTTGGGCAGGAACAATGGATGGAGGGGATGGACAAGGGATGGATTGATTAGTGTGGATGGTTTAACAAAGGATAGATGGATTTTTACCCAAGGGTTGAGGTATAATGTGGAAAATTGATTATTTCACCATGAAATCAAAAACCAATTTTCATCATGGTACTTGTCTAAGGCACCAAAAGACTAGTTTTCACCATTGGATAAATGATTTTTTGACTTTATTGGGAATCTCAATTTATTAGATGAAGGATGAGATGAAAGATATAGGCATTGTTGTGATATTTAAATAGTACTTTTTTTAGGGATATGTGATGTTAGGATCATGTATAGATGTCCTGTATTGACTCTTTATTTAATGTCCTCTAGATGTTTTATTCAGGTGCCTTTATAACCCCTACGAGGGATAATGCTTCCTAGGGATTTAAGAGATGGTATGGATGGGAGTATGTTGGGAGTGTGATTATGGGATATAGGATATAAATGAGGGATATGATGATGATGGATGGATTATATTATAGTATGGGCAATGGAAATGGGGTTTGACAATTGCATACACCATTGGATATGGTGGAGGGGATTATTTGGATTGGTTCCATGAGATTAAGGGACCCAAGCCCTTTTGATTTGATAATTATTTGACCCAAAAATTAAGAGGATGATCAGTCCTATGATTTATATTTTTGACTTTATTATTAGATTTGACTTTGATTACTCCCTGGTGCTTGATTTCAATCTTCACCAGAGGACATTAATTTTTGACTTGATATATGATTATTTTGACTTTGATATGACTTTAGTGCTATATTTTGGGATTCACTAGGGGAAGATATTTTTTTATTAGGTTGATTATATTATTTTAATGAATAGGATCAAGGGATATTTGATCATGACTTATGATTTTTATAATATGGTCTTAGAGCATTGTATTTATGGCACATGATATTGAATATAAAGGGGAATCCAATAATACATGTTCTTATTTATTATTTTCATGGAGTGGGATATAAGGATTATGGAGGTGAGGTAGATGATTAGTTTTGTTTTATGGATTAAGGGAATAATGGGTAACTTAGTCCTTATAAAGGTCACTAGGATCCTTAGTCTCAATTACAAACAAAGTATCCTCTATAATCTCAAAAGTATCATTAATACATGCATCTAAGGTAGGATCATATCCACTTTGATAATATTTGATAGATATAGATTGTAAAAACTTAGTTATGACCTCATTATCCCTATTAGGATCAAGAGACATGATTGGTGATTGGTTATTGTTCAAAATGGAGGTGTCTTAAAAATTCAAATCATAGTGATCATCTGCTATGATATTGATTAAGGATGATGTTTTTGATAAGGAATCTAACTTAGAGACTAGTGTTATACATAATCCTAATGCAGTTCGAACTAATGTTGGTTGTGTTATACATGACTTTATGTTATTAATATAATAATTATTGTCTAAAAGTGTCTTCTCAATAGGGTGTAATTTATGTGATGGATGAGAGGGAAGGGATGGAGGAATAATGGAATGATAAAAAATAGGTCTATGAAATGGATTATGAGATGTTGGAGGACTAGGCTTATGTGACTTAGACTTGTGGTTGATGGAGGATTAGTTGATTATGGGGGGATCATGGAGGAGGGACAGGATGTATTAACCTTGGATTAGAAGGGGAAGGGCTTGATCATGAAATAGAATGGTATCTTGACATTCCTCTTCTTGTTCACCCAAGGAGAGAAATTCATCTGGTTCCTCCTTAATTAATATGTCACCATGGTCGATGAGGTCTTGAACATAATATTGTAAATTTTGTCATCATTTAATGGAATGACCCTAGATTTGATGATATAAATAGTCTCCATTTATTTTATACCAAGATGAATTAGGCTTAGTTAGATTAAGATGTCAGATAGGTGGATAGACCATCATGTTGGTAGTGACTAGTTGTTGGAAAAGAGATTCCAAGGATATAAGAAGGGGATTATAAGGACCCACTTTACTCTTAGATGTGAAATCATTAGAATTTAGATCAAATTAAATATGGTGTGACTTTGTGGTTGGATGGGTGGCCAAGATTAGGTTTCCTTTTCTAGTAGGGGAAGGGTAGATGATTGGCTATGACTAGTGGATAGGGCATTACAAGGAAACATACATGAAGGGTTTGTGTTGTAGGTGAAATAATTTGAATTAGGTCAACACCTTTGGGAAGTAATATAACAATTATAATGAACTTCAAGAGGATCTCATTCCTATTGATAGATATGTACTGGTCTATGAAAGTGGGGTTGAGGTTCATGGTAGTGGGTGATAAAGGATGAGGGAGCAGTAATGGATTAGGACTAGAAGATGGAGGATTTGATTGTGAATGGGTACGTATTGGGGCCAAGGGGTTTTAAATAGGCTTAGTGGATGGTGGAGGGGAAAGGGATAAGGGTTGATAGTGGACTAGTTTGGGAGGTGACTTTAGGCTTATGAGGTTAAACTCATAGGGAAAGTGAGCACCCATTTTCCATAGTCATAAAAGGAATTCATCTTTATTTTTTGTGATGTATTGATTGATTAGGGTGATTAAATCAAGGAATTATGATACTATTTTTTATGTGCTATAAGATGGTGATTTGGGATGAATGGGATAAATTTTTAAGGGTAGGAAAATACCTATCTCTAGTGCCCATAAAAGGACTTCATCCTTATTGGCTAGGATGTATTGGTTTATAAGAACTAGGTCCAAATCCATGTGAAAATATGGATGATGATGTAAAATTAGACTAAGGATTGTTTGAATAATGTAAGTTTAAAGAATTGATCTAGTAGGATGGATAATGGTGAGGATGGGATAGACTTAATAAATTAAATACTATGATCAAATTTTATATTGATAGTATAATAGGTTCTAATGACCTATCAATAATTCCTAATAGTCAAACTAGTAAAAAGATTGAGGATTATGATGGGTTCCTAGATTCAAGCTATCAATATGATAATGCGATGGGTGTTAGTTATAAATAGGAAAGGATTGTAGAGACTAGATTGATGATGATGGTTTTACTAGATTGAAACCAACAAAGTAACATGATCGATTAGGTAGTGATATGATCAATGTGATGAATGATAATGTACTAGGATGATATGAAAAGATAAAAGACAAGCTCAAAACATTAAAATATTTGCTCAATATGGGATGGGGTATAATTATGTAATGATGGTTATATGATAATAGGATAAGGACAAGAAAGATGATAGGTGATGAAAAAATAATTAGGGATAATGTGGGATGGGGTGGTTTAGACCCATATGTGACCTACAAAGACAACTAAGATAAGATAAGATGATGTTAGATTAGATGAGTGATGAAGACAAGGTCAAAACAAGTGATATGGTATGGACTTAGGATAAGATGTGGATGACTAGGTATGATTGGGATATGTATATGATGGGAGGACGACCAATGATCGGGTAGGATAGGATAGGATATAACTAAAAGGATGTATAAGATAACAAAAGTATATAAAAAATCATGATCAAGATGATGGGGTGATGACTAAGGATAGGTGGATATAGTGGGACTAGAAAGGGATGATGGATGTATAGTGGGATGATGAAAAGCATGTTCAAGAAAGGATGAGAATGTTTAGGTGATGGGAGATGATCAATTTGGGTGGATATGATGAGAGTAAAATAAAATGACAATATATACAAGATTATGTCTAGGATGTGACTAATAATGAATGATTCTAATGATAATAGGGGATAAAAGGATGTACAATATAACAATGATATGTACAAGAGGGTAAGATAAGGATACACAAGATGATGATAAATATATGTGAGTGATGGGGTATTGACAAATGATGGGTGGATAAGGTTAGATGAGGAGGGGTATGAGGTGACTATATGAAGGTGGGATCAAGATAATGTGGACTTGGGTCAATATTTAATATGTGATTGGGGTATGTAGGTGATAAGGGTATGAATAATGATGGGTGGATATGACTAGACTAGGAAAATGTACAAAAGATGATATATATAATGGGATGATGAAAAGGATGTATAAAATTAGATTGGATAACCAAGATAATGATTAAGATATGTGAGGGATGGGGTAATGACAAATGATGAGGATGTGTAAGAGGATAGATTATGTATAAAAGGATGATGACAAATATTGATAATAGGGATGATTAGACTAGGACAAGATGAAAACAATATGTGAAATAGGATAATATAAGGATATACAAGATGATATCTAAAAAAGGATCATGGGATAAGGATGTACAAGATGATGGTGAGGTAAGATATACAAAATTAAATGCAATGACCTAGTAGGTGTGGATAGGTTTGGGTGAAGGCTAACATAGCTCATAAATAACATTGGTTTAGCAAAACACACATTAAATCAAGAAATCTACAAACCTATAATTAATAAACTAATAAGGGTGTGTGATATTTTACCCACACCATCTAATGGCTTCATAGGTGAGGATGTAGGTCAATGATCTATTATAGAATATACCAAACCCTCTCAACCCTACTTTCACATGATGGCAACTTTTGAGTTGATACTAATTCCTATAGTGGTACACCTATTATGATTGAAGGCTCATATGCTAGCTTTACATGGGCTCTCTAGGTATGTACCCTATATATGTGAAGGTATATTATGGACCAAGTATGTATAGGGTGTTATCAAATGTATGGCTTAGATATTTAACTCTTCCCCTTCATGGATGACCTATATAAGGTTAATTACTTAGCCTAATGAGAATTGTCCCTGATTTTTATACTTTTCCAAAACACAATGTTTGGATTAGTACATAATGGTGAAATACATGATCACTATCCCTCTAATACTATGGTAAGTGCATGGGTGTCAATTCCATGTCATGTTGATCCTAGAAAATAAAATGAGAGGGTTTATATCTAGTTTTTGATCCCTTAGGAATCACCACAAGGATTCAAGGGGAGATCATATACCAAGCATAGCCTTAGGATATAAATAGGTAGACCGAAAGAATATTAATTAACTAATCAATATAAAATATGATTTATTTACAACATGAAAAACAAGGATAAATATAACAAATAGATCAAACAATGAAAGTGATTAAAAGGATTCAAAAATGATTTTTAATATGTTATGTGGGGTATATATATAAGATAAAGTGATTAAAAAGATTCAAAAATGATTTTTAATATGTTATGTGGGGTATATAATAGGTGACATGAAAGACAAAAATTAGTAGTTTGGTTTTTTCCCTTACCAAATAGGTAACCTACAAGATAATGATTAGTAGGTATTATAATCAATCTTCAGGGGAAAACTGCAAGTCAAAATGTTAAACTAAAATATGACCTACAAAAGGATGATGTTAGTTAGATAAACTATCAACTAGGTTTATCCCTTTAATAGATAATATTTTAGTTCAATAGGCCTTAATAAAAACACCCTAAAAGGAATCGTGATTTGTCTCTATAATTATTTTGGGTGAGCAGGCCATGACATGGGGGTTTGGGGGTAGTAGCCTCTAGTGGGGTCAAATGGAATCACCCCTTATGGGGTCAAGGGTAGAGCCCCTTGTGGGCTCCAAGGCTAGCACCCTTAATGTTATCCCTATCATGATATAGGGTGAGGTTGATAGGTATATCCCTCGATGCTAAAGGTAATTTGGGCCTTGTGAGAGGCCCAAAATGACTCAAAATTCACCAAAAAATGACTCAAAAATACACTAAAAAGGACCAAATAAAATGCAAAATCATAACTACACATTAAAAATCATAAGCAAAAAATGACAAAATCACAAATTTCAACTCACAATTTTGTGGTAATTATCTTAACCATATGGTGAGGTCACAAAATTGTGACTATTAGTCAAAACTGTGACTACAAATGACAAGATCGCTATTGACTATAATTTGAGAGTTGTGGTTTTGTGATAAACTACACAACTTCTAAAATTTTGACCTTTTAATAGAAACAAATGATTTATCAGGTTGTGATAGATTGTCCAGATGTCTAAATGTGCCTATTTATAGGTGATCATGATAAATTAAAAAGATAGATTTATGATGTATATTATAACAAGATTTTAATAAAAAATGAATAGAATTAGAACCTTAAAAGAGTATTCTTCAATTGGTTTTGGTCTTCATTCACCATATAATATTTAGAGATGGTAATGTAACATATAAAAAGGTAAAATTGATAGATTTATGTTAGAAATTTAAATTTTTTATTGGTACTAGAATACCATGAATTCACAAAGCAAGGTCATGACTTCAAAAATTTTGTGATCTATACTTTTGTCAAAACATAGAAAAGGCTAAGGTCTTTGTATTTGTTTTTCCTTTAGATGATATTATGCTCTTTAATTTTATTTGTTTCTCTTCCTGACCCTACCAATTACATAGAAAAGACCAACAGAGACTATATCAATTTATAAGATGTGGTTGTAAAAAAAAATCCCTTTTAAAACTCAAATGATTTAAATCAGATACAAAAAGGGATTTATATGATGTTCGACTGACTATTGACACTTGAAAAAATAGATAATATTAGATTAAATCTTGTAGGTCTGAGAATAATCATTAGCTAATAGTTTTTTATTAAAACTATGAAACTATAAGTCAATAGGGCAAAATAGTGACTTACAAGGCAAAACTATGATTTATAAAGTCACAATTTTTTAATAAACCTATAAATAAACCACTAACAGTTAGACAAAATTTTTACGTATTAGAAAAATTAGAGACCCTCTAGGTAAATTCATTCCTTATGAGTTTTGGTATTGTCAAAAAGGTAAAACCTACATAGTTAGAGGAAATGATTAGTAGTTAAACAGGTGGTTACCAAAAAAATTGGATTCTTGGGGACAAATCTGTGACTACACAAGACAAGGTCATGAATACTAGTATAATACTATAGATTTCACTTATGCATGGAAATTCCCAAAGTTTCAATATTTTTATTAATTGAACTAGACTTGCGAGCTAGCAAAACACCACTAATAAGTCAAAATTGTTAAATTTGTAGCAAATTCCCATCGTAGTCACCAAAATGTAGATGAAATTTGAGAACAATATGGATTTAACTATGTAAATTCAGACCCAAAGTTCAAACTACTAGTTAAAGTGATAGAGCCATTAGAATCATAATACAATAGGTGAATAAACATTAAAAATAGTATTATAACATCTTAAATCTAAATGGTCTTCACCATGATTAAATGAAATAAAGGACAAAAAGGATTGAGATTATCTTGACTCAGATTTTTGACATGCATGCTTGATCAAAGGATTGTTGGTGAAGGAATAGATTGGCATGGGTTTGTTATGATCATTATAGTTAATTTCTATGGAGGAAATGAGTTTTTTAAAATGATTTTAGAGGGAGGGATTAATGGTGGATATTAAAAATTGGATGAAAGAGATCAAAGGTTGGGGATTATCTACGAAATTTAAAATTCCTTGGAAGCCTCTAGATTTAGAGGCTTCTAGAGAGGAAGGGTGAGGATAAAGAGTATTCTATAATCCTTTAATTATAGAATACTCTTAGGGATTAAATAGGCTTATATATGGTATTAGATAGGAATTAGGTGGGTGATTAGGGAATAGGGGTGTAGCAGAGCCTAGGAATAGGCTAGTATAGGTGGGTATGTGGGCCATGGTAATTTAAAATTCCCAAATAATAGATAAGTGGAATTTAGGATAAGATAATGAGGATTTAGGATTAAAAATATATGTAATTGGATTAATAAAGTTATTAAGTGAAAAATAATGAAGGGGATATTAGATAAATTATTAAGAAAAAGGGGGATATTAGGATGGGATTAATTATAATAAATGAGATAAGTAAAATTAGTGTTAAATAATATGAATATTGGTGAAATTAAATAAATTGAGATTAATTTGGATGCATACACAAGGTTTAAACTTTCACTCCCTAAACTTTAAATGATTATCTTGACTTCTTACTATAATAGTTTAAACCTAAGACTAAAATTATTAATGAATCTTTCTATTGACACCTAAATTACATCTAATGTTGAAATGCACCTTGAACCTATTATTTATACCTCTTAAAATTATTCATGACATCTCCCTCCAAATTTAAACAATTAATTAAATTAAATTAATTAATTGTGCACACTTTAAATCCATACTTAAATATTAAATTTATATTTTACACCTGGCGCAACATGTTCCACCTTAATCTCCCTCACATGTTGACTCATCCCAACCAAAACCACAACTTACTCAACCTATTTTGAGTCATCCCTTGAGTTTTCAAATAGTTTAACTCATTATTGGTGACTTAGCTAACCATCTTCACAGTTATCACAAACATTTGAAACGGCCATCATCATCATGGATGAGGACTCTTTAGACATTCTAGATTATTTGGCTCATTCAAAATATCCAAATAATCTTCCAACATTAGATATTTCGTCTATAAATATATAAATAATCATGAAAACCATCACTTTCATCATCTTGAATTATGCTAATGAAGTGTTATCAAAATCACAAGTGAATACAAACTGAATGAAAGCTACCAGAGAGCATTTTCACCAAAATGCTTCCCATTTTACCTTGCATTGAAAGAGTGAAAAATAAATTTCAAATAGAGATAATTAAATATACATCACAATGGAATAATATTTTTCAACCAAGGTATAATTATATATATATTTATTTCTTTTGTATATTTATCTTAGTTTGAGCTAGTTTAGATTAAGATTTGTTGGTTTACATTTCTAGATTTTATTCAATAAATTTTGGTGTTTCCTATGGGACAATTACACAATATTTTTCATCTTAGACTCATATTAATTTAATTTAAAGAGAATTTTTTTGTTGTTTTTAGTTTTTTTAAGCTACATGTCATTTTTTGGCATTTAATGTTTGGTTGTGCATGACAACTACGTAACTACAAAATTGAAGACATTAATTGTGAGATTATAACCCATAACTATGATGAAATATTTTTTATCATATTTATAGAGTGTTTTTTCCTAATTTTATTTTTTCCATCATTTTCTACTTCTTTCTACTTTTTTATATGTTTTTGGTTTCTTATAACTCACTATTATAGGCAAATAGTGAATTCAAAAAACTTATTTGTTAAATCATTGTTCTAAACTATGAATTATTTCTAATAAATTATAAAATAATTAACCTTAACTATGAAATCATATCAAAATTATGAAATTATCCCTCCATCCTCTATGTTTTCTATTTTTTTGTTTTCTACATATCAAACTATGAAATTGTATTGTAGCCACAAAATTATCATCTGAAACAATGAAATTATCATTTTTAGAAGCAAATTCATCATTTTTCCCAGCAAAATCATTTCTATAAACTATGAAATCATCATTCTAGATTGTAAAATAGGTAAATATATTTGTAAATTTGGTAAGATCAATTGTGAAATTGTTGTGTAATTAAAAAATTATTTTCCAATGTTTTCTTGTATTCTTTGTTATTTTTTGTATCTAACCATTTATAATATTTCTTTTCTACTTTACTATATAACTATGAAATTGTAATAAATGCTAGTTTTTGTGTTATTTTTGTGGTTTTATTTAATCCATTTCAAGTTGCCTTGAATTCAATCCCAAATAAACACTATAACCAATTATTTACATAATGTTTATTAAAGAAATTTTATAAAAGAAATAAAAAAAACCAAATTCTGATATTTTTACTACTAACATTTCAATTCAATTTTTGAAGTTTTTAGTAATTATCTCACATTTTTCTAATTAGATATAATTATCTCCTTTCATTATTTTGTTTCTATTATGATATTTTTTATTCTCTTCCCTTAGTGTCAAGTTGGTGATGATACTTAGGAATAAAAAACAATTTCATAATTTGTATGTTATCTAAATTGTGTTTGTGTATGCTCTTTACTTGGCATCACGGTGATGATAATACCTAGAAATAAGAAACAAACGCTAAATTTTTATTTATTTTTATAGGGGATCAATTGAAAATGGATTTTAACACCATATAGTAGGCCAAATCTATGTACCAATGGGGTATATAAATTGATATCCAACTATTTTAATTTCTTAGGTGGGTATGTGTTTTAAGCACACCATGATGCAAGGGGATTTCATGATCTAATACCTATGATTTCAATAATTTATTTAAAATATGATATTATCAATTGTCAACACATTAAAACCCCTACGATTATGTTGGGAACTTTGGGGTAAGACCAAATAGTGTGCATCTAATCTATCTATTTATTCCATAGAACTAGGCCCTAATGTATCAAAATGTATATCAAAGGATTCCCCTTAGATAATCTTGTTTGAACCTTATCCTAGGAAAACCTTCTTTCTCATTCCACTTTGGTGTATTAGTAAGTAGTTGGAACCAAAAAGATACATTGCACATACCCTCAAAACTAGACTCAGTGATCCATATGAATGGAAGGATCCTTCATCATTATTTCCATGAAATATTTGATTGTGGATGAGAACATGGATGAGTGACATCAGAAGACCAAAATATTATTTATAACCCTTATACTTGTTTTTCACCTTTTTATGAAATTTATTGAATATTTAAAATATGAATTTATTTGTTGTTTCATTATGTTTTCCATGTGATAAAACATCCTTATTTTTAAATTATATAATTTTTAGTTTTTAAAGCTATCAAGACATCCTAAAATGAAAATTTTCCTAAAAATTCAAAGTAATTAGTTTAAGAATCATAATTCTTTGTCACTTTGGTTAGTATTTTTAGTTTAAATATTCTATTTATTTGAGTCATTTTATTTTATCCTATTCATGTCACCTATCACTAGGCAAATGGCCATGATTAATGGCCCATATGTAAGGGTTGAGCCATTCAACAATGATCCCTTTAAGTCACTAGCCAAGAACATCATGTAGAAATACATGAGATCACCAAACAAGGAGGGGAATTCTAAGATGAATTTAGACCAAAATCTATCCAACATCCACCTTATTTTGATCGATATATAATTTCAAACAAGAAATAAGACTGTATTTAAGCATTGGGCTTTAGATCAAAATTCCCACTTGAGTTTTATGTGTAGAATTTGTAATACTTGATTTCAAGAAAAGAAACTTCATCCTCTAATATTAATAAATCTACCTATAAATATTTTTAAAGTGTATCAATTTCCTTATAACATCCTCATAACTCCATCCCATATTATCTCAATACAAAGGGAAAGCTATCATATGTGAGTAATCATCCCAAACAAGTCATAGTTTCTCCATGTAAATTCATGAACTCAAAGGTAACTAGGAGATTATGCACTTTAAATCCCATAAACCAACCAATCCTTTGGTAACCCTAATGTTAATTTGAATCTTAATTTTTACCTTCACATATTTATCTAACTAATCTAAGTTTGAAAATAACTTCAAACTCAACAACCTTTCACCCAACCAATCAAAACTTGAATCTTAATTCAAATTTACCAATAATGCAATGAGTCCATCCAAACTTGAACATGGGCATCCAATATAATTCAAGTTTAATTAATAAAAATTTGGCTACATCAATTTTGAATATACATCCAACTTTTCAAGGTTATGGTTAGATTAATCCAAGTTTGAATCTTCATTCTAACTCAAAAATCAACCCTAATTAGAGTCTCCAAAACTCACCCATTGTTACTATTGACCAAATATCCCCATAGGTCAAATTAGATCAACACCCCTATATATTCACAATTTTCATAGGGTCCTATGTTTTAAATGTTCACCAAGGTCCTAAAATATGTCAACTCATAGTTTGAGGGTCATAAAATATGTTCTAAGCCATTGTCATATTTGTTCTCCTTTCTTAATAAAATTTTATGCCACCTCTTGGTCATTTTAACGGAATTATATGATTTTACACAAAAGGACAAATGTGTCAAGAATATTTCTAATGTACCATATGTTAGGTAGCTATCATAGATAGTTTTGAATCTTAAATGTTGCAAGTTTAATGTAGAAAGAAAGTAGATAAGATGTAAAAGGTTAGATTCAAATAGTTTTAAAGACTGAGGTGACTCATCTAACATGTGTGAAGGCTTAAAGAAGGTATCTTGAGATCTACACATCTCATTTCCACACTTAAGTAGATTAAATAGATTAAAAAAATATCAAAAATTGGTTTTTCTTTCTTATCACTCTCTTGGACATGTCATAGGGGTCAATGGTTTTCTTCTGGTATGAATAAGAGAAGAAGAGTTGGAGTGAGTGAACTTGGGGGATGTTAGTAGTCCCTATTTAATTCCATTTAATTTACATATTTGTAAAATTGATAGTAGGTATTGTATGAAAAATCATTAATATTTTTAACACCTCAAAACTACCTATGTATTCCTAATGGCTCAATTTTTTGATTTTTTTGCATTGGTCTCTTTGAACTAAGTGATGCATATAGTCTTGCAAAGCATGTTATTACTTTTATTGTTGGTTTCAACTCATTTGGCATGTGTGGTCATTAAAGTATAGGTAGGATCACTCTCTCTTTCTTAAAGTGAACACTATTAAGAGATGTGAATAGTTTTTTGGTAATTTTAGAGTTTCATATTTATATGAATGGATTCAAGATAATAATAACACACCTATGTTCAACCCCTCAAATAATGGATTGTTCATATTTTGCATTGAAGGACATATAGTTGATTGAGATAGGTTTATAACACACTAAATGAATACAAACTAGATCCATAATATGAACATTCACCTATAGTCACTTATAGGTATGTATGGATAATTTTAGGATGATCCAAAAACTAAGATCTAGGTTTTATAAAATTTAAAGAATTGAATGGAGTTATCAAGTCATTCAAGGTTCATAAACATAATCAAGACCTATAGTCAATGAAACACCTATATTCAGTTAGGTTGAAGCAAGTTAATTAATGGGAAATTTTACGTAAACTTCTCTGAAAGGATACTTTGTTCCACATAGTGTCATCTTGTGGGGAAGGTTTGTGAGGTCTATATAAGCCTAGTGTTTTCATTCTTATAGCCTAGGCTTATAAGTAACATGCTAAATAAATAAGAGGTTGATTAGGTCAAGAGAGATTGATGTTTGAATTCATTTCAACTTATTCAAATTTTTAATGCAAATTTTCATAGAACTATAGTGATATTAATCCCAAATGAACCTATAAATTATACACCTATAGTGCATAGATGATAGAGCGATGAAGGCATGGTTTCAAGGTATAAATGAGTATATCTAGGTGTGAAATGGTAATAGTGACCTAAATATAAAAAAAATGGTGGATGCATAGTTTTTAAACATATATCACCACCTATAAGAGTCCTTTGAATTCCCTAATTGCCACCTACTATTTGACTCATCCTCAAACTAGCTCATGCCAATAAAAGATGTAGTTTAGTTGATAAAAAAGAGATATAATATGGATCACCACATATTAAATCATTATAAAAATTATAATATCAAATTTCATGTGATTATTAGAGATAAATAAGAAAGAAAATATTGAATTAAATTAGGTTTTCAAACCTCGCACTCAGTCAACCAAAATTCTACACACATAGAGACCTAGAAACTAATTTTGAAAATTTGAAGTGTAGAGGGCCCTTGAAGCATGATTTATATTTTAAAATTTATATATAATCTCATACTTATTTTGGATATACCTCCATGGTTTCATTTGGGTAGACTAACAGGAGAAATGTTCACTGTTTTATCTCAGACCTGAGGTACTCCACAAGCAAGACAATCTACATACCTAATAAATGGATGGTAAAAAGATGAATTATTTGGAATTTAATGACTATAGTATGATTTATATAGTTGAATTTTATTTAAAAATTATTTATTAATACCTATAGACACTAAAAACACTTAAAAGTGGTCATGCGCTTAGATACATAGTTTGTGCCTGTTAGGCCTAAGAACTAGGCTAGAACCATTAGGTACCTAATATCATTATTATGACCATATGATCTTCCCAATAAATTTTATAAAATTCATGGGAGAGTTTAATATTTATTGGACTCTTTTTATTTTAGATAATAACTTAGAATTAGCCATTTTGGCCTAATTTTCTCTTAGGGGTATCTAGAATGCATAGTAAGAACATGAGAAGTATTTTATTTCAATCATATGTGTAAGAAAAATGTGCATCATGTATCAATATATTATGAAAATTTGAAGGAGGTATTAAACTCAAACTTAGTGGAAATTTTTTGAGGTTTAAGGGCTTACCCTTTATGAGTCATTGTTAAAAACTTGAATGACTTAAAACCCTCTTAAAACCCTCTCAAGAAGCTGATGAGAAAGATATGGTGAGAAATGCATCACTAAGGGATTGATTAGATAGAAATATGATTTTTACATACTTATAAATCTCTTAGGCTCTCTAACTCAATTTTTTTGTACCATCATTTATATAGATGAGGTAATTTTTGTGTTTTCTATAAGAATTGAGTTGAATTAGAGGTATAACAAGGAATTCATACGTGAAATTCATTTTATAATGTGTATGGATATATATTTCAACTTCTCAAACCATATTCTCACCTCAATGATGCATTAAAACCAATCTACTAAACTGATTATTACAGGAAATCTTGGGCAAAAAAGTGAGAAGCAAGGTAACTACCTAAGTTGAATATGATAAGTGTTGTTTTGAATATTATTGATTCCTGGATGATGGAATAGAGTAAATATAAGTCTTGATTGAATTTATTACATATATAAAATGAATCTCCTCGAGCATCTATAGGTCACCCTAGTGAAAAGTGTGTGAATTCTAGACTAAAGGGCTAGTAAGTAGTTGCAAAGAAGTGGAAAACAAGTGTCAAAGATAAGGTAATCAGTTGAGGGGTGTATAATGACTTCAATATTATTATTTCCATATTATCAGGTCAAGGAGCATGTGTCAATGAAAAATGTAATTTTTTAAAAATTAAGTGGACTCTTCATCAAGAGAGTAATTTTAATAAGGATAATGAAGTGTCCCTTCACCAACTTCAAGTAGATGTCATGTTTATGATTGATACTTGTCCAAGAAGATCTCAGGACTTATTCTTTAACTCCTCTTATGTTGTAACTAGTTTTTAGGACTGAAAAATTGGCATTGTGATATTTAAAAATCATTCTTCCTCTCTTCTCTTTGATACTCTATAAATTAAAGTCATTTTTGTATTATAATAAAATCCACAATTTGTATGGTGAAGCCCTACTAGTTTTGAAATCTTTCTTTGCCTTTGAATAATTTTTTATCAAGTTGTTTTAGTCTCTAAATTTCTTACCTATGTATGTTAAGTAGTCCATTTGGATGAGAAGTAAAGAATTTTTTCTCCTTGATTCCATTTTGCTCTTGTATACATTATGTGAGTAATACTTATTATAGCATGTCTCGCAAAGTGTATATGTTTGTTAGGTGTATTTTGAAGTTTGAAGGAGATTAATAATGTCTAAGATTATACCTCCTAGCCACCCACCTTTGGAAATTTATAACATTCTACATCCATGTAGAAACACTTATCCTAGACTAACCTTTGAGTTAAAATTAGTTTTAATAGTCTACCTTCCTAGTGTAAATGAAAGTATATTTGTGGAGATATATTTGATGTATCACATATATTAGTGTAGGTTACTTTTATATTTCATTATTCCCTTTTCACCCACAATAATGATTATCCTAGTGTAGTGTGAGCCTAAACAAATGAATCAATGGAGCTTTCCCATAATATAGAGATCTATCTCTTGTATTAGCTTGACTATATGCAAAGATAGTTCCATGTTATCCAAAATTTGAGGTCTCATTGACTTATCTAGGGTGAAATTTTGGGCTATAATAGTTTCAACATGCATAGTGGGACATGAAGTCCAAGAAGGTTGTTCAAGGTGTATTTTGGTCTTGACAACAAGAGGCTATAATAGCCCACTTCTTATAGTATTTGGTGACTCCAATAATTGACTCTTGGTGGTAGACTAGTGCACTATTTCATGCCTAAGGTAAACACAATATCTCTTAATAAAGGCATCCATTTTTAATTCCAAGATCTTCCTCATTTTTCATAGAAAGAAAACAAATTTTATAACACCCATCCATACCCAAAAATATCATACCTTGATCACAAACTTGTAAGAAAGTTTTTGACTGGCCCATTCTTTCATTATAAAGATACCATGGTGAGGAGCCTACCTTTTATTGCCTTCAATCAATATAAATATATGATACTTGACCATTATGATGACATTACCATATATGCCCTTAAAAGTGTTCCCTCATACATTTGTTAGACTGTCATTACTATTATTGAGCATATTAAAAACATTGCTAACATCTACAATATACGTCACATCATTAAGGAGAACATAAAAACTAGGTTTTTTGCTATCTATTTTAAAGGTAAATATCTTGATTGGTATGGTACATTATCCCCTTAATATATCACCACATGGGATGTTTTATGATGTGCTTTGAGGAGAAGGTTTAAGGACAAGATTGACAACTTGTTATTGATTGAGTAGTTGACCAACATAAGGAGAGCACCTCAATAAGTCATTCAAGACTTCAACACAAGATTTTACAAGACATGAGATAGGATCCAAATGTTGGTAAATCTTATTGCACATCATGTTTTACTTTATTGTATTAAGGTTTATTATAGTGATATTTCTATGATGATATAATTTATGGGAGGTAAGACATTGCCTAATGCCTATGATGTGGCCATTAGGGTTGAGAATTGCTTAACTAAGGTATGGAATATTACCCCAAGGCCTCTTATGCCTCTATTTATTGATTTACAAACCCTTACACCTATTGTCACTTCCATTCCTACACCTAAACATAAGTCTGCCATCCCTAGTCAGCCAAGTAAGTATAATGAGGTAGAAAGAATGAGGGATCTTGAGCAAGAGATCTTAGGCTGCAATAGGATCATATAATAGTATCAAGTGAGAAATTTATAAATCCACTATCATCATAATCGATCCTACCCTAACTATAAAGGCAATAGGCCACCCTTTCAAGGCCAAGGTCAGTAGTTCAAGTAAAAGCCTATAGTGGTTATAATATTATTGATCCCTCCACTTAAATAGAATTAGTTCCTAATTAAAACTACATTTATCAAGAACATGAGGGTTAGCCTCCTTGGGATCAATCTTTTGATCCATCTACCTATGTCAATGAGTCATGTAATCATTATTTCATGTTAAATTTCGGAATAGTGCCAACCATGAGTCAAGATGAGGTACCTAAAAGTGGAGAGAACAATGAAAAGAGTATTCAAGTGGGGTATAATTTAATTAATTGATATCAACATGACTCATGTGTTATGAATTATTAAGGTAAATGAAGTAAAGATCTAAGTCATATAGATTGAAACATAAGGGCCAAGAGAAAGGCAATTGAAGAGGTTTAAGGTGTTTGTAATGGTTAATTAATGAGTGTTTAAACATCCCAAGGTGGAGGTATGTCTAATATAGTCCCAAATACACAAGTGGATTGAAGAAATAAATATTTTAAGAGTCCTTTCACACTTTAAAATTCTCAAGTTGTGGGAAACATCATTCCTAATAGTGGACAAGCTAAGGCTAGTGGTTCTTTCACTAAATTATAGAGAAGATGAAAATGGATCATGTGAATATATCAATGTGGGATAAATTATCAATACCTATATAATTAGACCTAATCTAAGAATAGATATCCCAACTCATCATGATAACCAAGTAACCTAGTGGGAAAGAGGTAGCCTTGACAAACACATTGAATCCTAGTGAAGGGTAGTCAAACAAAGTTGAGAAAGTAGACAAACCACTTCCGTTCTATCTCTATATCATCATTAGAAATACTTTGAGATGATTTAGTGCATAATTATTTGATTTATAGTGGAATAAGTACTTATGTCATACTCAAGCAAGTAGATTTTATGTTAAATTTGAAGTATGAGCCTCAATCCAAAGGAGTACTACAATTAGATGGGTCAACTACCAAGACCATTATCATAATCAAAGGTTTGCAACTTATTATTCATGATTTTCATAATTTTACCATTTATCAAGATGTTTTGGTGGTGGATGTGCCACCTCACTTTAATATTTTCTTGTTAAGATATTTTACTGCTAAGATTGGAGGATACTTGACTTTAGATTGGTCCTATATCACATTTAGGAACAAACATTTTGTAAAGGTGTCAATCAAATCTAAAAATCTATCTATTTTTCATGTAGAACCATATGTGCCTTATACATATAACATGAATTTTAATATCAGTGATGAAGAGGATCATCCTAGTGATTAAGAACCTATAACACTGCTTGATGGAATAGCTGACTTATAGCTTGATGAATGGAGAGCTAATAAATATGGATTTGAATAAACTAATCTTCATACATGAATTATATAGGAATAATGTGTTAGGGTGTGGAGCTAAAAGCTTCACCAAGGAGCAGACTTAAATAGGTTCAGGTCTACACAGATGCCGGCATCGGTCAGGAGAGACCGACGTCGGTCAGTTGTAGTTGCAGAGGCGCCGACGTCGGCAATAGGGTCGGCTGGTGACGGTCACAGGCGAACAGGCAGGAACCGACGTCGGTTACCTATGTGTCCAGAAAGCAATTTCTGAGGACAGAAGTGAGTGTTTGCATGATGAGTTTGAGTTGTAGTCTCAAGCTCACGTCTCTATTATTAGCAATATTATTTTTAGAGCCCTTGTTGAAGAGGCTTAACTGTTTGTTTTAAGAGCATGCTCAAGTTTCCTATTTCTATATGTAGGAAAGATCTTCTTAGCTTAGAGTGTAAAATTGTATGAGTAGAACATTGTGAATGTTTGAAGGATAGTACTGAGTTGTATCAATCCAGGTTGTTGGATTTGATTGTACTTGAGAGAGAGCTCTTGAGGAATAGAGATCTAGTGAGAGATCTTGTGTGCATCTGAGAGAGGTGTGGAAGAACAAAGGGTGTTTTCTTGTATATCTTGTTCTGTGCTATTTATCATTTCAGTTACTTATCTATCTAATTTATTTCCATGTTTATTGCTTTCACAAGTGTAATCCATTGTTGGTTGATCCCCAACAAGTGGTATCAGAGCTAGGTTCAGTAACAGGTGGTTCAGATCTGTGTAGTGTGTTTGGATTACATGTTGCTCACAGGGGTTTCTACAGGGATTTTTGTTTGAGTGGGAGAAGCAATGGCAGAAGAAAGTAAGTTGAGAATGGAAAAGTTTAATGGCAAGAACTATCAACACTAGAGAATGCAGATAGAGGAATATCTGTATCAGAAAGATCTCTACTTATCGTTAGGTGGGATTGCAAAGAAGCCCAAGGACATGGAGGATGAAGAATGGGAAGTTCTTGACAGAAAGGCTCTGGGGTCTATAAGACTGAGTCTAGCCTCCACTGTGATATCTAATTTGTCACAGGCAAAAACAACGGTAGAGTTGATGACTATGTTAGCAAATATGTATGAAAAACCCTCAGCTTCAAATAAGGTATATCTTATGAAGAAGTTATTTAATTTGCATATGAATGAAGGTGGATCTGTTTCTACTCATCTGAATGATTTCAATGGTATTGTGAATCAATTAAGCTCAGTAAATATAGTGTTTGATGATGAGATAAAAGCTCTTTTAATATTATGTTCTTTGCCTAAAAGCTGGCATGGCTTAGTAATGGCAGTAAGTAATATTGCATCTGCATCAAATATTTTGAAAGTAGAGGATGTTGTTAGTGTTATCTTGAATGAGGAAATATGCAGGAAAAGCACAGAAGAGACACCCGGGAATGCTTTAAGCTTTGAGAGTAGGGGAAGGCAAAAATAGAAGAGCAAGAAAGGCAGAGCAAGATCCAAGTCTAAGGGGAAAGGTAGATCTAAATCCAGAAATGGCAGGAAGCCACAATGCTGGAATTGTGGAAAGATGGGGAACATAAGCAGAGATTGTTGGTCAAAGCCTAAGGAGGACAATCAGCACGAAGGAAAGGAAGAAGCCAAGATTGCAGGTATTGCACAGGATGCTTTAATTTTCTCTCTGCATAATAATATAGTCTTGGGTATTAGATTCTGGTGCATCTTTTCATGCTACTCCTAACAGGGAATATTTCAGTGACTATATCCATGGAGATTTTGGAATAGTGTACTTAGGGGATGATGAGCCTTGTAAGATTACTGGCAAAGGTAAAGTGCAGCTGAAGATGCAGAATGGCAACACATGGGTGTTGAGAGATGTGATGCATGTTCCTAGTTTGAAGAGAAATTTGATTTCTGTAGGTAAGTTAGGTGATGAGGCTTGTACAGTAACTCTCACAGTAGATTCTTGGAAGGTGACCAAGGGTGCACTTGTTATGGCCAGAGGTAAGAGAGAAGGTACTCTCTATTTGTGTAATTGTGTTACTAACAAATCTCCTTCAGTTTTATCTACTTCAGATGTGGATGCTAAATTGTGGCACTCAAGGCTTGGCCACATGAGTGAGAAGGGGATGTCAATTCTTAAGTCTAAAGGTATGCTTTCAAATTTGAAAAGTATGGATCTAGAATTTTGTGAGCATTGTGTATTTGGAAAATAGAAAAGAGTTAGTTTTCTCAAGACTGGGTCTACTAAGAAAAGGCAGAAGTTATAGCTTGTTCACACAGACGTGTGGGGACCGGCTCAGGTAGCCTCTATTGGCAGATCACGATACTATGTTACATTCATAGATGACACCACAAGAAAGGTATGGATCTACTGTATTAAAAAGAAATCTGATGTTTTTGAGACTTTTAAGATTTGGAAAGCTATGGTTGAGAATGAAATAGGCAGAAGATTAAAGTGCTTGAGATCTGATAATGGCGGTGAGTTCTGCAATCTTAAGTTTAACTAGTATTGTTACACTCACATAATCTGAAGGCAAAAGACGGTTCCAAGGACACCTCAGCAGAATGGTATTGCTGAAAGGATGAATAGAACTATCATGGAGCGTGCAAGATGTATGAGATTGCATGCAGGGTTGCTCTTAGAGTTTTGGATAGAAGCAGTTGACACCGCAGTGTACCTGATTAATAGAGGACCCTCTACAGCTCTAGATGGTGGAATTCTAGAAGAGGCATGGACAGGTAAAAAGGTCGATCTCTCATATCTCAAAGTTTTTGGTTGTGAAGCCTTTGTGCACATAGATAAGGAAAATAGAAAGAAGCTTGATGCTAAGTCTATGAGGTGCACGTTTATTGGCTATGGCTCAGATGATTTTGGTTTCAGATTTTGGAATCTAGGAACTAACAGGGTAATCAGGAGTCGTGATGTTGTTTTCAATGAAAGAGTGATGTACAGTGATCAGATAAGGAAGCTAGATCAATTTGGGCAGAGCAATAGTGAATTGGATGAAGTTGTGGTCCAAAATGAGCTCACGAGAAAAAGAAATAATCACTTACAGGAAAACACAGAGACCGACGTTGGCAAGTTAGGAACTGGCGTCGGCAGTACAGAAACCGATGTCGGTAGTACAGAGACTGACGTCGGCAGACCAGGCACCAACATCGGCTAGGAAGAACCGGCGTCGGCTAGTAACAGGTCTACAGGTGGCCGAGGTCGGTCACTGTCAAAAAATTTGGGTGGACAGATTGTTGAGAACGAGTCCAAATCACCCATCAGGAGGTCTGAAAGGTAAGTAAGCCTCCAATTAGATATTCTCCTTCCTTATATTATTTATTGCTAACCGATGGTGGAGAACCAGAGAGTTTTGAAGAAGCATTACAGGTGGAGTCTAGGAGTAAGTGGGAGTGTGGCATGGTTGAGGAGATGGAGTCCTTAAGAGAGAACCAAACATGGGATTTGGTTGAATTGCTAGCTGGTAAGAGAACACTGAAGAACAGATGGACCTATAGGTTGAAGGAAGGTGAGGATGGACAGATGAGATATAAGGCTAGATTGGTAGTGAAAGGATTTGCACAAAACCCAGGTATTGACTTTGGTGAGAGTTTTTCTCCTATTGTTAAGATGACTTCTATAAGGGTTGTATTGTCTTTGGTTGCTTTTGAGGATTTGCATCTTGAGCAGCTAGATGTTAAGACATCATTTCTTCATGGAGATTTGGATGAGGAAATATACATGGAACAGCCAGAAGGTTTTGAGGTCAAGGGTAAGGAGAAGTTTGTGTGCAGGTTGAAGAAAAGCTTGTATGGCCTCAAGCAAGCTCCTAGCCAATGGTACTTAAAATTTGACAGGTTTATGACTGAGCATGGCTATAGTAGGTGTCAATCAAACCATTGTGTGTATTTCAAGAGATTTGATAATGGTAGATATATTATTCTATTGTTGTATGTAGATGACATGCTGGTTGCAGGGTCTCACATGCAGGATATCTCAGAGCTTAAGGTAAAATTAGCTCAAACATTTGCTATGAAGGATTTGGGAGTAGCTAAGAAGATCCTTGGCATGAGCATTAAGAGAGACAGGAAAAATCACAGGTTGATATTGTCTCAGGAGGATTATGTGGACAAGGTGTTGAAACGGTTCAATATGCAGGATGCTAAACCGGTAAGCACACCTTTGGTTGGACATTTTAAGTTGAGTAAAGAACAATGTCCTAATTCACATGAAGAGGTAGAGTACATGAGTAAGGTTCCATATTCTTCTGCAGTAGGAAGTTTGATGTATGCAATGGTGTGTACTAGACCGGATATTGCCCAAGCAGTGGGAGTAGTAAGCAAGTATATGGCCAATCCAAGTAAGGAACATTGGAAGGCAGTTCAATGGATCCTTAGATATCTGAGAGGAATCAGTAGTAGACACTTGTGCTATGGAGGTTCAGATACTTCTCTACATGGTTATGTAGATTCAGATATGGCAGGTGATTTGGATGGTAGGAGGAGCACTACAGGTTATGTTTTTACTGTAGGTGGAATGGCGGTTAGCTGGATATCTAAGTTGCAGAAGGTTGTTGCCTTGTCAACTATAGAAGCAGAGTATATTGCAGCCACAGAAGCTAGCAAGGAGATGATATGGATGACACGGATCATGGAAGAGCTTGGAAGGGAGCATGGGAGTTACAGATTGTATAGTGACAGTCAGAGTGTAATCCATTTAGCTAAGAACTCAGCTTTTCACTCAAGAACCAAGCACATACAGCTAAGGTACCACTTCATACGGCAGGTATTGGAAGATGGTGAGTTGAAGCTAGAGAAAATCCATACAGACAAGAATCCTGTTGATATGGTAACAAAGCCAGTTACTAAGGAGAAGTTGAATCTTCATTCAACTTCTATTGGTCTTCATGATTGAGTTGAAGATGGAGGAGCTAGAAGATGTTGCTGTACAGGTACTGGTGCAGTTGGTTTATCTCCAAGTGGGAGATTGTTAGGGTGTGGAGCTAAAAGCTTCACTAAGGAGCAGACTTAAATAGGTTTGGGTCTACACAGATGCTGGCGTCAGTCAGGAGAGACTGACGTCAGTTAGTTGCAGTTGCAGAGGTGCCGACGTCGGCAGTAGGGTCGGCCAGCGACGGTCACAGGCGAACAGGTAGGAACCGACGTCGGTTACCTATGTGTCCAGAAAGCGATTTTCGAGGACAGAAGCGAGTGTTTACATGATGAGTTTGAGTTGTAGTCTCAAGCTCGCGTCTCTATTATTAGCAATATTATTTTTAGAGCCCTTGTTGAAGAGGCTTAACTGTTTATTGTAAGAGCATGCTCAAGTTTCCTATTTCTATATGTAGGAAAGATCTTCTTAGCTTAGAGTGTAGAACTATATGAGTAGAACATTGTGAATGTTTGAAGGACAGTACTGAGTTGCATCAATCCAGGTTGTTGGATTTGATTGTACTTGAGAGAGAGCTCTTGAGGAATAGAGATCTAGTGAGAGATCTTGTGTGCATCTGAGAGAGGTGTGGAAGAATGAAGTTTCTTCAATTGTATTCCTATTGTAAAGAGTTTTAATACAAGTTTTCAGGGTGTTTTCTTGTATATCTTGTTCTATGCTATTTATCATTTCAGTTACTTATCTATCTGATTTATTTCTGCGTTTATTGCTTTCACAAGTGTAATCCATTGTTGGTTGATCCCCAACATAATGTTGAGGAATATTATGATGATATTCTAGAATAAATTACATGGGGAGACTACCTTTTGTACATAGATGTTGATTTTTATATCCTAGCTATGATAAATCATGACAGTCCTAGTGATAAGTCAATTTTTCTTGCCAAAGAAGAGAACACACATGAGAATGAACTTTAAGAGGAAGTATATGACATGTTTCAATAATTCATTGCCATAATGTAGGATTTTTAGGAGATAAGTAGGTCAGTAACTCTTCAAAAGGAATATAGACCTAATGATGAGGTTAACCATGTAATAAATGAACACAAGGAAAATATAGAGATCTATACCAAGAAAGAAAGAAATTTGGTAGACACTGAAGTGTTTGGTTAACAATAAGAAAACCTTGATGACTCCTAATAGCTGACTATCATAATTTGAACACATTTGATGTTGGAAAGAGTTTCATGACTCATAATGGTCAGATTGAGGAGTGTTAAGTGGATATGATAAATAAAAATCTAAATTCAAAGTCAAAAAAACATTTAAGAGAGCTAGATGGAGTGTTCATGAAAGTTACAGGTGACACACTTGATGTTAGTAGGAGATCCAAAAATGGTAAGTCATTTGACTATATCCATTAAGAAAGTTTTTATTAACAATTATGCATCATATGAGAGTTTATTTTCATGGAACAAAAATGATACTATAAGCATTATTTTTGACCTTGGTTAAAGAAATTTTAGAGTTTTCCTTCACCTCAAGTGTTTTGAGGTCTTGTATGTAATAGGATAGGTGTGTATTTTCATTTTAGTTGTTTGTGAATTTTCCCTAAGTGCTTAAAGAGGACAATTGTGTGTGTCTTGGTGTCTTATTTTGTTTGTTTGTTTCTTGTTATGTTTCATGTGAGTTTTGGTGTCTATATAGAGGCATGCCAATGTCAATTTTAGTATATGGGTGACTCCATTGACCAAGGATAGGAAAATTTAATTGGTCCTTATCAAAACATGCATCCTACCCCCTAAAAACCACCAAAATGCTGACCAAATTTTACACTAGGTAAAATTGGGTCCACACCCTTATATATTCAAATTTTTCATAGGGTCCTTATATGTTTTAAATGTTCACCAAGGTCCTAAATGAGGTCAACTCATAGTTTGATGGTCATAAAAAATGTTTTAAGGCTTTGTCATATTTATTCTCCTTTCTTAATAACATTTTATGCCACCTTTTGGTAATTCTAAGGGAATTGTATAGTTTAGCACAAAATTAAAAATATCTTAAGAAGATATATAATTTACCATATGTTAAGGAAGTGTCAGAGATAGTACTAAAAATAAAATGTTGTAGGTTCAACATAAAAAGAAAGGATATCATCTATAAAAGGTTAGTTTTAGATAGTTGTATAGACTAAGGTGACTCATCTAACATATAGGAAGGCTTCAATAAGGCTTATTAATATCCACATATCTCATTTTTAAGATCAAATAGCTTCAACATATCACAAAAGATCAAAAATTGGTTTTTCTCTACTATCACTCTCTTGGATAGGTCAAAAGGGCTCAATGGTTTTCTTTTGGTATTGATAAGAAAATAAGATTTAAAGCCAGTGCACTTGGGGAATGATATTATTCTATGTACTTCCATTTCATGGTCATAGTTGCAATATTTATGGTCTGTATTATATGAACAATCATTAATATTTTTAGAACCTCCAAACTACTTATGTATTCCCAATGGCTCACTTTTATCATATGTTTACATTGGTCTTTGTTAACCAAGTGATGCATATAGTCTTATAAAGCATGTTATTAATTTTCATGTTATTTTCACATAATTTGGAATGTGTGGTCATGAAAGGGTAGGCAAGATCACTCTCTTGTGATTGAAGTGAACATTATTAAGAGTTTTTAATATTGTTTTGGTAATTATAAAGTTTTACCTTTCTATTAATTACTTCAGGGCAAGAATAATATACCTTTATTCAAACCCTCAAATAATGGATTGTTCATATTTCCCATTGAATGACCTAGAGGTTGATTGATATAGGTTTTTAAGACACTAAGTAAAGACTAACTAGAGCCGTAATGTGTATAGTCACCTACAATCCCTTGTAGGTATGTATGGATAATTTTAGGACTATCAAAAACCTAAGAGATAGGTTGTATACAGTTTCAAGACATGAATGGATTTATCAAATCATTTAGATTTCATCAACATAGTTAATATCTATAGTCAATTCAAGAGCTATAGTCAGTCAAGTTGAATAAAGTCTATTAATGGGAAGTTTTACTTTAAATTATCTCAAAGGAGAATTTTTTACGTATAATTTCATCTTGTGGAGAAGGTTTATGAGGTTTGTCTAAGCCTAGTAGCTTCATTTTTGAAGACTAGACCTAGAAGTAACATGTTAATTCAAGAATAGGTTGACTAGGTTAAGAGAGACTGGTGGTTAAATGGATTTTAACTTAATCAAATTTTTAGTGGAAATACTTAGAGACTTACAATGTTATTAATACCAAATGAACTTTAACTTACACACCTATAATACATTGATGATAGATGGATGAATGTACTGTTTCAAGAAAAAAATTAGTATATCTAAGTGTGATATGGTCCTAGTGACTTAAATAGAAACCAAAGGGTGTGAGACATAGTTTTAAAACACATATTACCACCTATAGAAGTCCTTTGACTTCCTTGATTTCCACCTATAGTTTGACTCATGCTCAGACTAGCTCATGCTAATGAAGGATTCAATTTGGTTGATAGAAAAGATATATAAGATGGATGACTACATAATAAATCATTATAACTATGATAATATCAAATTTAATGTGATTATAAAATGGAAATAAGAAAGAAAATATTAAATTAAACTAGGTTTTCAAACCTCGTACTCAGTCAACCAAAATCATGTACACAGACATACCTTAAAATTAGTTTTGAGAATTTGAAGTGTAGAGGATCTTTAAGAATGATCTATATTTGAAAATTAATACAAAATGTCATAATGAATTGGGATATACCTCCATGTTCTTATTAGGGCCAAACTAAGAGGGTAAATTTTTATTATTTTGTCTTAGACCCAAGGCACTCCACATGCAAGATAGTCTGTAGACATAATACATGGATGATAAAAACATGAATTATGGAGACTTTAATGATTTTAGGATGATTTATAAGGTTTAATTATATGTAAATTTATTTTAGGAACACCTAAAGCCACTAAGAAGACTCAGAGGTGGTGACATGCTTAGATACATTGTTTATTCCTACTATGCCTAAAAATTAGACATGAACCATTAGGTGCCTAATGTAAATATTATGACCTTATGATCTTCTTAATAAATTTGGGAGAATTCATAGGAGAATATAACATTTATTGGACTTATTGGTTTGAATAGAACAACTTAGAATTACTTTGTTTGGTCTAATTTTTTCTTAGGGGTGTCAATAATGCATAGTAATAACTCAAGAAACATTTTATTTCACTCATATATATATGAAAAATGTGAATGGTGACTCAATAACTTATTATTAGTTAAGGAAGGTATTGAAATCTAACTCAATGGCATTGATTTTATGGTTAAGGTCCTAACCTTTATGAATCATCATTAAGAATCTGAATGACCTAAAACCCTCTCAAAAATCTGATGAGAAAGATATGGTGAGAAATGCATCCATAAAGGGTAACTTATTTTGGAAGTTGATTTTTAACTACTTAACACTCTCTCAGGCTCTCTAAAAATTTATTTTTCTATACCATCACTTATATGGATGAGGATAATTGTATGTTTTCTACAAGAATTGAGTTGAATTAGAATAGCATAAGGGAATCGATAAGTGAAATCCATTAGAAAATGTGTATAGATATGTATTTAAACTCATAAAACCCCTTTACCACCTCATTTATGTATGAAAATCCCTCTGCTAAGCTGATTATTATAGGTAGTCTTGGGCATAACTATGAGAAATAACGTGACTGACTAAGTTGAAGATGATAAGTATTGTCTAATCTTATTGAGGCCTATACAATGGAATAAAGGAAAAATAAATATTTGTGAGTTGTCTTACATATTAATAGCTAATATCCTTGAGCATTTATAGGTCATCCTAGTTACAAGTTTGTGAATTTAGGCCTAAGGGCTAGTGAGAAGTTACAAGGAAGTGAACAACAAGTGTCAAAGTTAAGGTCATTAATTGAGGGGTGTATAATGAATTCACAAATATATTTTAAATATTATTAGGTTAGGGAACATGTGTTAATGAATTCTATGGAAGTTTTAATAATTTAATTGGACTCTTTAATAAGAGAGTAGTTTCAAGAAGGAAAATGAAGTGTCCCTTTACCAACTTCAAGGAGATGTCATGTTTGTGATTGACACTTATCCAAGAGGACCTCAATACCTTATATCAAACTCCTCTTGTGTTGTAATTAGTTTTTTAGAATTCAAACTTGGCATGGTGACCCTTCAACAACACTCTTCCTCTTTCATCTCCTATGCTCTATTTATTGAAGCCATTTTGGCATTATAGTAGAATTCACAATTGGAATGGCAAATCTCTACTAGTTTTGACATATTACTTTGCATTTGAATAAAGTTTTCTCAATAAATTTTAGTCTCTATGATTATTTCCTATGTATTTCAAGTAATCCATTTGGATGACAAGTGATGAATGCTTTCTCCTTGCTTCCATTCTACTCTTATATGCATTGTGTTAGTAATACCTATTTTAATAGGTATCATGAAGTGTATATGTTTTTTAGGTGTATTTTGAAGTGAAATTGAGATTATCAATGTCTAATATTAGATATCATAGTTACCCACCTTTAGAAATTCATATAAATCTACCTCCATGTAGAAACACTTATACTAGAATAAATTTTGAGTTAAGATTGGTTTTAGTAGTCTACCTTCCCAGTGCAAATGCAAGTATGTTTGTGGGGATATTTTTGGTGTATCACCTCCATTAGTGTAAGTTAATTCTAAGTTTCCTTATTCCATTTTCATCCCCAACAGTTATTATCCTAGTGTAGTGTGTGATCTTAAATATATAAATGAATTGAGCTAGCCCATAATCTACAGATCTATCTCTTATAGTAGCTTAACTACATGCACATATAGTTCTATATTATCCAAAATTTGAGAAGGTATCATTGACATATATATGCTAAAAATGTGGGATATATTATTACCAATCAAAATCAATATCAAAACTTGAATACTCATTCTATCTTTCCAAATCAGCCCTTTAATCTTAGTTTGATTATTTATTCATGTATGCTTAATAATCTAAATTTAAATAGTCATTTACCAAATCATTTTTCTTATTATAACACTCTTAGATTGGTTCCACCCAATCCAAGTTCCAATCCAAACTATAATCTAACTCCAGCTCATTTTAACTCCAATCCAATCCATTCATATAAATCTCACCTAAATCCTAACACATATGTAAATCAAAGTCAAAGACCAACTAATTTAAACAATCTTAAATTCAATCCTATCTTTAAATTAAATAAACCAAACACAAATCCTAGTTTAACCTTAACCAAAATCAAAATAACCCAAGCCAAAATACACTTCAACCAAAACAAGCTAACTCTAATTCAAACTTAGGTTCTAATCCATTAAATTAAAACTACAACATACATCCAAAAAAATCTAATACAAATTTGTTTAATCAATATAATTTTGGTTACAACACTAATCCAAAATCCATGAACGTCAATAACAATCCACCAACCAACTCAAACTTTAACACAAACCCAAATCTAACAATCCCAAATATAAACTTTGAAAATAACCTTAGACTTAGTTTCCAATTCAAAACCTTTGGTTCTTATCCAAATACAAAATCCTTTTCTTTTGGTTCTAATGTAAATCCAAACCTTAGTTACAAAAACAATTTCATTTTTTCTTAAAACCCTCATAATGTTAATTTCAATAACCAACCTCCCAAAAATTTTAACCAATAACTAAATCAAATTCCATAAAACACAAAAAAATTATATATAAACCATGAAATTTCATTAATCCTCCAAGAAAATGAACCAATTATCCCCATATATTATACAAGAGTACCAAAACATAAGGGATAGGGTTCAAGGATTATAAGATGATGCTTATTCTAGGCAAAAATAGATCAATTTAAGGAAATTCATTTGTATCCCTCTAATTTAAGTATAATGACTACACCTTTTCAAAAATACTTTAAACTCCTAAAATTCAATAAATACAAAGGTAAAGGGGATCTCAAAGAAAATTTTACTAACTTCTATCATGCATGTGTAGACTTTGATTATAGTAATGAATACATGTTATGACTATTCCCATGAAGTCTCAAGAGCCAAGACCTTTAATGGTTTTCATTCCTTCTAAAAAGATCTATTTTCACCTTTGAGGACTTATCTAAATTTTGTTTTCCACTTCTCTTATAACATCAAATAATATTTGACCATTTTAGATTTACATAATACCAAACAATGCAGTGATGAAACCTTTGCTTCCTTCCTATAAATATGGTAGGCAATGTGAAGTCATTTCACATGGTCATTTCCTAAAATTTATCTTGTGGAAATATTTATGAACTATTTAAATTTAAACATAAGACACCATTCTTTACTTCTTTGCCCAAGAATCTTTGACAAGATATAAATAACATTAATTAATAGAGGTTTAGTTAAAATATTTAAACCAAATAATAATAATTCATCTAAAATAAAATAAAAAATCACTGTAAATAAAAAGAACCTTGTTGGAGATGGTGTGAATAATGTAAAATAAATTCAAAACCCTCAACATTAAATACAAACCTACACTCAACATATCAATAACATCACTATTATTGGTGGATAAACTAGACAAAGAAGACCTATGTGTAAATTCACCCAATTGGATGACACATATGAAAATGTTCAATAAAATTTAGCTCACACAAACATGATCACATGGCCTAACATTAAACCATTTGATGACAATGTACATAAACCTAAATTATGTAAAGATAAGTATTTTGAATAGCATAGGATCAAAGGCCATTCTATTAACAGGTGTATTCACCTCAAACATTATGTTCAAGACCTCATTGAAGAAGGAGACATAAAAATAAAAAATCAACCATACAAACCATATAACAACCAAAAATTGGGGATATACAAAGATCCATTCCCCAATCATGAGAAGTGAAAATGAAAGTAGAAACAATAACAAATAGAAGCTAGTAATGTTAATCAAAGAAGTCATCCTTTCAATTCTATAGTCAATAATATTAATTTAATACATAACCACATCAATCACATTAACTTTCCATCAAAAGAGTGTGCTACTACCATAATGTGTGAAAATATTATTATTCCAAGTGCATCATCCTATACTAATGAATGTAATTAAAACATTATTGACCATCTTGAAAAGACACTGACAAATATTTCTATATTATACCTTCTCAAGACATCTCTTATATATAAAGATATCTTCTATAAAGTTCTCCAAGATTCAAGCATCCCTCAAGACATCAATCCTATAAAATTCAAATAATTAATTGGTTTTGTGTCCAATAATAATCAATCAACATTTGATCATTTAGTTGTCTTTCATTTAGTATTGGATCACAATATCCCATTGTACATAAAGGTTATAATCTCTAGGTATAAGGTGAAAAGGGTTTTTTATAGAGAATGGTTCAACACTAAATCTATGTATGTTACAACTTAAATAACACCTAGGATATTTGATAACAGTGCTAGAAACAAACATTATTACTATAAAGGCATAAAAAAATAATGAGAAACAATATATAGGAATAATCTATCTTCCTTTGATGGTGGGTTATGATATTAAAGAAACTCTTGTTCATGTCTTTGATCTTGATCTACCATAGCACACACATTTGTATGTCCATGGACACATTCCATGAATTCCATACCATCCACCCTACACTAGTTTCTAAATTTTCTCATGTAGGTATGGTAGCTACTACACAAGGTGATCCTCAACTTTTACAATACTGTAAGCTATCAGAAGGCAAATACCAAAAACCAAACTATTTACCAATTACTGATGATAAATTTACACTTATTGAGTATTATCCTTTGCTTAAAAATTATGTCCATCTAGAAAATATATTTAAAACACCTCCTCTTGGTAGTTTGATTAATATACAAACTACCTCCATATCTATTGAAATAGCTTCCACTAGTGAAGCATCAAAAAAATGATCTGAGCAAGCTTCAACTCAACCATCTACAAAACAAGCTTTGAATCACACTTTTGTTGAGAAAGATTTAAATCCACTACCTATTTCAAGAGGATTATCATCCAAATCTTTCCATTTTATGATAATTAATAATGGAATGAATGAGCATATAATTCATGATTTCAACTACATAAGTATAATCTATACAAATCTAAATAACTAAGGAAGGCTTCACCATCAAAGGGATAATAAAGTGGATAAGAATTTTGGAAAGATAAGATTTATAGAAGGTGGTTTCCATTTAGAGGAGCATATTCAATATTCCAATCCTTCTTGGATTTTTTTTGATGACCTAGATACTTATTTTCTTAATAAAAAAATATCCCATTTTTTATTCCATCATGTTAAACATCATGAATTATAAGGGTAATGGCCTCAATATCCATGAATAACGATCCTTAAAACCTATCAAAATAAAAGTAAATGAATCAAAACATGGTATAAGATTTAATCCATTCAATTAACATCTAAAACTATTCGAAATTGGCTCTTGTAGTGAGTCAGAAGATGATTCTTTAGATAGAGAAATGGGTTATATACTTAGCCACTTCAAAAACCTTGGCCTAACTAGCCTTTTTCATGAGAATGAAATTATTATACTTGATCTTGCATATCCATCCCTCATAAAAGTGGACCACAATACAACACCTTAGCTTGATAATTTTTAGAATTATGAGTCTATATCAAAAAAATTGAGAACAAGGGACCAAAATCCAACAGGTGATCATAAAAAAGGGTTTTTAATTCAGTTAATTGATTTAACATACTTTAGGGAATAGAAATTACATCACAATATTAGTTCATATTTTTACATCAAATCATATATACTTTAATGAGGATTTTCATATTACTTGACCACTCCTAAATTATAAATACAAATCAACTCTCCTTATTAAATAAACTATTACTATGAACATTAATAAAGAAGAAGATCCTAAAATTTTTAAACTTGAAATATCACTTACTCAAGAAGAAAGGGACATATTTACACTTTTGCTTCATGAATTATATGATGTATTTGCATGGTCTTATGAATATATTCTAGGGATTAATCTAAAATTAGTATTACATCACCTTATGGTGCATCCAAATTACAAACTAATAAAAAAAAACTCCGTAAGATGCACCCTAAGATTGCACTAATAGTGAAAGAGGAACTGAAGAAACAATTATTTGTTGGTTTCATATCTCCTATTGATTATTTAGTTTGGATATCCAAAATATTATTTGTATCAAAGAAACCAAATGGGATTAGATTTTTCACAAATTTCCATGACATAATTAAAGCATGCTTGAAAGATGATTTTCCATTTCCTAACATAGACATGATAATAGATTCAACTACAAGTCATGAAATGTTACCTTTGATGGATGTTTTTTAAGGCTTCAATCAAATCAAAATTGTTGCTAAAGACCAACACAAAATTTCTTTTACAGCACCATGGGAAACATTTTTCTACCAATTAATGCATTTTAGTTTGAAAATGTTGGGGTTACATATAAATGGGTGATGATTGCCCATTTTCATGACATCATGGAATATTATTTTGATGACATTCTTTCACTCTAAATATAAATAAGAATACCTTCAAGGCTTTGACATATCTTTAAATACATGAGATGGAATCCTAAGAAATGTGTGTTTGACATGACATCAGGTAAGTTGTTTGGTTTTATTATTTTAAAATATGTCATAAAGGTTGATCCCTCAATATTTTTAGTTATCATGAATATGACTCCACTTAATAATATTAAATAACTTAGACGTTTACAAAGACAAATTCAAACAATCAAGCATTTTATATCATAATTTGTAGACATTTATCACCCTTTCACATTTTTTTTAAGGAAAATCCTTTTACATGGAATGAGAAATATGAAAAAGCATTTTATATTCTTAAAAAATATCTTTCCAACCCACTAGTACTAATGCCACTTGTTGTTCGTAAACTTTTTTGTTATAAATTTCAGCTACTCAGTTTGCACTGGGAGCATTATTATAAAAACATGATGATAGTGGGAAAGATGTGTAGTTTATTACTTAAGTAGAAATTTGAAATTTTGTGAACTAAAATACTCTAAAATAGAAAAGGCATGTATATTAGTTGTTTTTACCTCTTAGCAAATATGACATTGCATGCTCAAAAATAAAACCAAGATTATTTCTAAGATAGACCCTCTCAAATATATTCTATCCAAAAAATATCTAACTAGCAGGATGGCTAAGTGGGTTATGCTTATTAGTGAGTTTGATTTATATAATGTCAATAAAAAACAATCAAATGATGGGTTTTAGTGGATGTATTGTCTAAATCACTGGTCAATGAAAAATCACCTCTTATTACAAAGTTTTTGGGTGAAGCAATAATGTCTATATACGAGTCTCTAGTTTAGAAGATATTATTTGATGGTTCCTTTACCAATCATAGATCACGGGTAGGTATCTTGTTAGTCACACCATATGGGAATTACATTCCCAAGGTTTTAAAAATTGAATTCCCTTTAACAAATAACATAGAAAAGTATGAAGGTCTTATATCACGTCTCAAAATGGTAATCCAATGGAGTATTCAACACCTATTTTTCAGTGATTCTAAGCTTATCATTAATAAAGTAATTAATAAATTCCAAGTTCATGATGATAAATTTATCCCTTAAAATTGAATGGTGGATATTTTAAAGTTGTATTTTGAATTAATTTAATTTGAATAAGTTCCAAGAATCAATAATAGGGTAGTATAACTATGGATACCATTGGTTTCCTACTTCATTTAAGCACAAGGCATAATAAATTCCTGGTTTAATACTTAATTATATCAACTTATGATACACATGATTCAAAAATGGTTTAAAATTTGTTTCATCCCACTTCTCCCTAGTACTCTAACATCCATGCATATCTTCATAATAATACCATACCATCTAGCTTATCCCCTAATCAACATAAGTAATTTATCCAATGCACCTCTCACTACACCATCCTTGGAAACACCCTATACCATAGAGTTTATGATGGAAATATTTTATTTTGTTTTAATTTTGAATAATATACTTTGGCAATTAGGGAAGTCCATGAGGGAATATGTGGGGCACATTAGAGTGGTATGGTCCTTGCAGATAAGTTTATATGTGTAGGTTATTATTTACCTATAATGAAATTTTATTCATGTGCCTATGGTAAGAAATATATACCTTGTTATAAACATGGGGATATTATCCATATCCCATCACAAGCTTTAAAACATATCACAACACCTTGGCCATTTTTGACATGGTGGTTAGATCTCAGTAGAAAAATAAATCCTAGTTCTTTTGACATACATAAGCATATTATATCAAGAATAGATTATTTTACCAAGCGGTTCAAGAAAATGCCCCTAAATTATGTAACTGGAAATCAAATTTCCAAATTTATCTTAAATCACATTATCTTCCACTCTAGTATCCATTAAATTATTATTTTTGATAATGGAAAATCATTCAAGAAAAAGGATGTTAAGGATTTTTGTCAAACTTACCACATCAAACATAAGTGGTCCACACCTTATTACCTAAAAGGCAATGGCCATGTTAAGGAAACAAACAAAAACATTTTATGCATCCATAAAAGAGTTAACAATGAAGTTGGTCATGATTATCATACATAACTATATCTTGACCTTTAGGCATACCACACTATCATCTACACACCCACATGAGTAACCCATTATTCCCTTGTATATGGTAGTGAGTATATTCTAATAATATATATTGAGGTTCCAACTTTATGTATATCCTTAAAATCAATCATTGATGAATAATCATATCATACTTCATGACTCAATGAACTCAACCTTCTAGATGAGAAAATACTTAATGGTTTAAAGCATTTTCAAGTTTACCATAATCATATTCATCATACATATAATAAGAAAATAAAATCAAGGGAGTTTGAAATTAGAGATCTTATGCTTAAGGAAAACCAATGAAACACCAATCCTAAGAGAGAAAAGAAATAAAATTTTGAGCCTAATTGGTTGGGCCCATATGTTATCATTGCTAGGTATGGATTAGGAACTTATTTATTAGCTACAAAATATGGAGATGATATTGATGAACCTATGAACATCATTCACCTTAATCAATTATATGCCTAAAATTTTTGTATATGTTATTGATATCTTAGATCTTAAGAAATAAATTAAAAAAAAACAAATAAAAATAGCATAGATCATCCAAAAGTGAAAACCAATTTACTAACACTTTGGGAAAGTACAATGGTGAAAACCAATTTTCTTACACCATGTGTAATCCATTATCTATATTTACCCTATTTACTTCAAGGAAACATGTTTTAGTATTTTATTTTATATTTCTAAATTAGTCCTTTGTCACTTGGTCGTCACTTGTCATATAAAATGTTAGCTTAAAGTTTGATACTTTTAATTGTGAACCTCTATTCTGTTGAGGTCAACATACCCCCATTTATGAAAATTGGGACCCTTGAGAAACTTTGAACGTTAACATTGATAACATGGATCATTTTGAATATTATTAGAATTTGAAGATAATCCACTTTGATAAAGTTGGCTTACTAGTTTATGGTTTTTCTTTGGGCTTGATTAATGTTTCCAATAATTTATCTTCATGTCTTAAACATATAAGTTTCATGGAGCTCTTATTGATGGATCATGCTTAGATTTTATGAATTAACTCTATTCAAGCTTCATTTTTTGAAAGCTCCTTCAAAAAAACCTAGCTCAAGCCCTTGGTTCAAATTTACATTTGGTAGGAGTAAATTATTGGGAACATTTCAAATTAATTTGGACATAATCTTAATTATCATGTGAAGGTTTGGTCCTATTTATTAACATGACCAAACCTTAATCTAAAAGTCCTACTTGGTCCATTTTACTTTTCCCGTTGGTTCCTATATTTCTTACCAAGTCTAATGTTCATGTTGGTAGGGTCACTTTCAAATTTTCTAGCATGGTCCCTTTGTTACCTATTTAACTTAAAGTCTTAGTTATAATACCCCATCATATTTATTAACATTAATGGGACCTTATTCTTAATATTTTATCCTATGTCCTTATCACCTTGAGTCCTAACTTAAATATCATGCTTCTTTACACGTCCAATGGTCTGCACTTCATCCTAAGGGGATGATCTGATGGAGAGAAGAAAACCTAATGAAGCTAAGCATTTGGTCCTTCATAACAATCACGTGTGAGAATATGGATCATGATAGATGGATATTTACTCATTAATCCCTAAGATCTAATGGAGAAAAAACTTGGTGAGAAGTTAAAAATCACAAGAATCCCAATGGAGCTGCCATATAACACTCCTACATTTGAGACTTGATAAAAAAGGGTCCTGCATATTAAATGGAACTGATAGTGTGCAACTACTTTGATCATTATTAAAGGTATGAAATTCATCATAGAGATCAATTTAAAGGATTGAATTGAATTTGAGATCCATGAAATACAAAAACTTGATGAGCTTAAAATTGAGGATCGCATGACCATCATTTAATGTTTACGAGACCGTCATTGACATCTATGTGAACATCAAATTTAGTCCCACCAAAAATAATAACTTCATTAACTTAAATTTTATTTTCTCATAAACATAATTTGACATTTGTGATGCTATAATTGATGTCTATAAAGCTGTCAAAGTCAAGCTTTTCAAATATTCTGCCTAGATAATGGGGCATGTTTTATATCATTTGATGGGTCATGTGATATTATGCTTTAAAACTTAGCATAAAATGCTTTAACATAAGTTTGTGGAATGTTAATAATAGTAAATATACTTGGTTAAAATAATTTTATCCTATGTTACTTTCTATATTCATGTATTGATTAAAGGTTGTGCATCTTACATGATCAATGTCTCATGCTTCATTGGGCCTAAATGATCTAATAATGTGAGATCACTGATGATTTTTTAATAGACCTCTAAGAACCTATAATCTTAACATGTGGTAGATGATCACTTGATATGCAACTAATATAGGAAACATATTTCAAAAATCCTATGGAGGTGCCAAGTGGCACAACCATGAGGCTCGATCTAAAGATGGCCAATCTTATGCAAAGGCCTAGATCATGATCAATATCATGTGTTAATCCTTATATCTTAATAAAATGGTATAAAATAAAAAGACTAATTTAAAATAACAATGACTAGTGACTTGAAGGAACTTATGAAAAATTATTGTGAAAGTGCCAGATAGATGCCAAATAAGTGTCACATAAGTACAAAGTGACAAAATAAAGATCTTGGATTCTATAAAAGACAAACATATAAAAAGAAAGGTTAGAATAAAATATGAGGCATGATTAAGCCATCACCATTAGATATTTAGGAGATCCTCAAACTTACATAAAAAGCCTTATTTGAGCTTGGGTTGATCATAGTTAGTCTAAAAATAGTTCAATTTCAATTTGAATCAAGAAGAATTGACTTAGAGACCATTCAAAATTTGATTTTGAGCAATTTCTAAATGTGGAAGCCATGGCCAGAAATGACAAGTAGGTGAATGATATTCTATTTTAAAAAAAATTGTAATATCTTGAAAATATAAAATCCTTTTGTAAAGGTGCATTCTAGTTTGTTAGCGTATTTCCCTTAGGTCAGTTTTATTTAGAAAAGTAAATGTATTCTAAAACTTTGTAGAAGAAGGATAGTTGTCCTTATCTTTTGTACATTTTATATCTTGTAATTGATTGGTATACTACCTTGTCCTTCTATAAAAGGTATTACTAACATTTCATAAATGGGAGGGACTTCTTAGATCCAAAATTACTTTGTAAACTTGAAGTAAGCAATACAAGCTAGGAATTATATAAAGATTACCCAGTTTTTGTCTGTGTTTGCTATCATGGCTTCTCTCTCATTTACTTAATATTATTTTTAGATTTGAATGGTTCTTATGGATTTTTGGTTTTCACCTTTGATTTTAGAGTTGTTAACTTGTGCCAATGGTATTTAGGATTAAAGTCTTTACGTTCATTTTGTTTTCTTTCTCTTCTTGAATATGGGCCAATATTGTTTACTTACAAGGGTAAAATATTCAAAGTGAACCTGATTCTTATTTGAATTATTTCCACCCTCTTTAGGATTTTGCATGATGTATTGTAATATTTGTGCTCAAGTTTTTTCATATCATACATTGGTTTTAAGTGCATACTTGGATGAAATCTAAACTTTGTCATGGTGTCTGGAATGAAGATCAATAATATTTCTTTCTACCCTACCCTTCCTTTTGCTTCTTTTTTAACTTGATCACCTTTGCTTAGCTTGTCATTATAAATTTCCATCATAAATTAGTTATTAATTTATTTATTTTATCATAATTCACCATTTTTGACATAGTTACTACATATTCTACATATATATCTTGTTTGGCCATGGTGGCTCCCAATTACCATCTAATATAAATATTATGAAATAGTCACTTATTTTGACTTTATTCCACCAATAGGTAATAGGGTTACCACAACCTAAAATTCATGCATTGGATTCTTAGGAATTCATAAATGATAAGTGTTCACTAAACACTATGGGCACCTATGGTACACATTTAGGCATCAACAGGAGGAGCTTCATTGGTGCTAAAAGGAGGACCTAGTTAGATCTTTGTAAATTTGGAGAATATTTGATAATTTTGTCATGTTTTAATCAATTATTTGTATATTATTTTCATATTTATGATAATTTAATCATAATCATGTAAATATCATTGATTTTTATGGTTTTAGACCAATTTTTGGGCTTCTTTAGTCAAAGATCAATATTCTTTGAAGATCCATGTGTATTTGAGGTAAATATAGCTTAAATTCAAGGCATTTAAGGTTAGTAATAATGATTTTATTCAAAATTTAATCAATTCATTTAAAATTTGAGTTCATGTCAACTTAAACATGTAAATATCATTCATACTGATGTGTTTAGGCATATCTTTAAGCTAATTTAGTTAAATATCGATGTCCTTTAGTGTTATTTACATATATTTGTGTAAATTTGGCTTAATGTGTGAGTCTAATTATTATTATTTGTAAAGATGAGGATTAAACATTCTATTTCAAATAGGATTTGGAGTTAGAGCCATAAAAACTAATATACTCATTAAAGTATGTTATGGTTAGGTGGATCTTCTATCAATGTGCCTAGTCATGTACATAACTTACCTAGAAATTTGAAAAGGTATTTACCTTATTTATATCCTAATGGTGATGTTAGTAATAAAGAACATGTTAGATATTTTAAATCTACTTTAAGACTCCTGAATGTTGTTCATGAAGATGTAACATGTAGATTAATCCCATTTACTTTCAAATATGTTGCATTTGAGTGGTTCATTAACCTTCCAGAAGATTATATTGCTAGTTGGGATGGTTTTAAAAAGATCTTTACTGATCAATTTAGTAAAATCATTAATCCATGAATTCTATATCAATAATGCACCACTACTATAAAAGACTCAAATGAGTCTATTAGAGCCTTTAATGCTAGGTTTCAATATATTTTTAGCCAAACAGACCTAAAAAGGATTTAGCCTTAGAGATTTATAAGGATTTTTTTAGATCCCATGACTTTTGTGTTCCTTAAAAGGTATGTTAGAGTCATAAACACCTTAGAATTAGTTAATATTGAGTTTGTAATAATCAGTGATCAAATGTAGCCTCAAGGTTAGCTTGGATATACTATCCCAAATTCCAACCTCAGTTTCCTATAATTGAATGTCATTCCTAATGCCAATTAGAATGTGTCTACCTTAAATTAGACACTAGACTTAAACCAATTACCCTTAATCCATGCCTATACTAGCCAAAATTTTGGGTTCTTCAATAATGATATAAATGGATTTCATCTACAAGGATAGAGAGCTTTAGTATCCCCTAGTAATGACAATCAAGTTCATAACATGGAAACACCAGAGAATGAGGATGAATCCTTACATAAGATCATTCAAAATATGAGCACTAATTTTCTTTAATTGAAAAAGCAAGTGTGAAATTATAGGGAAGGATCTAATAGAAACTATGCTCCTTAAAGGTTCAATAGGTTTCATGATACCAACTACAATGAGTCATCTAATGATGTACACGAAATAAATCTTTGTGATATAGGTGTAGATGATCATTATAATATTTTAAAATCATGCCAAAATGAAAGGGATACATCTAAACCTATACTTAATCAAGACTTTGTCATAAGGACATTTGGCTTTATAGGAATTTTTAAATCCTTCATACATGCTTTTGATTTTCCATTTGAAGAAGAAAGTGAATCATAGTATGGTCTAGAAGATGAAATGGATGTTCAAAATAAGTAGCCCCATGAATAAGATCAAAGACAAGCTAATTTTTCTTCAAAAGATAATTGTGAAAGTAAGTCATATGAGGTCATTGTTGATTTGAGGATATCGCTAAGGAAGAAGACCAATGGCAACATTTATGCCAAGATTGTTTAAAAGAAATTGAGGTTTTCTAAGAAAATAATGTCATTCTTGATATCCTGAAGTAAGATGAGTTGGGACTCGATTGGGTAGTTGAGATGCCATTATACACAAAGGATGAAGATGAAGCAAGTGAAATAGATCAGGAATTTTCATATGACACCTTCAAAAGGGTGGAATAATGTGATCAACTTGATTAAAATGGTAAGGTTGTAGATAAAATTCATGCTCTTTTGGTTGATTAGGATGAATTAGCCTAGCAGGAAAACTTGGAAAGGTTTGGCACAAAGATGGATAGTATATCCCCACCTCAAGATGAATTTAGTGAAGACATTAGGATAATAATTCTAGATGATCTACCATCACTAAAGGAAGATGATATAAGTCATTATTTATCTATGACTAAAGGGGAATTAATACTCCTAATGCAAGACAAAAGGATTTGGGAAGATGAGAATTAGTTCTTATATTCATTTCCTTGATCCATGCATATAAAAATGCTGATAGGAGGCCAAGTATATCATCTAGAAGACATAAGTGTACAAGTGATCCTATTCACAAGAAGAGGCCACTAAGTAAAAACATTCATGTTTCAAGGTTCTTTAGTAATCTAAATGATTTTCTATTTGATTGTAGAGGTGAGTATTTTATGAAGTTAGTAAAGGGATTAGATTAGTTTATTTCATATTCTTTCCTTCTTGTTCTTCCCTTCATGTCCCTTGTTTGTACATAAGCATGTATATATTTTTTTCTTCTCTTTTTATTCCTATTTTTCTTCTTTATATTGTGTGTTTGTTTCTTTTTGCTTGGTTCCTTGTTTACAATAAGTCCTTTTGGACAACCCTTAGCTCAAAGATTGATTAGTTTGATTGAAAATCATAAAGTTTATAAATGTAGGTGTACACCTCATGCACATGTTGACCATGGATTTGAAATGTGAGCTCAATGTTCTAATTTAGAGGAACTAGAAAGGATTTATGGATAGATTAATTATTATATGAGAACTTAACATTATTTTGATCCAAACATGGTTTTAATAAAAGTTGCACATGTGAAATGAAATCTTGAGCTATTAGGGCATAGTCATGATTGTACTTAACAAACATCCTTACCTGGGACAAAGGTCATAACCATAGGTTATTACATAAAGATCAAACACTTGACCAAATCCTTCAACTTGGCTACCCTAGTTCCCAACCTTGCTGAAAGCATAAAAGATCTAAAAAATACAAAAATAAGAATTCAATACAAAATCAGATGCTTTTCAATCATAGGTGATTATGGTAAGCTCCACTAGGGCTATGGATGCCTACCTAATAATGGAGCAAGGCTAGGAGTGGAACTAGAGGAATCTTTATTAGGGCTATAGATATTAGTTGGTAGTAGATCAATGCCCAAGCCTTCCCTGAACTAGAATCATAGTCCTTTATGGATATCCAAATAATCTCTAAGTCAGTGTTAATGATTAAAGACATAGAAATAGATCAAGTAATGTTAATGTTAATGAAGCATAATCCTTTATGAATATCCAAATATTTAGGTTAAAGTCATAGTATTAAGGACCCATCATATTTATAAACATGAACATGACCTTAGTATTAATGATTTACCCTAATTCCTTATCACCCCACATCCTCACTTAAATACCTTACTTTTTTGTAGATCAGATGCCCTACATTTCAATATGAGGGGATGATCTAATGGAGTGAAGAAAACCTAATGATCCTGAGAATATGGTCCTTTGAACCAATCATATGTGAGCATGTAGATCACGATGAAAGATTTCAACTTATTAGGACCAAGGAGCTAATGGATCAAAAATGTGAAAAAAAATTTAAAATGCCCAAGAAGCCTTATGGAGCTACCATGTGGTACTCATATATTTGAGACTTGATAACAAAAGGTCTCACACATTAAATAGAACCAATGGTGTGCAACTACTCAGATCATATTTGATAGTCTATGATTTATTATAGAGATCAATTAGATGGAGTGAATTAAATCCTATATCTATGGAATAAAGGAACTTAATGAGCTTAAAATTGATGATTGTATGACCATAATTTAACATTTAGAAGGCCATCCTTTATGTCTGCATGACCATCAAATTTAAGCCAACCAAAACTAAGAACTTCATGATCTTAAATTTTATGTTCTCATGAATTCCATTTGACATCTGAAAGGCCATCATTGACATATAAGAGGCTATCAAATTAAAGCCATTTAATATTTTTCCTAGACAATGGGGCATGTTTTATATCTTTTGATGGGTGATGTGATATTATACTTTAAAAATTATCATAAAATGGTTTAACCTAAGTCTATGGCATGTTGATATTTTTTCCTAAGTTAATTTCTATATTCATGTATTGATTAGAGGTCATGCATCTTGTAGGATCAACAACACGTGCTTCATCAGGCCTAGGTGATCCAATGTTATGAGATTGCCAATGAATTTTAACAGAGCTCTAATAACCCATGGGCTCAACACATGGTAGATGCTCACTCAATATGTAACTAATAAGAAGTAGATCTCATAAATCTTGTAGAGGTGATAAGTGTCACAACCATGAGGCTCAATGTAAAGATGACCAATCCTACATAAAGGCCTAGATCATGATCTATGGCCCATTTTGATCATTGGATCTTGATCAAATGAAATAAAAAAAGGAATAATTCTAAGTAATAATGGCTAGTGATTTGAATACATTTATGAGCAAAAGTGTCAGATAGATGCAAAATGAAGATCTTGGATAATATTAAAGGCAAACATAGAAAGAGAAAGGTCAAAATCAAATTTGAGGCATGATTGAGACATCATAATTAAAGATTTAAGAGAACCCTAAAATTACATAAAAGGCCCTAATTTGATCTTGGGTTGATCATAGTTAAGTTAAGATGAGTCCAATAATAATTTGAATCATGAATAATTAACCCAAAGACCATTTGTAATATGATTGTGAGTAATTTACGAGTGTGGAAGCCATGGCCAAAATGATAAGTAGTTGAATGATATTTTGTTTTTAAAAAAAACTTTTTAATATCTTGAAAATAGAATATCCTTTTGTAAAGGCATATGCTATTTTTTTAGCGTATTTCCCTTAGGTCAGTTTAGTTTGGAAAAGTAAATATATTCTATAACTTTGTAGAAGAAGAATAGTTGTCCTTATCTTTTGTACATTTTGTATCTTGTAATTGACTGGTATACTCTCTTTTCCTTCTATAAAAGGTATTAATACAATTTTATAAAGGTAAGGGAGTTTTTAGAACCAAAATTACTTTTTAAACTTGAAGTAAGCAATACAAGCAAGAGATTATGCAAAGATTGTCCAGTATTTGTCTATGTATTTACTATCTTGGCTTCTCTCTCATTTACTTATTCTGATTTGTAGATTTCAATTGTTCTTATGGATTCTTGGTGTGCATCTTTGATTTTAGAGTTGTTAACTTGTGCCAATGCTAGGTTGATTGAAAGTCTTTAGGTTCATTTCATTTTATTGCTTTTCTTACATTTGGGTCAATGTTGTTTACTTACAGGGGTAAATTTTTCAAATTGAACTTGATTATTATTTACATTGTTTCCACCCTCCTTAGGAGGTTTCCTGATGTATGGTAAGATTTGGGACCAAAGTATTTCAAATCATACATTAGTTTTAAGTGCATTCTTAGATGAAATATAAACTTTGTCATGATGTATAGAATGAAGATCAATAATAGATATTTCTACCCTACCCTTCCTTTTGCTTCTTTTTTAACTTAATCACCTTAGTTTAGTTTTTCATTGTAAATGTCCATCTTAAATTAATTCTTAATTCAGTTCTTGATCATAATTCACTAGTCTTTGTGTAGTTACTACAAATTCTACATAGATCTTTTGTTTGGCCATGGTGGCTCCCAACCACCAAGTAATATAAATATTGTGAATAAATCACTTGTTTTACCTCCATTATACCAATAGGTAACATTATTAATGCAACCTAAAACTCATGCATTAGATTCTTAGGAATTTCGAAATGATAAGTGTTCACTAAAAACTTTGGGCACTTGTGGTACACATTTAGGCATCAACATGTCCTTTATCATGATAAAGGAAACATCTTTTATATTACTTGTTTTTAATCCAAAAACACAAACAAAAAAAACTCAAAAAAATCTCAAAAAATTAAAATCACAACAAAAACATCCCAAACTACACATCAAACACTTACTGAGAATATCTACCATCCTAGCTATCTTCCAACATCATTCACTCTTACTTCTTAGGTGGGTAAATCATGAATCTTTTCATTAGATGCTTAATGCTTCATCAATCTCTTAATTTCTCCTCACTTCCTATATTGAGAGAACTACATCTAGCCTGATATCCCCACATGGACTTTGTCTATGGTGGATTATGTAGGTAATGCTTAGAGACATGGGGTCTCTAAGGTTAGCTCAACCATCATCTTCCCCATCATCCATTTCCATGATCATGGATTTTTTCATCCTTATACTTTTAAATCATTTGTTTGGTACTTAGCCTAGATTTTGGATAGAAATGTATCAAACCCTTATGTAGGATGTTAAGCCTTTTGTTGTATCTTTTAAAGTATTTATTACTTGCTTGTAGTTTGAACTATTTAAATCATTATTTTTTTCATTGTTATCTTGTTTGCATTTAACAATTAAGTTGGTTATTTATCTCTTCTTTATATCTAACCATTAAGTTAGTTATTTATCTCTTATTTATCTTTAACCATTAATTTGGTTATTTGTCTCTTCTTTGTCTTTAACCATTAATTTGGTTATTATTGGAGTTGTTTCTATAATCTAGATAATGTGAATGCAATGGAGACGTGATCACACAAGATGAAGCAAGTGCACACCACATAAATGCTAAAGCAATTTGAAATTATATAAGAAGATAAATTACACAAGACAAAATGGAGAAAACAAAAATTTGATTAACACGAGATGGCCAAAGTGAAGAATACATATAGGAGAGTACATAAGTAATTCCTCCACAAAAGGCGGCCAAGGCACCCCAAAAATAGACTGTAACTCCTCCATGAAAGGTGGTGACAAGGTGGTAAGAATAGAGAAGTAACTCCCAACAAGGGAGTTACCTATGACACATCTATGACAAACATCTCCACATAATCTAGCCTATCCCAAAAATGTAGGAAAACTACATGTATGCACAAAAATAAAATTTCCCTAATTAAAAAATATGGAAAAATAAAAACCTACACTAATAGGCCCCCATAAGCACAGCTTAGGTGGGCAGTGTGGAAATATAAAATGGGTCCTGGAAACTAGGCCTGATGAGGTACCCATGTACAAATGCAATCTCCCATAAGATAGAGAAAAGGAGAAAACTCGTAGGAAAAACCCCCCCAAAAGAGATACATAAAAGAAAAGAAGAGGCTAGAAGCCCCCCCCCACCGAAGATGATGTTGTTGCATATGTGGACCACACCCCAAAAAGAGCTCGTAGATGAATGAATTTGCTCTCAGTGAAAGGTTTGGTAAAGATGTTTATAACCTGCTCTAAAGACTAGAAAAATATCAAGTCAATGACCTAACTATGAATAAGCTCTCAAATGAAATGCATGTGAATCTCTATGTGCTTGGTCCATTGGTGCTGAACTAGATTCCTACAAATCTGAATGGTACTCTGGTTATCACAATAAATGATGGTGGGCTGCCTGATAAGAATGCCAAACTCAGAAAGTATCCCCTGAAGCTAAATAGCCTCAGTAGCTGCATCAATAGCTCTCCTGTACTCTGCCTCTATGGATGATATAGCAATAACATTTTGCTTCTTGCTAGACCAACTAATAAGACCAAAACCTAGAGAGAAACTATAACTAGAAGTGGACTTGTGAGTCTGTGAATCACCAGCCCAGTCTGAATCTATATATCCAACCAATTCAACCTTTATGCCAAATTTATAATGAATCTCATATCTATGTGAACCCTATATGTAATGAAAGATCCTCTTAGCTACTTTCTAATGTAGTTCATGAGGTTCCTGCATGAATCTGGAGACAAGTCCCACTATATATGATATGTCAGCCTAGTGTGAGTCAAGTAGATGAGACTACCAACAAGTTGTTGATACTGAGTGGCATCAACCAATGGTGAAGAATAGTCAGCCTCAAGCTTGACTCCTGATAGAAAGGGAGTCAGAATGGCTTGCAATCAACCATGTGAAACTAAGCCAATAAATCAAGATCATACTTAGGTTGTGCAAGAGAAATCCTTGAATCTGACTATTAGATCTCAATGCCAAGGAAGTAGTGCAACAAACCCAAGTCTATCATGACAAATCTATCTTGGAGAGATGCCTTCATTGCTGATGAAGAACTCCCAGTGATCAAAAGGTCATCAACATATAGAATCAAAATTAGGAGTGAGTCATCCTGCCATAAGAAGTAGACATTGGGTTCAGAATGGCACCTAGTGAAACCCACTATGAGAAGGAAGGAATCCATCTTGGTGTACCATGCTCGAGGGGCTTATTTGATGCCATAGATAGATTTCCTAAGTCTACATACTAAGGAAGGATCTTGAATAAATCTTGGTGGGTGCTCCATGTAGATCTCCTCCTCTAGGTCTCAGTGAAGAAAGGCACTCTTCACATCCATTTGGTGCATATCCCAACCATGTGTTGTAGCAATAGCCAAGGTGAGTCAGATAAAAGTCATCTTTGCAATAGGTGCAAAGGTCTCTAAGTAGCCAATGCTTGCCACCTGTGAGAAACCCTTGGAAATTAGTCATGCCTTGTACTTATCAACTGACCCATCTACTACAAACTTGGTTTGATATATCCACCTACATCGAACCATCTTTCTTCCCTTAGGAAGTGAAGTCAAATCCCAAGTGTGATTTTTTATTAAGGAAGAATATTCTTCCTCCATAGCACTATCCTACTCAGGTACCCCTGATGCCCCTAAAAAAGTTTGTGGATCTAAAACTGAAGTAAAGAAGGCATGTGGATCTCTCTGAAAATCCCCCCTAGTATGTCTGTCATCTGTGGGATCTCATGCCCAAGTGCCATCACTCTCAAGTGTTTGTCTAGCCCAAAGTGGCCCAGAAGTGGGCAAGTTAGGTGCTAACTCCTCATCCTCTAACTGACTAGAGATGGATGACTCTACAATAATGTCTTCACTGTCTTAACTCAAAGAAGAAGAAGATGTCTCTGGCTTGAGAACCTACTATGACTGATTTGAATTTGATGAGGAATCATCATGAATAAGTAGATCCGATGAGGGAGAAGAAGTGTCAAGTGTTGAGTCTCTAGGAGTCTCCTGAAAGTGGACACTTATCTCAATGAACAACTCATGAGTGACTGGATCTAGAAGGTCATACCCCTTACTACCATCTAAATATCCTACAAAGATGCAAGGCTTGGACTGAAGTTCCATAGCTTTGCATTTCTTCTTCAGAATGTGGGCCATGGCTGGGGATCTAAAAACACTAAGGTGCTCAACATAAGGTTTCCTTTTATGCCAAGCTTCAAAGGGTGTTATCCCTTTCAAAGCTTTATGAGGAACCCTATTTTGAATGTAGCAAGCATAATTGATGGCTTCGACCTAGTACTATGGTGCTAAGGATTTGAAGTGAATCATACAACTACCCATCTTTTTCAAGAACCTATTTTTGCATTCTACAACCCCATTCTGTGAAGGACTATAAGTGACTATGCACTACAAATCAATCCCCTTTGTGGTGAAAAACTTCTCAAACTTGTTGTTGACATACTCTCCTCCATTATCAGTTTGAAGAACCTTGATATATTTCTCACTCTGTTTCTCAACAAGAGCCTTAAACTCTAGAAAATTTTCAAATACTTTAGAGTTTTGTTTGATAAAATATATCCAAGTGTACTTAGAGAAATCATCAATGAAAGTGAGGATGCCCTTGTGAAAGATGGTTTGGGAAAGGGTCTTGATATATCACTGTGGACTAACTCTAAAGGTTGTGAAGCCCTCTAAGCTTTGCCTTTGTCAAATTTTGCTTTGGGATGCTTCCCAAGGGAGCACCCCTCGCAAAGTCCTTTTGAGAATTGGACATGAGGCAAGCCAATTACCATGTCATGTTTGCAAAGTTGCTCAAGGTAGTGGTAGTTAAGGTGGCCAAACTACTCATGCCATAATTTGCTAACTCCATCTGAGTGAGTCAAAAATGTTGTTGGAGAAGAATCTAGTGAAAAAAGTGAGAAGGTGTATAACCTTGATTGGTGATTTGCCCCACCCATTGCCATTGTAGTATCACTATGCAACTACCTGATAGCCATTGAATCTGGTGAAAACTCAACTCTCATGCCTTGACCAATTTGAGTGATTTGGTACACTGATAGGAGATTGGTTAAAAGAGAAGGAACACTTAGAACATTATTGAATGTTCCTCCTTCCATTTCAACTGACCCTCTCCCTACAACAAAAACTTATGTGTCATCACCCAAACTAATTGAAGTCATGCTACAAGGCTCTAAAGATGAAAACTCAACTAGTGAAGAGCCCATATGGTGAGAAACACCTGAATTAATGACCCTTGATGATGTAGAAGCTATAGTAGCTACAAGGGCCTTGCCCTTTTCTTTCTCCCTACCCTTGCCTTTTGCCTTGGTAGAATCTTGGGTAGATGAATTCTGCTTGATGGACTCAGAAACACCTATGTTGTGCTTCTCTAAAAGATGAGTTAGGTGATATATTTGTTTATTCATGCATTTGTGTTCATCATGCCCTATCTTTCTACAATAGGCACACTTAACCTTCTCCTTCTTAGGTTTAGCATTGGAAGAGGAAGACTCAGTGTTGTTTTTGGCAGGATTGTTGTTTTCTTTCTTTTTCTCTTGGTCCTTGTTCTTTTTCTTCTCCTTTTTTGAAGTCGTATCCTTACCATTTCCATCTATCAAAGCTTGGGGTTGAGTAGACTTCATTGTGCCCATTTTAATTAGCTTATCTTTCTCCTTAGTCAAGTCAGCAATGAATGAATCCAAAGAAGGCATTTTCCATGTAGTGCCAAGGGCACTTTTTGTGGCATGGAAAGTGGAGAAAGATTGAATAACTTGGATGTAACTTTGTAAGAATAGAAAGGATGAGTTGATCATCTTTCTTCTCTATACCACATTTTTTCAATTGTAATCTAAGGGCCTTAAACTTAGTGAAGAAGTCCTGTAGGGTGTCAAAGTTGTTAAGACTTAGACTTATGAGTTTGTTTTCAAGCTCATGACCTCTCATCTCATCAAGTTTCCCAAATAAGAGTTCTAAGGTGTCCCATATGTCTTTGAGAGTCTTGGTGGTTTATAAATGGAAGAGAAGTTTTGGAGACATGGACAAGCTCAGTAATCCATAGGCTTCATCACTACGGTTGTACCACTTGACCTTTTCAGCATCAGTGTTGGGTTCTACTTTAGTACCCATGGTGATCCTATATAACCCTTTGATTCTAAGAATGATTGAGATTTTAACCTTAAATTCATGATAGTTGAAGGGTGTTAGGGTTTTAAGTTGAAAAGAGTCCATTTTAAGTTGAATTTAGGTGATGTTGTGTTGATTGCAAGTTGTGAATTTATGTAGAAAGAAGAATGAAAGCAAAGATTTGCAAGTTGTGAAAAGCAATCACACCCACCTAAAATGTTGAGCCCCCCTCCAAATATGCAAGTGAAATCTCAAAAGACATCAGGCTCAGCTGAGAATGCATCTTAGAGCAATCCGTGCAAGACTTAAAGCAAACAAGACATTGGACTCAACCGAAAATGCATCCTGGGAGACCCAATTTTTTTTGGCACTTTATAAACTATTGAATTTTTTAACAAATAACAAGCCTACACTATGGATAATTGAATTAAAAACCCTTTTACAAAAAATGGCACCCAAAACTGAGCTACCTTTTGTAATATATTAAAGGTTCAATTCTCCTGTAAACTAGTGTTTTTGCAAAAAAAACACTAAAACATTGAAAAAATACCTATTTTGAGAGAGAAAGTGGCCTTCCAACCACTCGTTGGATTCAGCACAGAGTGAGGAATCCAAAGGAGGTCTTTGTGAGGGGGAATTGGCCTCCTACCAACTTGAGCCTCACTGTTCATCTTCGTAGGTTGAAGATACAAGTTTAAAAAAACTCTAAATTGCTCTTTTTAAAAATGTTTTCAACTTACTTGTTTTTCAGCATACTAAATGACATTGTAAAGTCATTAAATTCAAAAAACATAAAAAAAAACAATTACCAATGCTTAGTTCAAGTTGCCATGGACTTCTTTTAGCTTTTCTCCACCCTTCACGTGGCTACAACTTTCAGATCTGTGACCAGAAGCTCAGGCTATGATAAGAAGAATGCTTGACCAGTCTAAGTGGCTTTGCAAAAGGATGCTTGACTAGTCTACATGGCATTGTAGAATATTCTATGTGGAGTGTTACGCCTAGACTGACTGCATGGAGTGCTGCACATAGACTAACTACATGGAGTGTTGCGCCTGGACTAACTACATGGAGTGTTACGCTTGGACTGAATGTGTGGAGTGCTACTCCCTACATACAAAAATGGCACCTAATAGCTTGCAAAAAAGTTATCCCCTCCAATGTCTAAGAAGCAGAACTAGATTGTAGAGATCTATCTTTTTCCTGTAGAGTGACTAGAAAAAAAAGAAATTCCACTACTTTACTAAAGCCACAACGTATCTAAACAAGATGTCTTAGCAAATTTTAACTCAAAAGTAATTTTTTGAACAAGTTTCTATATGGATTTGCTGAGTTTTCAAAAAACTCTACCAAAACTCTCAAATGCAATGGAGTTAAACAAAAAAACTACTAAGGAAGCAAAGTAAGAATTTTAGAATAAACTAATAGCATAACCAGACACACGATTATCGGAGTGGCTCTGATACCATATTAGAGTTGTTACTAGAATCTAGATAATGCAAATGCAATGGAGACATTATCACATGAGATGAAGCAAGTGCACACCACATAGATGTTAAAGCAATTTGAAATTATACAAGAAGATAAATTACACAAGACAAAATAGAGAAAACCAAAATCTAATTAACATGAGATGGCCAAAGTGAAGAATACATATAGGAGAGTACATAACTCCTCCACAAAAGGTGGACAAGGCACCCCAAGAATAGACTGTAACTCCTCCATGAAAGGTGGTGACAAGGTGCTAAGAATAGAGAAGTAACTCCCAATAAGGGAGTTACTTATGACATTCTTATGACACCTATGACACATCTATGACACACATCTCCACATAAGCTAGCCTATCCCACAAATGTAGGAAAACTCCATGTATGCACAAAAATACAATTTCCCCTAATTAAAAAATAGGGAAAAATAAAAACCTACACTAATAGTTATTTATCTCTTCTTTATCTTTAACCATTAAGTTGGTTATTTATCTCTTCTTTATATCAACCATTAAGTTGGTTATATATCTTTTTATATTTTTCAAAACCACTCACTTGGTTATTTTTCATTATTTTTCTTTAGACATCATTGGTTATTTAACTTTTAGTCCTCTTTATAGTTTTCCATCATTGTGTTTTTATTTTATCTTTCGACTATTCAATCTTTGTATGTTTGTTTATTCATTTGCATTATTTTACCAATGTTATTTCATTTTCATCTAGAATAATTATGTTTTTCTATCTTACTTTAATTAATTTATTTCTCTGTGTTTAAATATTATATTGTGAATTATATAATACTATGGTTATGATTTACTTATATAATGACATACTTCACTTTTACACAATTTATTCTATTTTCAAACTATATGCCTAAAAAATCAACATTGATCATGATTATTTCATATCATTAGTGGTAATATGTTTTACTCTATATTAAACATCAGGTTTCTCAAATACTCATTATTTTTGGAAATCCAATGAAAGGAACTATCAAAAAATAAAACATCTATATACAATCCTTATCCATGCATACATAAATCAAAACATAAATGTCATAATCCATAATAAAATGTCAATAAAAATTAATATATGCTAATGTGAATCAAAATTCAAGAAGTATAACTAGTACTCTATATATCCATATATCCATAAACAATGCATAAATAAACATAACAATCATAAATAGTTCATAATGTCCATACACATAGTACATGTCTCCTGCACATAGTTAATAATGTCTCTATCATCAAAAAATTGTTTCATGTCTCACCCTGCCCCTCTGATGGAGTGTTTGGTCTTAGACTCAAGTCATAACATTGTAGTGTGCCTTGTGGAGGACCCATCACATTTTGTGTATCCTATCCAAATATTTATTTGAATCTATATGTTCCACTAATACTCCTAACATAGATCACCTAACTAAGTAATCCCTAAAGGATAGTGCCTTCTAAGAATATGTAATGGACTCATCGTATAAAATCCTATAGTATGTGGCCTACTCCATAGCACTCATAACCCTATCTAGCATAGCTATCTACTCCTGTCCTGCTAATTAAATGATGGCCTTTACTATCATTATCCTAGTTTTATCTCTCTCTTATCTATATTATTTTGTCAATGTTGTATAATCTAGAGTCTATGTCTCCACATCATGTGTCATAACTCCTAGTGTAGTCACACTACCATCTCTCTCTATCCTTTTAACCTTTATCTATAACATATTAACCTTAGCCTATAATTTTCTAATCTTAGTTGCCTTACCATATATGTTATGTAAATCCCATTAAAATATGAATACCTCCCTATACAACCCTACAATATCCCCATCACAATATCATATCTCATCACAAATTCTATTAACTAGTGTCTTCTCTTTAGATATATCTATTCATGAAGGACAAACCATATCTCCTCTATTGATATGTGTGACATGTGCTAACCTCATAACTATTTATTCTCCATACCTATGACCCTTGATGTTAATGAATATAATTAGAGTATCATCTCTACCTCCTTACTCTATATCCACTCACATTTATGTATCCATATCAACATACACATGAACCTCCCATAGAATCTTCACATTCTTAACCTCAATAATCTCTATGTCATGTAACTAAATCATCTATACATCATGTGTATACCTCATCTACATGTCCATCACATATCTTCTATCAACATCCCCTGGCTTAGGCTCCTAAACTTTTACCTCATGATTGCCTATTCAAATAATCAACTAGTCTCTATCTCTATACATGTGGTGGTGTATATGGTACTATCAATCTCAACTTCCACTATCAAGCCTACCAATTTACATAACCATCTACTACTCCTGAATCAATAACATTTCTATAGTCACTGCATCTCATTATTTTTAACTATGACCAATTATCATTGGCTATCATTAGATCAATATTCATCCCCCACTATGCTCTCTCCCTCACCTCTCATGCAAAGATGTGAGGACTTACTAGAATGTGTTGTCTAATATTGAACTACCTCATCACCCTATCAAGGAGATATCTCTATCTAATATAGTAATGTATGCTAATCATATAATATTAGATCATCATATAGTCTAAGTCATCCTATGGCCACTAAAATATAATCTCCCTATATGGTTTCCAAGTGGTTTGATCATCACCTAGCCCATTTATAACCCTACTATATAATTATAGATCACCTAAATATAGCCTATGACTACCAATAATCATATTCCATTCATATACAAATGGAAAATCCATAGAATGAGTTCTCATGTGATCAATTAGTCTCTATACTATGATGTGCTCCCATCACCAAACCTATAATAGTGTCCACATCCTAATCTCCCTCCTATATGTAAACACCATATGGTGTAAGTCCCTATATAATTGTGATATCATGCATGACCCCATGTAAACCTCTCACCAATCTCCATAATGTCTATAATAACATCTAATAAACTAATCTGACATGGTCTCTTCCTCTTATCATGTAGCATAATGCCACTAATATTAGACATAAGTACTATGGTAAAATAATACATCTCTATTCATGTGAAATAATCAATATCTACTCCTATTTTAACAATCAAAATCAATCCATATCATAAAATACTATATAGTGTAGTTTGTATAGACCCTACGCCAAATATAATCATCTCCCTCGAGTCAAAATACCCAAAATATGATACATGTCCTTTAGAGTCATTATCATCTCCCCTATATGTAGGTGAAAGGTATTATCATATGTATGCCATCTCTCAAAAAGCATTATAAATAGATCCATATCTTCCTAAATATATGGCATTTTCATAATGTACAATAAACTAGTTACCTCTATAACCCCATACTCTTAATCCATAAATATAGAAATCCTCTCTAGCGATCATGCCTCCACTCTCATGTAGTCAACATTGGTAATACCTCCTACAAATAAAATGTGTTAGAACAAAGTTAATTCTATCTATCAATATAATCACTCATCTACCACTATTTTAAACACATTTCAATCATATTATTTATCATTATGCTTATTTATCCTCATTATTTTCTTATTTTTCTCTTAATAATCACATTCTTGATTATCCCATTATCATTTTCAAATTGTATTTTGACATTTTTGAGACTAATGTCTTTAATTTCATATGCTTTTGAAATTTTCACAACCCATATTTTATGATTTCACCACTTATATCCACAATTTCACTCCACTACTCTTCAATCTCACATTTCCTTATTCAAATTTCCCCTAAAACAATTTTACAACTTGTTCTTTTGAATTTATTACTCTGTTTGATGATTTTAAAACTTTAAAATTGTGAATTTGCATTTTATAAGCTATTTATACTTCTCAATTATTTCACATCCATATTATATGAATTCACTATTATATTTGACAAATTTATAGTCTATTATAGAGAATTCACAAATTTAATTATCACATCTGCATACAGATTAATTGTAAATTCATTTTAGTCTACTTTAAGCCCTAATAAATTACCATAAATTCAAAAATTAAAGTATAAGATGTCACTTATTAGAGGTTCTCTCCTCTCAAGTCTCTCGTGTCTCCTCACTTACTCTACATGATGTTTGTGGTGTGGAATTTGGTCCATTTTTTGGCAACCTCTCAGAACAAATCTCTTCATTGACATCCTAGTCATAAATAGCTCTCCAAATCAAAATGCACAAATGAATATCAAAACTCCAATTCTTATATTTATATATTTTTGTATTAGTATTAGTTGTGGTGGGATCCTTACCTATATACTTTTGACTAGAGGTCCAACTAGTCAAGGACATAATTGGGTGCCTAGATCCCCAAGCGACCATCTATCACAAGTACTAGAATTACCAACAATGGCCACACCTAACCTGATAATACCAACTAACAACCATAACCAGATTGGAAATACCGTCAATAACCACAACTAGCCCCAAAATAATAATGATTGACCAAATTAGCCTCTAATACCATATTGAGATTTCAACATGGGTGGTGCTTATAGGACCCAAGTCACTTTACTAGCTCACCCACATCTCATTGGTAATTATTCTATTTATATTTTCAAACTATTTAAAATTCCTTTACACCCCCATCCATATATTAAATCTTCATATATTTTCATCTAAATTTCAAGATAAGCTCACTCAAATTATTCTGAATTTATTTCAATCACTTGCCACTATCATCCTCATAAAATTTTCATTACAAATTTGAAACCTAATATATTTTTACATTTTCAAATTATTAGATTAATATAACTAGGATATATCATTCCCACATCCACTCCATTGACCCTTATGTCAGAATCAAATACTAAGTATGAAATATTTGAGTGGTTAAAAATATTATTTTTTAATCCATACTCTAGTTTTCATCAATTAGGGGCATCCTATTTACAAAAACTTAAATCTTTCAAGTTTGATATCAATTATAATAAGTTGATTTCTCAGTATTCCAAACCACTTTAGCATTTTCCTCTTTTCATTCATTTTGAGCATTTTGAGTGTTTTCTATTTTATCACACAAACCATCAAGGGGGAATTATCACACTCATTCTCATTTATTTGGGGTAAACTTTTTTCTTCTTAATCATAAATAATATACTTCTTCTACTATTGTTTGATATGATATTACATTGAAACACTATTTCAAAGAAGGAAAATGTAGACACCTAAATTACATTTAGTGTCAAAATGCACCTAAAACCTATTAATTATTCTTCTTAACATAATTAGTGACATTTATCTCTTCTTAAATAATTTAATAAATCATATTCAATTAATTTTACACACTTTAAATCCATATTTAAATATTAAATTTGTATTTTACACCACACCCAAAATTTTCCACCTTAATCTCCCTCACATGTTGACTCATCCCAACCAAATGCACAACTTCCTCAATCTCCTTTGATTCATACCTTGAGTTTTGAAATAGTTTGACTCATTTTTTATGCCTCAACTAACCATCTCCACATTTCTCTCAAACATTTTAAATGGTCATAATCCTCATTAATGAGGACTCATTAGCTACCATAGATTACTTGAATAATTTAAAATATCTAAACAATCCTCCACCATTGGATATTTCCTTTAGAAATCTATAAATAAGCATGAAATCCATCAATTTCTTCATCCTAACTTATGCTAAAAAATTTATATCAAAATCACAAGTGAGCCTAAAGTGAATTAAAACTACCAAATAACATTTTACACAAAAATGTTGCTGATTTTACTTTTGATTGGAAAAGTGAGAAACCACATTTCAAAGAGAGGTAATAAAATTTACATAGTAATGGAAGAAGATTTTTCAACCAGGGTATAAGTTTGTGTTTGTTTATTTTATTTGTATCTCTAGCTTAGTTTGAGATAGTTTATATTAATTTTTTGTAGTTTAATTTTCATTTTTATATTTTATTCAATACATGTTTTATATGGTATAGGAAATATGTGATGTATGTTTTCTTTTCTATAAGTATGTGATACACATGCATGGTTAAAAATAAAAACAAAAGTATTTGGAAAAGTATAAATAATGATAAACTATAATACACATTATATCATGGTGGGAAATGTATAAAAAAAAGATGAATAAATATAAGAAACCAAAATGGTAAATTAATAATAAAAAAATGTTTTCAAACCATGTAAAATAATAGCATCAAATTAAAATAAATAAAAGTCATACTATATAAAGTTGGGAAGTATGAAAATTTGTAATAATATAGAAAAAACATGAAAACCAATGGTATAAAAACAAATGAACAATAAATTTAATTAATCATACTAAATTAAGATGGGAATTATGAAAATAAAAATAAGATTTAAGTATAAATAAAATTTATCATACTAAATTAAGCTGTGAAATATGAAAATTTAAAAATAATGGTTGTAAACATACACACAATAGGAAAATAAGAAGATAAAATTGAAGTGTTTATGGATTAAGCATAACATATACTAAATCAATATGGAAATTATGAAAGTTATGTGTAGATCATAAACTAATACAACTCAAATTTAAATTGTGTAGTTTTATTGTGACTTAGTTATAGTATGAAATTATTATTAGAATATTTTGTGAGGAGGGTTTGGTTGTATCCAAGGTCTTACACTAAAACTCAAAAAGGGAACACAAATGATGTGGAAATAAAGGTGGTAATAATTTAAAGGTTTTTTAATATGGTAATTTATGAGGAGAGCCTGGTCATATCTAATGTTTTACACTATAACTCACAAGGTGAACACCAATGAGGTAAATGGTAATAAGGGGAGAAATAAGATAATATTTTGTCAGGAATGTGTGTTCCTATCTAAGGTCTTAAAATGAAAATCATAAATGGAAACCCTAGGGGTTATGATCATTTAACAAAATAATATTCATCAAGGGAAAATATTAGGATTTTTGTAATGAAAATAAGGAATGTAAAAATCATGACATATGTATTTATGATAAAACTCTAGTAAACATGGGGCATAATAAGTAAAAATCAAAGAAACTAAGAGTTTAAAGACCATTAAAATATAACGTACCCCTGATCAAAATAAGTAAAAAAAAATATAAAGGCAAATAAGTGGGATATTAATATCAATGCGTGAAGATTATATGAACAAGGAAACTAAAATAGACCTACCTTCCCACAACATGTTCCCTATTCTTTGAGACCTCTTACAAAACCATCAATTTACTATGAAGATTGGGAACTTATGCGAGAAATTAGGTAGCACTTATAGAATTTTTGTTCTCCTATCCTAATCTATTGGCCTACCACACCCCAATGGACCTTGTCTCTATCATGAGGACAAATATGGAGTTTGTGATTCAATTAGAAATAGGATATGTGCTAAATATTAAATCATGTCTTCTAGTGTGATTAGAATTTTGAATTGTATGTTTCCTTTTGAATCATTACCTTTTATTTAAAGGTTTTTATTTTAAATTTTTTATGGATTTTGTGATTCCTCCTCCATACAAATTTGGAACAACCAAAATGAGAGATAAAACTAATACACATGAAAGAGATTTAGGATTTGGTTAAATGAGGCTAAGTAACTAGAGATATGACTAACTAAACAACATAGTCTTACCTATGAACCAATATGTAATCTCAAGTTTCAACTATATGTATGCTTACTATGTGAAAGGGAAATAAGGGAAGAAAGTAGATAACAATATATTGGTGTATAGAAGTAGTACAATGAGAATTCTTGTTTTCCAACTAATAATATGGTAGAGATATAATAATAAGGTAATTAGTGTTGTATAACCAAGTAAAAATAATAATTATCTATATTTCAATGTAAAAGATAAAAAACAATCATAAAAAAAATAAGGGAATCCATGAAATAAGTGAAACCATAAGCATAATTTTGAGTTCATGAAAATAATGAGAATAAGTCATAAGAAAAAGTGAAAGAGAATAAAAACATGTAAAACACATAAAACACAATATAATGGTTCATGCAAAATAGATAAGAGAAATCATGTTTGACACATAGGCAAAGATATAGGATATTTAAATGGATCACAAATCCAAATCAAATCATAAAATATAATAATGTGAAAAAAATGGCATGCTAAAAAATATTGATATATTTGACTAAAAATTTTATCCATATCATCTAAAATATCCCTATGTACCTAAATTATAATTTTAATTGGAGTCTCGTCAATCTTCATGAAAAGTTGTGAAAATACTTCCTTCCATATCATCTCAACTAAAAATGTAGGTGTAGAATAGGAAGATAAATGATCATGTGATATATCCTTTATACGATAATCAATATTAAAAATGGATGTCTCAATATGAATTTTATATTTGGAGTTAGGAGGAGGTCCTATTAGTGGAGAATGATGAACCTTATTTAGTAGATGATTTGTAGGAGAAGGAATAACTGGTGCTGGTGTTGATTGTGGGAAATCATAATGATGTTTTTATATCCCTTCACATAGATATTAATGATGGGTATAACACTAGTTCTAAATACAATATACTTACTCATATTTAGGGATGTACTCAGGGAGTAGCTTAGGGGGAAGCATGGTTTTGTCTTTGGGTTGGGCAGTGACTAGTTGTAATGTGTCAATGTACTATCTAAGTTTTTGGTAGTGGGTATAAGAATGGATATTTATCCCATGAAAGAAAAAAATACATCTATTATTAGTATATTTTGGTATACTAGTTGAACAGGTAGAAGTAAAGTCCTAGGGATGCTAATATAAATGGCAATATTGGCCTGATGAGTAACAAATCTATGGATATTATAATAAAGCTCATCTCCCCATTATGAAGGTAAGGGATCAAGTTGAGATACTGGAAGAACTCCATCACCAAGGAAGGGGGAGATGGAGAAAAATATATACTAGGCTCATTTTTAGGTAAGGACAGCTATGAAGTGGGTCTAAGCATAGTGGATAACACCTCTGAAGGAAGTAGATCAAAAGGATCATGATATCTTACAAAATAATAAGGTCATATCATTACATGATCCATGAGCATACTCATAAGAGGATATATTGTGACTAAATTCATACCATGTGAGTTTTCCATATCTACCCTATGAACAATAGTGTAAAAACTAATATTAGGTACTATAAAATAAGGAATACTAGAAGATGAATGAAAATACTAAAATAAAGATGAGTAATATCTATAAACTTTAGCATTTTTAGTTTGGATTAATCCAAATAAAAATGGGTCTTCTAAATTATAAAAATCATCATACTCAGGAGTATTCAAGTCAATAATACATGGATGAATTATTTTTTTTGTTCAAAGAATCATGGTGAATGGAGTGTCTAGTTTTGGTTAAGCTTACTAGTATATCATCAGAGTGTTGCTAACAAGATCAAGGTTGAAGAGAATGAGGAAGTTGAGAGATTATGTGAGGGGAAAGATCAATTTTTTTATCTTTAAGATTATCTCATATGGCTCATCATCATCATCAAATTATAAGAGGTTGGGTATAATATTCCTAATAAATTTGGGATGACTATTATAACTTCAAGTGGAGTTAACTCAATAGTTAAAGTTTTGGGATTCTCTAAATGGAATACTAGGTAAGGGTTCAAAGGTAGTATTATAAAGACACTAATTTCTTGGAATTATTAAAATTTCCAAAGATTAACATCCCATTTAATCTTTTAGATAACACCATTATGAGTAAATTTGACACATTGACATGTAGATGAAGTGAATTATCTCATATAATGAGTCCAAGCTCAACCAAGTAAGATATTATAATAAAGTATAAATTTAAAGATCATGAATTTAAAATTTATGGTAATAAGGGGAGTGGTAATGGGAGTTTAAATACAACCCAAAAGAGGCATTTATCTTACATCATGAACTTTACATGTATGACATGTGGATTTAATGTTGCATTCAAAATATCCAAGTATCTTAATGGAGTTAAGGGAGGCAACACAAGTGCCTAAACCTTCATCAATTAAATAATTATAAACATGGATATCACCTATTTATATGTTAATGAATAAAATAGGATCATCATCATGAATAAATATGTTGTCAGGAACCATAGAAGAGATAGGGAACTTAAGTGAGAGGGATGTGTACATTGTTTCATCAACATGGATGGACATCTCTTCACACTGTTTAAGTATGCTATCTTTGAATCTGGATAACATAACTTATTTCCCTAAAAAAGGAAGATGAGGGATGTTAATTTTTAATAATAATTTCATTAAGTTATTTAAATTGCATGGAGAAGTTTGCATTAGATCTAATAAGGGGATTTGAGATGGGAGATGGGAAATTTCTGAAATAGGATCCCATTCATCATAACTAGTGGAAGGATTATTAGATATAGGTACATAGTGTTACAATAATGCTTGGGAATTAGGGTTCAAGGAATAATTAAAACTATGTTGATAGGGTATGGATGGTTTAGGTTAGTTGAAAGTGGGTTCATTGACTTTAGGTGATGTGATTCTTGGTTGAGGTATTTATTATGATTGAGTAGAAGTACTATTTAAAGTTAGAGGTGTGATGTTTTGATGTATGAAATTTGGGGAAAATTAAAATTTATATAAATGGTATGAGAGGTATGTTAAATTCATGTTGTTAGAAGTGCTTTTATGGGTATTAGTTCCTCATTCCCCAATTATATAAGATGGGATGGGTAAATTTCATGAATAATGCATAATGTTGGATAGGTTTGATCTGTAGGTGTTGGATTTGAATCAATATAAGAAACTAATATTATCTTTAGTCATATTAACCACATTTTTGTCATTGGTGTTAAGGTTTATAAGACATTCAATGTTGTTTGTAATAGGAGTAGGTTGTTCAATGTTGTCTTGGTGGTTAGGAATGTGATCCTTGTAGATTGCTAAATGAGTATTAACTTGGTTTAAATATTGATTTTTTTTTAATCTCCTAAACTTTATGTTATAAATCATAAGATTCTTGACATTTTTACACAAATGATTCATGGCAAAAGTTAGGACAAAGAATAAAATACATATAAATATTTCTTAATTGTCAAAATATCTCATGAGAATGGACCCAACTTACATGAAACAAATAAATTTTATTTGGATTACACCATAATTTTATAGTAAGATTGGGGCTAAGATCTCGTGGTAGAGTTCTTGAAAGATGTTTTTGGTTTTATTTTAACGATAATGGTTTGTGCATATTATTATGGTAATATTGAGAAAATGTTGGAGTATGATTATAATTATTTTTATGGGGAGGAACATGATTCATTGTGTTGTTTGGAGTAATAGCTTCAATGGTGTGTATGGTGTCATAAGTCTTGGAAACACCATCATTGGTTGCATGAAACTTTATATTTTTGATGAGCATGTGAGTGTCCATTGTAGGTTGAGGTGGTTAAAATTGGCACATGAGGAATTCTTATTGTTTGTCTTGATCAAGAGCATCTTCCAATGGTTTGTGGATAAAGGGTCCTAACATGGTATAATAATTTAGGGTTGAGAGAATTGGTGAATAAGTAGAAGAGGTTTTCATCCACCATATAATTCTCATATTTTTTAGATAATTTTTTCCATCATTCAATGAAGACATGCCATTTCATTTTTGAGTTGTTTACAATTTATAAAATGCGCTAAGTTATTTTTGGGAATATATAGTTTTTAATTCTTGAACTAGTGAGTTGACCAAGTTTTCTAGGCTAGTGATAGAGTGTGTTTTCAATTTATTATACCAATATAAAGAATATCCTAAATTTATTTTACCCAAGAATTTAGTGGCAAAAAAATTATTAAACTTAACCCAATCATTATAAAGGTTTTTGAATGTTTTCAGATTCAAGGTATGATTGGTAGATCAATTATAAGTGATGGTGGGAGTGATAACTCTTATTTCAATGTTATAGATTTAAGGTACTATATGTTCATTTTGTAAATGTTTTATGGTTTTATTGATAAGTAAAGGTTGTTATATAAGGCTACCATGTGAATCCAAGATGGGGGGTAGGAGGGCATTAAGATTTTTTGCTCCCCATTGTACATGATGAGGTTGTATTTGGAGATGTATGAGGTTATTTTTCATTTTCATCATTTGATTTGAATTATTAGTTTTAAAAGTATGCATTTAGTTAAGCATTGGTAATAGAAGTTGATTAGTTTGTGCAAAATTTTGGCTAGTCAACATAGTATGTGATACATTAGTATTATCCAAAGTATTAGGATCTTTAAATGAATTATGAGAGTGTGATGAGGTAGTAACCTGTGTTGCACTAGTGGAATGATTAACATTGGTAGAAAAATAAGAATTAGTATCATAGTTAGGGATGTGGATGTTTTGAAGATCCCCACTAGAACTTGAACCTACCATGTTGGTATAAATACTTGGCATAAGGGTTGAATAAGACAAAATATAATGTCATGGTGTGGGAAGGAGAAATTATATAGGGGAAAGGATGGGATGAAAATAAATGGCTTCCCAAAAATAATTGGGAAAAGTTAGGGGAAGGTGAGTGGGGTTTTCATTTATGATGTCCCATCATGAGATTATAGATGGTTATAAGATATTTTCTTCTATGTTGAGGGTTTTCATTGATGAAAAATAAAATTTTAGTTATGTATTCAATATCATTTTTATATTATAAATAAAAAATGGTTAAGTTTCAAGGAAGAATAGGGAGGAATCCCATTATTGGTAGTGTGGGTGTCAACATGGACATTGATTTGATACATAATGGGTGCCACAAGACATGTCTTAAGAAACCTATTGGAATTAGTAAAACTAATCATGTTTTTTTGATTCAATTAGGTTTTATCCTCAAACAAGAAATTAATGATGGAGTGAAATTAAAAACTTGGTAAAAATTAAGGTCAACTAGTAGGATACTGAGTTGAACTAGTTGTTACTGTCTTGTGAGATAATAGGAAGGATAAGTTGAAAAATATGTAGTTGAAATGGTCAACTATGTTCTAAAAATGGTGAAAATGAGGAAGTATGAACATCACATAGTGAGATAGGTTGACTGTGTGTTTAATTGAAATATAACAATTAGTATATAAGATACTAGATTAGATTAAAGTGACTATGTTCTATGGGAAAATAAAGACTGCAAGAGACACAATCGAGTAGATTGAGTGTGTTCTGAAGGTATAAAAAATTGTTGATAGTGATGAATATAGATGATCTAAATTTATATTTTATAATATTTGAAAAAACACAAAATAAATTATCAATCAAGCTGATCAATTTGTGGCACACCATAAAAACCTTGCACCAACACTATCTAATATAATTTTTGAAATATAACATACAATTATCAAAGATCAATCAACAAAAATAAAAATGTTAATATATGTGGTTATTAATTAATGTTTTAAATTATAAATTTTATTAATAGATGTGATAGAGAGTTGTATATAAATTATGAACTTTAAAGACAATCTAAGGATGGTTTTAGGTAGTTAAGACTAAAAGGGATCTATATCGGTGATGGTATTACCTTGGTATTGGAGCCTACCACCTCACTTCATAATCTCATAGCAATAAGGATGTCAGGTACATTACCAATATATACCATCAACCATGTATTTATACTCAACCATAAAACTAAGCCATCTTCCATCTTGGCAATGAAATCCATGTAGCTAGATCTTGGGTAGAATTTGCTTATTCATTTTTTATGTTTTATGGTTGGTAAGTGTGTGAAAAAGAAAAATAGTGAGACTAAATTGATAAATAAAAATTTATTATTTTGTTTATGTATGTTAATCTAAGAAAGCAAACAATAAAATGAAATAGTGAATCAATTACTAATAAGATGAGTTAATTCTTTTAATTTAAAAGTATAGGGATAGTTTAGATGACCAAGTATGTAAATAATAAAAAACATAATTGACTAGGTTGGTGTTGTTTGTTGAATTAAGAACCAAAAAAACACAATTAAATGAGTCAACTAAGTCTTCTAGGCTGGAAATCAAGTGATATAACTATGTTGATCCATTTGACCTACTTTATTTTAGAGTTATAATTTTATAGACTAAAAACTATGAAAAATAAGATTGTAATGAAAAATAAAAATGATAAAGATGGTGAGAGTGAACCTGATTATTTTAAAGAAACTAAGATTGGTTTTTTATAGTATGTTATCTAGATGAAAATTTTAATAATGCTAACAAATTTGATTGAGTTGATTGAACTTATATGTAAAGCAACAAATTGAGATGAGATGATTTATCTAATTATATGTGGTTGGATATGACTTACACAAAGAAAAATATATTGATTGTGTGTTAAACATGTGCATATAATGTTAGGCTGATTTGATAGATTTGATCCAATACTATAAAAATGAAACTAATAATAAATTAAGGCATGAAATAAAATCCTATAAGGGTTAGTTCACATTAGGTTCACAAAAATATATACAAGGGAAAGTGAAGCTAATCTACACATCAATCCTAGCTCGAAGAAGATAAATAACACTAGACCTTCCACTTGCTGGTACATTTAGACAATCAAGGTCATGACTAATATGGACATGATAGATGTAACTAAGGGGTATATTACCACATAATATCACTAGAGAGGGTTCTAAATCCTCTAATCAAGAAATACCACATAATAACCCTAGTTAGGTCCTATGTTTTCTTACCAAAGTAAATTAAATCTAATATAGTGCTCACCAAAGCATATGACACAAAATGGGGATAATAAACATAAAAGTAAATATGCAAAGAATAACTCGAGTAAATTTAATGTATAGGTAATCCTAATGCCTAAGAAGAGAAACATATTCATTATCTAACAAATGAAAATACATCTACTCAATAAATACAATCAAGTGTTAAGAATACTTACCTTTGAAGATGAACCCATCAAGCCTCAATATTTCCCTTAATCGATGGTGCTTTGTAAGAGGTTGTTATGTATTTTTAAGAAACTAAGAATAGACAATGGACTATAGTTTAGCCAAGGACATCTTAGTAAACCCTAAGTTGTCATAAGACAAGATTATTATCCCTAAGTGTAGTATAAAACCATAAGCAATATATGCTAAAGTATAATGGTGGATAAATAGATGAACAAATAAATTATTATCTATATCTTTCTCTAATGAAAATGGTGAAAAGGATGTGTTTATACAACTAGATATAACTTTAAACTATTTTGAAGTTTTAGCTGATAGAGTTGGCCCAATCAACCATGTTATATAATAAATAACATAGTTAGATCTTGAATTAGGTCAGCTAGGGCTAACCTAATCTTGTAACATGCTTATATTTTGAGAATAAGGTTGGCCTAGGTTGAATTTTTTTGTAAATGACAAAAAGAGATTTTGGATTAGGTAGGGCCTATTTAAGGTGGTGAGTTGCCTATAAGAGTGTGTAAGGGAGGTTTCAAAGATTAGGGAAATGTATAGGATAGGTTTAAATTATTTTAAAGTGGTGGTATAGAGAAAAATAAAACTTCAAGCAAAAATGGTATACCCACCCCTCTCCTAGTGCACCCTTTAAGGTATGCACTCTAAGAGATTAAGTCTAAATGGGTTCCTTCAAGAGAAAAAGCATCAGTAATTGATAAATTTTAAAAATATTTTGTGCATACATCAAATTCCTCAATCCCATTACTTTTCTTCCTTTGGACCTCTCAACATTCATGTTAGGTCCTTGATCTTAAAGATGAGAGGGATGTTTCCAAGTGTCACAATTTAGTCTCCTCACTTCATCAGAGCATTTTTATCGTTGAGCTCAATATTATGAGCCCTAAATGAACCTAATGATACCACATGATGAAATGTTTCTTTCTCATCACCCCAAGATAGTGGATTTACTTTAATACCACTATAGACATCTAAAACTAGCCACCAATGGCCTTTGACTAGACTTTAGACCTATTCCTACCAACCATTGAAAATTAAGCCTAAGAATCATTGAACATCCCAAATTTGCTTATACATCATTCATCAAAGCTTCTAGAAGCATGTTGAGGCATCCAAAATTAGGGTATCCTACCATATTAAACCATAATATCTCATAAATTCATCTCTAATCACCCTAAAAAAATCACAATAGTAAATTTAGCCTATAAACTTATTCAGTGGGGAACTTGCACACATATATCAAATCTTAAAAGAGCTAAATGGCTAATTAGAATTAATTAAAAATATAAACCAAATTAAATTCCTAGTTGAATTATCCATTTTAAATTAATGAGTAACTAAAAAAGGAAATTAAAAAAAAAATTAAATATCATAGCTTTTCATGATTACTTTTGCATGTTGTCAAGCCTTTTGGAAAATATCTTGAAATGAGACCCATGCATATTCATTGCAAGTAATTATTTATTTGCAAATAGTAACTCTAATAGGGTTACATTTTACTCACTTAGGTTAGGTTTAAACTCATTCCTCTCTATTGTCAAAATCCTTAATCAAAAATGGCATGCCCAGTGGGACCTAAAGCATCTCACATACCAAAGAGACCAAAGTGCAACTCTTAGTTTTTTAAATGAATACTTGATCATCTTAAAAATTGGAGTTATTTATTTATTTATTTATATTATATTTTTAGTGTTACCCATATTTACATAGAGATTGATATTGATTCTGCATAACTAGCATTTTTTTTGCCTAACTAGCATCTGTGTTGTCTAACCATCATCAGTTCCCTATATGGGATAGATCTCAAAATTAAAATTTTATTTTTATGTTTTCTTGAAAGTTGGAAGCTTTTATGTTGGTTTTTATCTCTATGTCTAAATATTTTATTTCATGATTGATTTTTATAAATATTTTATACTAATTTGGGGCTAACAAGTGTTTTTTGAAAAATTATTTTTGGCCTAACTGACATCGGTTCTATTCCAATCAACATCATTTCTCTTGTAATTGGCATTGGTCATTATTGACTGATGTCAGTCTCTGTGTAATAAAAATAAATAAATCTGAGAGATTGCATTTGAAATCTTATTTTATAACATGTAAATGTGATTCAAAGTAGAAGGAAACCCTATAAAAATTGTAGGTCATGCATGGAAAAGTGCCAAATCTGAACATTCTTAAATCTTAAAAATTTCTATTTGGTGATTAAATTGAATTTATATGGTTTATACTTAGTTATTTTTATGAAAGTTTTACAAAGTTTTTAGTTAAATCCAAGGGGCCAAGAAAACTTCACAAAAATCTAAATTTGATGCATAAAATAAACATTCACTTAATATTTTAAGTTCTTTGGAATTGTTTATTTTTATGCTAGATCATTTTATACTTGTTTATTTTTTGCAAGAGAACATGGGTGACCAAAAGTAATTCTTCCTTACAATTTGTGCCTTTATCCATGGTGTGAAAATAACTTTTTTAAGGCTTTCCCCAAAATCCATATGTTTTGGATGATCTAAACAAAACCTCTAAAGTATTTTCACTTAGTCATTTATTTTATGTAATTTGGCTTGTGTGTGGGAATTAATATCCTCCTCGTGAGTTCTTTGTGGAATTTTTGACCCAAGGTTTCATCTCCTAGCATTGTTTTAAATCTAATCCATGATAGGGTATATGAATTAGGGCACATATACTATGATTACAAGGGGTTGAGAGGCTAACCTCTCCAAATATAATGAAAACCTAAGTCAAGTCTGGCTAACCAGGGGATTCAACTAAGAAATACATAGATGGAATCACTATGTAATGGAGTATACCTTTGCATAGTAAGTTAACTGGTATGAACTTAATTGATGTGATTGCATATCTAGTGTTAACTACACCTGGGATGATTTAAATATGTAAACATTATAGTTTTAGAACAACCTCACTTTTTAGATAAATATTATTGATGTAAAGAGAGTAGCCCAAAGTTCCATATCATCGCATAATATCTTGAGAGAAGGGGGGTGTAAAAACCCCACTACTTCATGCACTTTTATTTTTGGATTAACACTCAATATATTCCTAAGGACACATATATAGATGGAATTCAATGATATGATGAAACCTTTTCAGTTTTAGGGCTCTAGACATTATACTTAGTTGTATTTGGTCTTTTTCTTTTACTTACTTGTTCCTTAAGTTTAAAACCATTTGTTGTTTTTTATCATGTTAAAAATGAGCTTTGTCTCTGTAGACTAAAAAATACTCTACGTTTCATTCTGATTTTAAGTTGTGTGCTATAAAATTTTGTTCCCACATACTTTGGTTCAAGATGATGAAGTTTTGAAACAGAGCACAAGCTCTAATTTCCTTTTGATTTATTTTTGTCTAAGTGTCGAAATCGAGCAGAAGCTGCTAAGTGTCATCAGTCGAGGCACCTTTTACAAATTTTATGAGTAAAGTGGAGATTGTCACGTATCAAATAGCAACTCAGCAAAATGCGACAAGTGTCAACATCCACATTTCATATCGGCATCTGCATTTCAAATCTATTTTTAGTGGAAGGTTTCAACAAGCTAAGTATAAGGATCAGGTGAAAAGCACCAAGTGGCAATTATAGAAGGTTTAAATTTTCTTTTCTAAAAATGATGGAAGACACCACATATCCCAGCTGAAGAGAGTAGAAGCCACCATGTGTCGAGATCTAAATTATATGCATTTTGCTTCACTGATATAGCAAAGACTATGGTGGGTCTCATGTTTTGTTTTTTAAGCAAGCAGAAGTCACCAAGTGTCATTGTCTGTGTAAATATGAAATGAGGCCTAATTATTTTTATAATATAAATAGAGAAATGTGGAGACCATCACATGTCACCTTCTGTAGGTTTCTCAAAAGGTCGCTAAAAGTAGTGGAGATTGCCACATATCCCTAGTTAAGTAAAGCGGAGATTGCCAAGTGTCCTTTGTTGAGGCAAGCGGAGATTGCCACCTATCCCTATGCCTCTTTTTAAAAGTTACTCAGGTAAGAAATGATATGGGTCTTATTTCTATTAAGTTGTTAAAGTTTTAAAGAAGTAGATTGTGATAGGTGTCAAAGGTGGAACTTTCCTAAACAAAGATATAGTAAGAGTATAAGTAAAGCAGAAAGTGTCGCGTGTCTTTGGTAAATGTTACGGAACATGCCAAGTGTCATTATCCAATGTCTCCTAAGTAATAAGAAGGTTTCCAAGGAATTGACCAAGTGTCCTCTTCCATTTAAAATAAGGGAGTATCTTGTGATCTATTTCAACCAATGAACTATCAAAAGATAGAGTGTTTTAGAATCTAAGAAATATCTTCTATTAGACACTTCCAGTTCAATTAGATTTCAGTTGGGCTGCTAGATTGGGAACACATAGAAAATCTAGAGTGAATTTGATGCTATAAATAGGGGTGCAAAGATCACCAAAAAAATAAGGATCAGATACTTAGAGAGAATTTTTTGAGAGAATTATTGTCAAGAGTTTAGACTTTTTAGAGCTGTGATTAGGAATATCATTTGCCTTTGTTCTATTTTCTTAAGTTGGAAAGTTTATGTAACTGTGCATGTTTATGTGCCTCTTATGTGACTAGAGAATTAATAAGAAGATTGAATCATGTGCCTTTGTTGATATTTTATATGTAATTTCAAAAGTAGTCTAAGCTATGTTGTTAAGGGTTTTAGGCTTTCTAGAGCTGTGATTAGGAATATCCTTTGCCTTTGTTCTATTTTCTTAAGTTGGAAAGTTTATATAACTATGTATGTTTCTATGCATCTTATGTGACTGGAGAATTAATAAGAAGATTGAATCCTTTGCCTTTGTTGATATTTTATGTGTCATTGCTAAAGTAGTCTACGCTGTGAGCCTCTTTTTCTATTGTTTTCATCTTTTACATTGATCGTGCCTTGTTTTCTCTTAAATGTAATTGAATCTTACATATAGTCTCACTTTGCTCAAGATTAAGGTCAAATTACATTTAGGTGCATTGCCATAGTTAGATTTTATTTCTTTCATTTGTGTTTTTGTTAAAATTCCTATCCCTTTTCCCAGTATACACTTGATATAAAGAAGAGATCAGCTTCTTAAAAATCTGGAGGTTATTTCAAGTCGCATGTCCCACATCATGAAACTTCCCATTATTGGTGTTAGAAACAAGTGCAATTTTAACCGTCAACAATTTTTGGCATGACTGGTGGGACACTATATTGAATTTTCTTTCAAGATTGTATGAACCAGAGAGCTACAAGGAGTCAGAGCTGTGGACTAGTAGTTAGATCTCAGTTTGCTACAAATCCAGGTATTCTTTTGCCACCTTTGGTAAGTAGTCCAAGAAGAAGAGTCAACTAGTTTATACCAATACCAAGAGAAAATATGGGAGCCCCTATAGCCCTAAGCAATTATGCAAGTTAGAACACTAGTAGTCCATTGATTCTCCCAATACCACTAGCCACTTGGGACCCTATCCCAGTGAATGCCTTGAAATCTCTGCCCAAATTTAGTGGTCAAGATCTTAAATCACCTGAACAACATTTGTAGGATGTATGATATGTTAGTGTTATACATGTTGTCACATAGCAAAATGTGGTCATAAGATTATTAGTGGCTTCTTTTAAAGGGAAAGCTCTAGAATGGTACCAGTCCTTGACCCCAAATACCATCTCTACATGGGATCAGCTCAGAGATATTTTCTTTGAAAGATTTGAAGAGAAGGGTGATAAGTATTCTTTATTATAGTAATTAATTACCATCCAAAGGGCACCATAAGAAGCAATGACTGACTTCAATTCCAGATTTCAAAAGACTTGGGAAAGAATCCCTACTATAGCAAGACCATTACTAGGTATGACTTTAGTGTTTTATCTCAAGGCTTTAAATTTAAACATATCTTTTATGATTCACTCACTTGGAGTCTAGACTCTGCCAGAGGCTTATGACTATGTAGTCAGAGCTGAAAATAATTTGATAGATGTTAGAAAGTTGTCTCTAAAGCCTCATATGCCCATGTTTCTAGAGATTTCCTTGCCATTACCTCAAGAAGCCCCTAAATATATAACCCCACCTATGTCTATGTACACATATCCTCAAACACCTACTAAATAAATTATCCCTGCTCAGTCATCTGAGCTGGATGATATCAAGAATATCTTGAGGACATTTTCTAATGAGTTGATTAATATAAAAAGATAGCATAATAATTACACTAAACCCCAATACCATGGCTATCAAGGAAATAGATTTTCATCTCTGCTAAACAAATACTAGGGTCCTCCAAGCAAAAATAACCCTCAGCCAGCAAACTAATTAGTTGTAGTCCCTACACCCTCATAGACTATTCCTCCCAATTCAAATAGGGAGATTGTTCCAGGGTAAAATAATTATGTAGATAACATTAATGCCTAGTGTTTCCCTTCAAATAATGCTTATACATCTAGAGATTGTCCCATGGGTAATCTAAAACAAAAAGTGGTAGAGCAAAGAAGAATGGAAGGATAGTTTGCAAGTTCCAGTGACAATCAAGCCTACCAGTCTTCTAGTATGTAGAATTCAGTCTTAATGGCTCAGATGCAAGGGATGTATTTACAACAAGAGGAAGAAATAGCCCCAAAAAATGCTTTGTTCTCATGGTTTGAAGATGAAGAATTAGTTTTCTTAAATGAAGCTTCCACTTCCAAGAAACCAATGGTGCAATCTGATTATTATACTAGATCAAAGAGAAGGATGGTGGAATAGCCTAAAGTTATAAATAGTCAAGTCATGGAGAATCCTCCATTTCAAGGACAAAAAAACACAACTGTTAGACAAGAAGTGCCTCAGCCAGTGTAGAATCAAGTGATTCATGTACAAATTCAATAAAAAACAAGATATCTTTATTTTCAAAGAACTCGGACCCTGGGACCAATAAATGTGGTGGATCAATTGAAGAAGACTCTAACACAAGTATCAATATGGGATATATTGGCTATTCCTAAATAGAAGACACTACTACAAGAAGATCTACAAGGCCAAGTAGTGGCCAAATGTATTATTATTAAAGAAGGACCTACTAAAAAAGAAAAGCTCAAAGACACAGTTCATCTGTAGACAATAGCCCTAGTGAACAATGCACCAGAGGTAAGTAAATCCAAATCCGACCCCTTTTATTTAACTTTGATAGTTGGCAAGAAACTACTGCATAATGCAATGATTGATTTAGGGGCTATTACTATAGTTATGCCTAAGCAGATAGCTGATGCTTTTGAAATAAAGTATGAACCACTCACTAAAGGAGTCATGCAGCTAGATGGCAAAGTAGTACAAATAATAGGGAGAATTAAACAATTCCTATTACGATTATATATTTTTCCCAATATAATTATAAATCAAGATGTAGTAGTCACAGATATACCTCTTGTATTTTGTTTATGCTTATCCAGAGACTTTACATCCAAGATAGGAGGATATATGTGCCTTGATTGGTCTCATCTCATCCTAAGAACCAAGTATGGTTCAAAGATGAAGATATTATCTGAGCCATTATATAAGGATCACAACACCAATGAGCCAATTGCAAAGTTAGAGGCAGCTCATGCTATGATGAATAAAGAAGAAAGGGTTTTTATTGAGGAGTTAGGTAAATGGAATGAACATGAGCAAGAAGAGGAAAATGATCATTTATTAGCTATGATGCAAAGTGACCCATATGGAAATTATGAATCCATTGGTTTGGGTACTTACGTCATATTTGAGGAAGATCATAAAATCCCAAATGTTTTAAGGGAAGAAAAGTCAAAAGATACCTCTTCTATCAATCCTCAGGTCTCCCAACATAAATTCAATATTTTGAGTGAGAAGTCACAAGCATATGCCTTAATCTCTTATGAAGAAGAGATAATTTATGACTTTCTTCTTACTTTGCAAGATGATGTGGAGGAGCATGGACATTTCCTTGATCATGATTTGAATGATTTATTTGAAATCATTGGGTTAGGTTATACTATTTTTCAAGGAGACTGTGAGTTGGTTGCAAATGAACAAGACAACATTGAGACTCAATTACATATGCAAAATTATTGCAAACTTTTAGAATTATCCTTTCAAGAGGTTGGTAATTTTGAAATCATTAAAGAGTATGATAATGCAATAGAGCTTGAGTTTGAGGTAGAAGGAGATAAGCCAATAAATGATATATATCAAAGGGCTTTTATTGATGAGCAAATAGTCATTAATTCCTTGATAAGATAGGCCAGTATCAAGAATTGGCATTCAACAAGCTTCCAAGAACAAGAAAATTTTATATATGTTGGAAGCAGTTTTGACTCAGACTCACTCAAATGTAGGCCAATCAATGTGGCATACAAAGAAAGCAAGTCATCAGAGCTACATTCAATTCAACCACTTGTCTGACAACATAAGTCATCTTGTCATAAAGGAGACTTTAGAAATTCTTCTTTTGATCCAGGAGGGAGATAAAGATACTTTGTTAATATAGTTAAATAGTTTCCCCTTTTTGTATTGCTTTGTTTTCCAATTTTTGTTTTCCTGATTTTCTTTTAAATAAGTGTTCTTTGAACACGTAGTCGGTAGCTCAGAGAGTTTTTCAAAATCTTCAAAATTTCTCAATACATTGAATGTCTCCCAAATCTTTAGAAATCACCAATGTACTTTGTGCTACCAGTTACATAAGGTGTCTATCTCGCTGTCCCATAAAGATTGAGTAAGATTTACTAACGGTTATCCAAGTTTAATGACATTTTGAGACTTGATAGGTCAATAAATACCTCTTAGAAAGAGTTAAAGCTTACAAGTTCTCAAACATTCCTACATCTATGAGAAAATATCTTGCTACTTGCATTTTTAGTTCCTAGTAAACTTGCTTCAGTGAAAGTGTTTCTATTTTGAGAAAGTTCATACCAATTATCACATAAAAGATATAGAGATGGAGGGAGCACAGTCTTCACAACAAGGAGCTAGGATGTATGAATCCCTTGACAAGTTTCTTGTGAGTAAGTCATATGCTTTAGCTCTTGCACAACCATTGAAGACTTGTCCATAGACCAGAATCCTTGAAGTTGGTCAAGAAAGTTATCTAGCAAAGATAAAAGATTATGCAAATGGAGTCATGAACCCAATTCTTCAAAGAGCAAGTAGCAAAACTCTTAGAGAAGGGGCACATCAAAGGTGTCTTTAGAGGGCCAAAGTAGGGCAATATGAGACATTTTCCATGAGGATATGGACTTCACAACTGGCACAATTCATTGTCCTAGCTACACATCCATGCCTTGATTTGGTCAAATTATGCACAGACTTGTTCCATTCACCCTCAAACACCATTTAATAGGGTCCATTCATGGTGAAAATCACACCATAGGCTATTAGGGACATGTTAGAATTATATCACGATAAGATAGCTATGTTTCCCACTATTGCTAAAATGTAAAGAATGTGGGCAAACTTCAATACCCAGTTGAGGTTCTTAAGATCTGAATTAAAAATGGGCAATGATGACACTACTATGCCTACACTCCCTATAGCAAGAGCCTAGTTCACACAAGCTAGCCAAGATGCACTGTCTATGATGGCTTTCATCTATGGCATGAAAGATGATATGGTAGTTTATGGAGAACAAATGGCTATCCTCTTGAGGCTGAAGACCATCGACAAGACTCAGGAGTATAGGCTTGACTTTTCTGAGCAAATTGTTTTCTTAATGGTGGAACAACTAGCCCAGTTCAAATCAAAAGGGGTATTTAGGTACTCTTCTTATTTGTTTCACCTCATGTTATATCAAAATTTTGACCTCTTTGCCCAACATATGCATCTTGATATGATGACCCAAGTTTTGATCTCCAAAGGACCACTCCTATGTTTGCATGGACACATAATTTGTCAAAAACTAGTGATCCATCTAAATTATAGGAATTATTTGTTACACCTATTTTTTGTCACCTCAGCCCAAAACCAGTTATGAATAGACTATTCCCAAGTGTTTCAAACCTTCTAGCTAGTTTCCCAATTCCTTGTGATTTCTATTTTAGATCTCACCATACAATTATAAGAGTCCATGGTTTTTGTGGGGAACTAATGTTGCTACCTAAGATTTTGACTCTTAGGTTAGCATTCTTAGAGGTCACCAGGTAGGTATCTATCGTCAACAATGAATATGGCTTTGGGAAGAGGAAGAGAAAAATGTATGACCTCCCATGGATGACAAACATCATGGTACTAAAAATTAGAGATGTTGAAGTTGTGTTGCTTAGAAAGCTATCCTTTCTAGGTTTCCTACTAGTTGAAGACAAATGGGTATATGACCCAAATGGTTTTATAACTTTCTAGATAAGGACTAATAGGGTTGCAACTAGAATTGCACATGAAGGCTACCTCTTTTGGGAAAACAAGAAAAATCCTAGAGAAGATACTCTTGGATTTTATGTTAAATTTAAAGATTTTCCCTTCTACAAAATAGACCCTAGGAAACATTCTATGTTAAGTAGAGGGATTATGATCCTAAAGTCAGAATGACTTTTGGCTTAAGAAGGATACTAAAGAATAAATATTGGGATGCTGAGAAAATAGAAGCCTTTTGGAAATATAGGTAAGAAATTTGTCAAATAACCCATTCTATCAAGAACATGGACTTAGATGAGAGATGGGAAGAAATTTGGGATGAGTGCCATCTCTCCCCTATATCTAGCCTAGAGACAAGTAATTTGCTGACATCGAGTGTAGAGCCAAAAGCTAGAGTAGGGTCTGACCAAGAGTCATAGGCCTCAGGGCAAATTACAGCTGTAGTAATTGTATCAGTTTGGCCTCGGTCTCTAAGCATCATGAAAAAAGAAAAAGAGTGTGGTGCCTTCACCACCAAAAGCTTCCCCATCAGCATTGGTTATTGAAATTTCTAGTTCTCCACAAGCATCACTGATGGCAGTAGTAGATGTGGAAGTAAAAGAAACACAGCCAAAATAAGAGACATTTAAGAAGTGAAAGAGGGTGCAGTTTTAGTTTGATTTAGAAGAGGAGGTAGGCCCCCCACAATGCCAATTACATAGTACTATAATTTTCCCTTAGGTAAGTATTATTCCTCATTCTCCTTCTCAGTCTCTTTCTTCTCTTATTGGCATGATGATTCCATCTAGCCAGATGACATCCCCTGCCACCTCTATCGTTCCCAGTTCTCACTTTGCCTCATCTATCCCTACTCAAGATTTAACATTACCTCACTTTTCCCCTTCTATTCTAAAGAAACTTTCCCCTCAGATTACCCATAGCCAACAATTGGCTATTCAATATGGTTTGCCATAGGGACATCCTTTTACGGGTGGGCACATTGCCTCTCTTTCTACCTTCCAAACCCAAGCAGATGCTGATAGGAAGGCAAGGGAAGCTTGAAGAGAGAAAAAGAAGATCAAGGAAAATAAAGCCTTGGCTACACCCCATCTACAGTCACAATTTGACCCCATTCAATAGAAATTGATGGTGACTCATTTGTCACCAAATATAATCAAACCAAGTGAGCAGATGCAGTTGGAAGACTACACGATGAATGCAGTGGGCATTGACATGTTCCTCTTCAAGCCATAAGACAAAATTGAGTTGCTAACCAAATCCACTTCTATAGTTGCTAAAGACTACTTGAAGACATCAAGGAGGCTATAGAAGATGGAGGCCAATTTAGCCAAGGAAAAGGCAAACTGTAATAGTTTGACCATAGAAATAAATAGAAAAGACAATGAAATAGAGAATCTGAATAAATAGTTGTAAGATATTATTTCTCTTTAGACTCATCAGGTAGTCCAGGCCCAAAATGATTCCTTAAAAGTAGGGCTAACATAGGTAAAGGATGTAGTAATGACCCTAAGGTGTGAAAAGGTAACATTACAATAAAAATGTGAAGAACACCTATTGCAGGGTACTCAATTACAATAGAAGCTACTAGCCTAATAGAATAATACCATGGCTATACAAGCCCAATTTCAAGCTGAGCAATAGAGAGTAGCACAATTGACACTGGAGCTTGCTAATAGGCCAAAGAATGTCAGAGTGTTAAGTCTAGTGAAGTAGCTCTATGAATTCATGTGGAAAAGAATCTCCTCAGAGATTATTCAATTTAGGCCTTCTCTCACCTTCCTACTAAATGCACAAAAATTATGTGAAAAGGTGGAGAATTTAGTTGTAAACACTCTGGCTATAGTTTTTGGGAGAGTAATGGACTCTGAAACATTGCTGCAAAATATTTATGATGCAATGGATGCAACATTATCGGTATTAGGAATTGAGAACAGAATGGTCACTGTTAAGCGAGTGAATGAGGTTCTCACTTGCAATTCCATAGCCATCTATTATAGAGACCTCCTAGATGTCATGAAAGAAGGAATCAGTGAAATGAAACAACATATTGAAGATCTAGTGTAATTAGGTCTTCCTTCTCTATTTCTTAATGACAACACAGTGCTAATGGTTGAAGAAATTGAACATTTTTTGTTGGCCAAATAGAATGATCAAATAGTTTTTCAAAATTTAAGGGATGATTCATTAGTTCTTGAAGTAGAAGCTGTCTTGGTTCCTATTTCCTAGCTTGAATTCAAATTGAAGGCTACAGTTCAAATTTTGCAAAATTTTTCACACAAGGATATTATTAACCTTGATTTAACCTTTAATGAATTGCAGAATAAACAGGGGTTATCTGATGATGAGTGGTCTGCCTACCAAATAGAATTACTAAAGCTGTGATTTTGAAATTTTGATCTAGCAGGAGTTGTGGTTTCTTTTTGAGCGGGCTCAAAAGTCCTTGGGGTCGCCAATAACTGTAGAGTTAAAAATACTCTACGTTTCATTCTGATTTTTAGTTACGTGCTACAAAATTTTTTTCTTGCATACTTTGGTTTGAGATGGTGAAGTTTTGAAATAGAGCATGGGCTCTAATTTCCTTTTGATTCATTTTTGTCTAAGTGTTGAAGTCGAGCCAAAGTTGCTAAGTGTCATTGGCTGAGGCACCTTTTACAAATTTTATAAGTAAAGCAGAGATTGCCATGTATCTCATAGCAACTCATTAGAACACAAAAAGTGTTAACATTTGCATTTCATATCAGCATCCACATTTCAAATCTCTTTTTAGTGGAAGGTTTCAACAAGCTAAGTATCAGGATCAGGTAGAAAGTGCTAAGTGGCAATCATGGAAGGTTTCAATTTTCTTTTTTTTAAATGATGAAAGATGCCATGTATCTTAGCTAAAGAGAGTGAAATCCACCACATGTCGAGATCTACATTATCTGCATTTTGCTTCACCAATATAGCAAAGACTATGGTGGGTTTCAAGTTTTGTTTCTGAAGCAAGCAGAAGCCACCAAGTGTCGTTGTCTATGTAAATATGAAATGAGGCTTGATTGTTTCTATAATATAAATAGAGCAATGTATAGAATAGCACGTGTCACCTATTGTAAGTTTCTTAAAAGGTGGCTAAAAGCAACAAAGATTGCCACATATCCCTAGTTAAGTAAAGTAGAGATTGGCAGGTGTCCTTTGTTGAGGCAAGCAGAGATTGCCACCTATCCCTATGCCTCTTTTTAAAAGTTACTCAGGTAAGAAATGTTGTGGGTCTTATTTCTATTAAGTTGTTAAATTTTTGAAGAAGTGGATTGTGATAGGTGTCAAAGGCAAAAAATTCCTGAGAAAAGATATAGTAAGAGTATAGGTAAAGCAGAAAGTGTCGCGTGTCTTTGGTAAGTGTTGTAAAACATGCCAAGTGTCATTCTCTTATGTCTCCTAAGTAATAAGAAGGTTTTCAAGGAATTGGCCAAGTGTCCTCTTCTATTTAAAATAAGGGAGCATCCTATGATCTATTTCAGCCAATGAACTGCTAGAAGACAGACCGTTTTAGAATCTAAGAAATATCTTCTATTAGACACTTCCAGTTCAATTAGATTTTAGTTGGGCCGTTAGATTGGGAAAACACATAAAATCTAGAGTTAATTCAAGGCTATAAATAGGGGTGCAGAGATCACCAAAAAAAATTAGGATCAGATACTTAGAGAGAATTTTCTAAGAGAATTATTGTCAAGAGTTTAGACTTTCTAGAGCTGTGATTAGGAATATCATTTGCCTTTGTTCTATTTTCTTAAGTTGGAAAGTTTATGTAACTATGCATGTTTTTGTGCCTCTTATGTGACTGGAGAATTAATAAGAAGATTAAATCATGTGCCTTTGTTGATATTTTTTGTGTCATTGCAAAAGTAGTCTAAGTTGTGTTGTCAAGGGTTTTAGGCTTTCTAGAGTTGTGATTAGGAATATCATTTGCCTTTGTTATATTTTGTTAAGTTGGAAAGTTTATATAACTATGCATGTTTTTGTGCCTCTTATGTGACTGGAGAATTAATAAGAAGATTGAATCAAGTGCCTTTGTTGATATTTTATGTCATTGCAAAAGTAGTCTAAGTTGTGAGCCTCTATTTTTATTGTTTTCATGTTTTACATTGATCATGCCTTATTTTCTCTTAAATGTAATTGAATATTACATATAGTCTCACTAGCCTCAGGATTAAGTTAGAATTAAATTTAGGTGCATCACCATAGTTAGATTTTCTTTCTTGCATTTGTGTTTTTGTTAAAATTCCTATCCCTTTTCCCAGTATACACTTGATATAAAGAAGAGACCCTCTTCTTAAAAATTTGGAGGTTGTTTCAAGTCGCAAGTCCCACATCTTGAAACTTCCCATTGTTGGTATTAGAAACAAGCACAATTTTAACCATCAACAGTCTCCACATCACTCATTTTTTTTGAGGTGTTATGCCATCCATTTTACATCATACATTTGACTTGAACTTTTTATCAAAAATGTTGTGTGTCACTTGATTGAAATGGGTAATGTTATGCTACCCAAACCATTTCAAGTTTTGTGCCATAGAGTCTTGAAACAAATAATCAATCATTACTTTAGAGAGAGATAAAATTATTATGTTGATATATTCATTTCATAGACTTGTTTTTCTTGTGTCTAACTTTCCAATTTGAAACCAAACCATGTGTGTCTTTTGGTTCTTTGACTAGTACTATTATGCCATTTAACTGTCTAGATTATTGATAAAAGAAGCCTAGTTTTCTTCAATTGAGTTTTTAATTAACCTTGACAAGTTCAAACCTCAACATTAATTGATTTCTATCTTTGCATTATCTAATTTGGGCCTAGACACTAATATTTCTATTTTGGGTTGTGTAAGTTAGGTTAACTATTTACCCAAATTTAAAAACTATTATTTGTGCCTTTATTTGGGAGAAATGGCCTATCTCCAAGTGAATTTTGTTTAGTGGCTCATACCAAATTAACCAAGTTCATGTCTAAACTCAAATAAATAGTCTATGTGAAATTGTTTCATATTTATTAGATTAAATAATCCTTTTGTTTAAAGTATAGATTTTGTGCTTGTTTTGCCAAAAGTCCTATAACATGCCTTTGTTTGAGCCTATATTTTGATGTTGTGTTTGGCCAAAAGAACTAACAACCTTTATTTTCATAGATTATATCTATTTGGAACACTTTGAACCTAGAGTTTAGAATTATAATTTTAGTTCAACCATTTGACCTTTTGGTGTGAGATATTTAATGTTTGACATTGGACATTTGACTATTTTATACTAAGTTTTACCATTAAACCCTTTTTGGAAATACAACTCCATTCCTTTGACCATGTTAGATCAAGTTAAAACCTTTTATCTTCTTAGAAAATATTTTTTATAGTTTTTAGAGCTTTAACCCCTTTTGTTGTGAAAAATTCACCATTGATTTAAACATTATCTCACTATACTTATAGTGGCATCATATACAATCTAAGGTGTAGTAATCTGATCACACAAGAGGACTTTATTGAATACCCCTATAGACATGATGTCATTTGTGAGATGGATCCTTATACACATTACAACCCATAATTGGGGAAACAAATCTAAGATCCTTTAGACCACTATTTGGTCAACACATTTCCATACTCAGAGTAGGAACAAGAGCAAATGACACAATACCTAGCTAGCACATCTTTGGTTATAGAACAAGTCCAATAGAAACCATATTATGTTACAATGTTATTGACCTATGACCCTTATTTATTTTATCATTATTTGTTCACAAATAAGGATGAATTTTTTATTATATCCATCAAAGTAGGGGATAGTTTTCTAGTAGACTTCCCCCATGAAAATTTTCCATATTTAGTAAGATGGCCTTACAACATTACTTATAATCAAAAATTTAACATGCCTCTTTTATAAATCCTAAATATCTAGTGCCAATGCCATATTAGGACCCTCGTATGATTTTTTAGGAAAGGATCCCATAGAGGATCATTTCATATAGATGCAGATAGCATACCAGACATATCTAACTTTATCACATAACTTTAACAACATAATCATGTCAAATGTTCCCCTTATTGAGATAGCTCCTCAACAAGAGTCTTAATCAAATTGATAGGCCATTAAAATTATGGAAAATACCCATTCACGTGAATTAATTTATTTTGATACATGTTCAATTCCCCCACCATTGAAGAAGTATCTTCTACTTCTACATAGAATAGTCAACCAAACATAGTGGATAATACACAAGTGTAATCTAATATAGACCAAAGTTGTGTAAATGCATACAAAACTAGTCCACAATAAAATGTGCCTTTAGTTAACACCATAAGTGGTTCACAAATTCAATGGGTAGGAAATTCTACCTCTTAACCTCAAAAATCTACCTCTAATCCCTAACTAACTACTTTTTTGATCATGCAACATCAAATATTAAGTAGTCAAGCAATGACCAGTGTCATGCCTTAATAAAATGTGATGAATATTACTCTACCATAATAAGTGATGAAAAATATTCCACAACCAAAGGAACAATAAAACATACCAAATAGTAGAGGAAAAACATATTACCACCTCAATAAGGGGTAACCAATGTTCCAATTCACTAGGTAGTGATGAACATACCTCTTCAGTCACAATACTAACATACCATTACAATCCAAAATGATGGATAATCAATAATGTATGATCAGAGATAAATTCTAAACCTTCAACATGTGTCTAATTCCCAATAAGGATTCATACAACCTAGACATTATACTATTTCACAAGTACTAGTTAGATAAAAATTGCCTTTTGTTCATCACGTGCCATAAACTCAATAATAGGGCCTTGGTTAACAAGTTTCCCCTAATTAATAAGGTTTGAGCAATTGGTAATAAGTCCATAATCACCCTCAATAGTAACATTACATCATTCCTGACCATATCCTTATATGTTAACCATAATTTCCCTATAATTAGGCCCATATACAAAATCTTAACAAAAATATTACACAATAATGCATGCAATTCCAATAATCATATCATAATCCATGAATTCATATTCCTAGTCAATTCCTAAACTAAACCAACCTTCCATATCAATCTATGCCTCTACTATACCCTAGTTAGAGTATTTCACTTTTGACCACCTAGCCTCCACCTCAAACCAATGTTCCCTTCAGTTTCCTAGCATAGGAACTGAAATCAATGAAGGATGCAATTCCCTCCATCTAAGCTAGGAAATAGACTAATAATTTCACAATATATGACATGTGTTCCTACCCATTCAACATGGAGTATCTATAGATACAATTTCCTTCAGGTTAAAAACAATTAAAGTTTAACAAATACAAAGGGAAAGGAAACCCCAAGACTCACTTGACTATTTTCTTTGTTGATTTTAAACCAATGACCTATAATAACATATAACTCATATTGTTATTTCCAAGGAGTCAAATAGGATAAGATTTGGAGTGGTTTCTAAAATTGCCTAAAAATTTAGTCTTTGATTGTAAGGATCTTTCAAACAAGTTCATGAAACACTTCTATAATATTGAGCATGATATTTCATTGATATATTTGACACAATACAAAAAAAAAATTATTGAAAGATTTACAAGTTATCTAAAACTATAGAGATAACTTGCTTATAGATTTACTCATAGTTTACTAGACACATAATTAGCTGTTATGTTTACCAAGAATTTGCATAGTTAGATATCTTACCATCTATAATTACAGTGTGCACACACTTTTAAGGAGATAATAGAGAAATTTTTGTTAATCAAAATATCCCTTATCAATAAGGTATTATCAAACTTACCTCATCAAATTAGAACCAAACTACAAACCATAGAAATGGCCAAAACCAAAATCAAAACCAATTCCAAGTGTAAGTATCACAACCAACATAGGCCAATAAATATGAAAAGTCTAAGGCATTCAATCACAATAATAATGTTATGGGAAATGGAGTAATTACGTCATGACATGTCCAAATAGTTTAAACATAATCTACTCAACCTATGTTGCATATAAAAATCACTCCTAAACAATAACCTCTTTAGTAAATGTAGTAAGTATAATAACCTAGAGCAACACAACAACTGTAATGACAATTATCTTTACAAACACCTCCTATAAAATTAACTATGATTACTCTTTTTATCTTTAGTGACCTTGGAAAACCCATTTAATACATTTTTTTCAATCTCACCACTACTAATCTAATTAGTTGGCCTATTTTAAAGCACTATCTTGATGGCATTCTTTATCTAAATTAGTATCAATAAAATGAAGTTTATGAGTATCATCGAGTTAATAGACATAATTTATGTTGTTGTGTGAAAATTAAACATTTTATTGATAATATATTATAAAATGTGGAGATAACATTAGATATTGGAGCTTCCACATCTAATCAAAACCTCAACATTTATCAATACCCCTTTCCGAACATAACAACCAACAATAATTATAATAAAAACCATCACAATAACAACAATAGTATCAACAATTGATATATAATCAATGAAACCAATAGTAAAACCAACAACATCATCGAAATGGATGGACCTAAGGCTAAAATTATATCAACAACCAATAGACCTAAAATATAATTTCACATGACTACAACAAGGTTATAGGCCATATTGTGGGAGCTCACATTTCCACTATCTCCATCAATCTAAGACCAAATAAAATTCAAACAAGAATATTACTAATCAATTTAAACCAAACAACTTGTGTTAGTGATCCTTCCTTGACTTGGGACTACATACAAACATACTAGTAAATAGGGATAACTAATTTTGAACCACATATGAATAACTCATTATTGACCTATGACCACATACAAGTGCATTGGTAATAGAGACTTATCTTATATTATCCCTCACTACCATCATTTTTTAGCAACAATGGTCCTATATCTAATCCTAATTATTTAATCACAACTTGGTGGTTAAAGATCACCATCCCAAGCCCTTATCCATCACCACTTCACCCATCCAACCCATTGTCTTGGCTAAGAACAATCCATTTGTCATTGTTTAATACAAAAAGTTTGATATTATGGAATAATTATAGAAGACACCCACACAAATATCCATTTTGAATTCATCCACCATACATAAAAATATCTCAACAAAGCCCCTTGGCCAATCTCAAGTTCCTAATGACATAACTCTAAGCAAATTTCAATATTTGACTAGACACATAGCCCTAAGACAATAATTAACCTTCACCCAATGTGACATGTCATCCTTTGGACCACTACATAATAATCTATTTTACATCAAAGTTATCCTAACATGGCACAAAGTTAATCATGTCCTCATAGACAATGGATCAAGTCTAAAAATTGTGTCTCTAAAGCTCATCAATAATTTTGGGTACACTATAACTGATCTCTAACTATAAATAATCACAATCAAGGCCTAAAATAATGAAGAGCAATAATCACAAGGCACCATCAACTTGTTAGTTATCATTGGGTACTTAACCCATGATGCACTATAACATGTATTAGACCTTTATTTGTCATATAATATTTTTTTGGGTAGACTTTAGATACATTATATTCATGTGATAACATGAACATTGCACTAGTGTATTAAGTTCTCCCATTCAAGTATAGAGGTTACTATTTATAGAGGTTTTTAGCCATACATACATTGCAAGCATTTAGAGGCCACGTACCAAAGCTATAACTATTTTTTCATCTTGAATCTGGTATTTAAGAAGGATAAGGGAAATACATACTTATTGATTCAACATATGACAATTTCATTGATCCAAATACCTTTTATTCACTTTCCCACATGATGCCTACTAGAATATCTAATCATTATATAATCTTGACTAATGGCCTAGGAGAATATTTGACCCATAATATATTCCACATTATCAATATTCCAAATAACTTGAAGTATTATAGAAGACATAAATCCAAACCACCTTACATGGATTGGAAAAGGAATGACAAAGGCAAACTACATAGTCCAACACCTATCATTTTAATATCTGCCACTGGCCAAAAATTAGATCCACTAGTGGACGATGAATCTTTGTTGTATAATGATAGATTGGTCAATTTTTACATAAATTCTAAGTATCCCTTTCAAAATAATCATGGAGAGGCATGCCTATGAAGGAGGAGGCCTTGTGATAAATCAATAGGGTCAACTTGAGCCAATTTCTACCACTCAGTACAAAACAATATGGTCTTAGATTTAAACCACTTGGGGGTGACCCCATGTACCTTATTCATGTTCGAATTCTAATGACTAGTGATGATGATGCCAATATCAAAGTAGAGTCTAATCATATCCCTTTTGATGACCTAGTACTACCAATTTGTTTGACACCAATTCCATTTATATCCTTCAACTAGTTATTTGCCACAATCCCCTTCCTTTATATTATCCTAAACTTATAGACTAGGACCAAAAGAATTGATAGTTTTAATTGGTATGTTTTATAATGATGAGGCCTTATGTAATTTTCTAGGCCTTTGGGAAAACATTCCATTAGGAGACCAAAAATAAGGGTCATCAATCAAAATAGATCCTGAAGTCTATTTTGGAGAATGAGTAAACACCCTTGGCCAAAAATAATTAAATAAAAAATTAAGGTCCCAAAGTGAAAACCTCTTTGAGGCACTTTGGGACTAGGTAAATAGTAAATACAGAAGCTAATCTAGTGGTGAAAACCTATTTTAGGGGCCATAATACAAGGGTGTTCAATCTTCTCCAAACATAGCTTAGGAAACCACCAAAGATGAACTTACCTATGGGTCCAAATTCAGTCTTAAAAAACATCATCTAAGAGTTTCCAATAGTTTTTGTCACATGACCATCCCTATCCTTAGGGGATTCTAATTCATCATGCCACAGAGAACTTGAAGAGCCAGTCCTAATAGAGGACTCTACCATTGTAGGCTAGTTTCAATCTTTGTCAACCATTCTAGAAGATGGTTCAACACTTATTATAGAGGATACAAAAGTTAACATCAAAACTATAGATGACATAAAATGGATCAAATTAGGCACATCCCTCATTGAGGAAGAATGTGAAATCTTTACTACCATTTTGAGGGAGTTTGTTGATATATTTACATGGGCCTAATCTAACATGCCATGTTTAGAATCTAACTTGGTTGTACACCACCTTGTGGTACATCCTAATTCCAAAACTATAAAAAACAATGTGCAAGATGCATGCTCATGTTGTTATATTAGTGAACAAAGAGTTGTAAAAACTCTTATAAGTGAGATGTATTTGATTGATCAACTACTTAGAGTGGATCTCAAATGTTTTACTATTCAACAAGAAACTAGAAAGAATCAAAATATAAACTAATTTCAAAGACATAAATAAATCATGCACCAAGGATGAATTTCCTCTACTAAAAAATGACATGATAGTTGACTCCATAATGGTTTTTGAAATGTTTTCACTGATGGATGGATTTTTAGGGTACAAATAGATCAAGATTATGCTAGAAGATGAACATAAAACAACATTCACCATACCTTTAGGAACATTGTATTATTGGGTTATGTTATTTAGTTTCCAAAATATTAGGGCAACATATAAAAGAGCCATTCCCATCATATTTCAAAATATGATGAATAATATTGTTGAATATTACATCAAAGACATACTAAGAAAATCCAAGACTAGGTTCGATCATCTAACGACACTATGAAGGATATTTGAAATATTACATGAATACAAAGTCAGGATCAATCCTAATAAGTATGTTTTTGGATTTAATTCAATCAAATTTATTGGATTCATTGTGTCTCATAGAGGCATTGAATTCAGTCTAGCCAAAGTACAAGCCATAACTCATATTTAACCACCCACCAATTTGAAGTAGTTTCAAAATTTGTAATGCAAGATACAATCTCTTAGATGTTTCATATCTCATGTGGCTGACAAGTTCCATATTTTTACACATTTTTTGAAAAAGGGAGTCACCTTCCATTATTATGAGAAGTGTTAGAAATATTTTCAACATTTAAAGTAATATCTTGTAAATCCACCTATTTTGTTGCCACCAATGCTAGGAAATTCATTTCTAATATACCTATTAGCCACAGACAAAGCCCTAGGGGCAATTATAATTTAGCATGATGATAATGAAAAATAGCATGATGTGTACTATTTAAGTTATGAGCTGGTCATATATGAACACAATTATATTCCCATTGAAAAATCCATTCTAATTATGGTCTTCATAGCTCAAACACCACAACATTACATATTAAACAACAAGACCATGTTCATTTCAAAAGTAGATCCACTCAAGTATCTACTATCAAAAACAACATTACATGGCCTCATGGATAAATATATCATGATTCTCAATTATTTTGAGATAGAATATGTCAACCAAAAATACATTAAGGGATAGGTCCTTGCATATCACCTTACTGAAGTACCCATTATAGATACAAAGCCATTAACATTCGAATTCCTAGATGTATTCATTATGACCATCATTCAAACACATCTTGAGGAGAAACACTAGAAGATGTATTTTGATGGATAATTCATAGCACATGGATCCAGGGTAGGACTTTTATTCATAACACCATAGGGGGACCTAATCCCTAAGTCATTTAGGATTAATTTTCCTTGTACCATCAACATGGCTAAATATGAAACACTCATTATAGGGCTTTGATAGGTATTAAAATGGAAGATACAACATGTAAAGGTTTATGGTGATTTATATTTAATCATCAATTAGGTTATATATTATTTTTAGACAAAGGATGATAATCTGGTACCATACAAGGCCATGGTCGACACTCTCAAACAATAGATTATTGATGTCTAGTTTGAGAATATACCAAGGGATAGTAATAGAACAATAGATTCCATAGCTATAATTAGATATTTTATTTGACATATAAATATTGTAAAAGAATACCAGTTCCTCATTGAAAATATACTTACACTAGTTCATGATCCTTTAACCATTGCAATGATATATGATATTATTGGTCCTAACTCTATATGGAATTCAAATCTTTATGCCTATCTTCATGACCACATACTTCCATCTGGCCTATCCCACAAATAATCCAAATAGTTTATCCATCATGGCACACATTATACCTTACTTAGATCAAACCTTTATTATCATAATTTTTGTGGAACTTTGATTCATTATTTAATTTTAACAAAAATTATATTAGTGTTATGGAAAGTTAACTAAGGAGAATGTGGAGCCCATACAAGTGGGGTAGTCTTATCTATAAATCTCTTACGTACTAGGTACTATTGGCCAATCATGGATGTAGATGTAACTGTGTATGTAAAATGGTGTGATAAATGTCAAATGCATGCTAATGTGATTCATGCCTTGGCCAAGGATCTAAAATAAATTCTTACACCATGTTTATTGGATACACAGGTCCTCCATCTCATTAGGAAGATAAACCTCAACTATCTAATGGCCATAAACATATCCTTACCACCACTAAATATTTCACTAAGTGGGTTGAAGCTATACCCCTCACATATGTAATTAGAAATAAAATTCCAAAATGTATTTTCAAACCATCTCATTTAACACTATGGTGTCCCCTCTGACATTATATCTGATAATGGCATATCATTCAAAACTAAGTATGTCAAATCACTATGTATCGAGTACAAAATTAATCAACATTTTTCCATGGCATAACATCCTTAAAAATGTCGTCAATGATACTAACCATGATGGGAACCTTCTAATATTTTATTCCCTCTAGGAATACCATACCAATCACCATAATCCAACATGAGCCACTCCATATTCACTTGTTTATGGTACTAAGGAAATAATTCCCATTGAGGTCGAGTTACCTTCTTTGTGCATCTCTTTGAATCATGTCTTATATGATTAAGACTATCGAGTAGCTCACCTGAAAGAGATGGAACTAATTGATAAGAAATTCATAGCCACAATTAATAACCTTCAAGCATATTAGAATTGAATATATGGCCACTACAATTAGTGCATCAAACATGGATAATTGAAACTTAGTGATCTTGTTCTTAAAAAAACCCCAAAAGAATACCATGTTCAAGAAGAAACACAAAGGCAAGTCCAAACCTAACTAGATAGGCCCTTTCATCATTATTTCAAATTATGATTTTAGAGCATACATAATCACTACACCAAATGGGGATGATCTTGATGAGCTAATGAACATTATACACCTCAAGTGTTAGTTTGCCTAGGTGATTTGGTGTATGATCTATGAGACTCACTTAATTTATACCTAAATACTAACATTATTATTTGTACCTTATACCATTCTACCCTAATTTTTTTAATCAACCAAGCTCTTTTTCCCTAATAAACCTTTAACCTTGGTTCCATTCCATTGGTTCCATAAATATTTTAAGAATAAAGATTCAAATCAAGCTTCAATAGTTATTTTAGTATTCTAAATAGAGGTTGTATATTATAAAAATATGATAATGGTTTGGTATTGCATCCTTCATTTCTTGTCCTATTCTATACCATGTGGGCTTGAATATAACCACCTTTGGGCCAATTAGTGTCTCACCATTGTGTTACTAATTATAACTTCATGTGGGAAAATTAATATCATTGACCTATGTTGTTGTTTCCTAATTATAACTACCTATGGGAAAATTAGTGGCAACAATTATTTATCATGCCTTGAAGTACCACCTTTCCATGGCTCTATTGTATCATACCACTTCCTTAATTTTCTTGTTTTTTTTGAATTGGCTAGTACACTGGTCAAATTCCTCTACTATAAGGCAACACTATAGTGACTTGAGATCTTAATGAGACTATGTAGATAGTTCTCTATTCATGTTGAGGTCAGATCAATCACCCTTTGCCATGCTCTATCCATTTTTTAAGCAACATAAGCCACATTATCTCCATTTTATGAGTAACCTAAGCCATGTTCTTTCCATTTTTCAACAAATATTCAGTTTGAACAATCTTTCCATTTTGTGATCTTGGATTGTTGAGTGTCTCATCATTCTTGATTGAGTTGAGATGATCCACCAAATTCCAAAAACATTTGTAAACCCATTTTAGAAAATCAAAAACATTGACCACTTCTTTGCCTTAAGGATTTTAGAAACCCTCACTAAGTCAAAATAAACCACTTGTCATTTAGTTTCCCCATCCTTTTCAGCATGGTATCTTATGCACTTTCTATTTTCCAAGATCGTCCCCATATTATTATATCACACCCATCATGTTATTCTTCTCATCATTTTAATTCTATGATATTTATTGGGATAACTACATTTGGCCTAAAGTTTTAAAGGGATATTACATTTATGGAACTATGTAGGCATCATCCTCTTACCTAGTGCATATGGTGATAATTTGACCACCCCCTTCTTTTTTTATGGGAAATGTTTGTTTATGTCATTTTTTTGTACTAACATTAGGACTAACCATTGTTTATGTTTATGTTATTTTCATTACTTGTTTGTTAAGTTTTGTGTCTTTTTATTTTCTTGTTTATTTTCTTGTTTGTTTTCTTTCTTGTTGTGCCTTGATTTAGTCTACATACATTCATTGGGTGATTCCTTGCACATTATTATTGAATCCATCTATATTCATACATCAACATTATCATCATGGTTTTTATCATTAATTAATTATTTTTCATTGAGTATTGGATCACGTGTTAGTCCATATGGATATTTTAGCCAATTTATCATGGTGTTCTATAATGATGCCTACTATCATGTGCTATAGTAAAACTTAGCTCCAAGAATATATATATATAAATGTGGTAATGATATATCTCCTTGGCAAAAAATAATTTCCAATCTAATCCATATCATATATTACATAGAATAATTACATAATGAAATAATTTTCCTCCTTGCTAGTTCAGATGAGTATCTCCATACTAGTAGGGTGCCCAAATTCATCTTTTTCCTTTATACCAATTTCTCATCATATTCCATATATTTTTTCCATTATCAACATACAATGTCTATAACCTTCTCTATGTAAATCATTTTATACCATCCCACTTACATTACCAGTGAGTCTAATCACCTTTGGGGAAATCATTATGTTTCCATCCATTTAAAGTTTAATTATTATAACCACCTTTGGGAAAATTACTATCTTTATTATGCCTAACTGGGCACATTTTCATTATGATGATGATTATAACACCTTTTTCAAATCATTCTCTTGTTGCCCTAAGCCATTTTCAATGATTATAACTACCTTTGGGAAAATCATTAACTTTTTGTCCCACCTATGTTGATGATTATAATCACCTATGGGCAAATCATCTTCTTTATTTAATCAAGTGGAGTAGCTCTATATGCCACTAATTATGACTTCTTATGGTCAAATCAGTCCTTTCCACCCCATCATTTCATCTTTTGGGTTCAATCATTTTCTCTTTTTGAGTTATCGATTGCTGACCCCTTTTCCAACCACTCCCTCAAGGGGGAAACTATAGTTAATCCATTTCCATTGAAGTTGTAGGCCTAAAATACCTTTTCATTCTTTAATAATATGTTATTATGCCTATATTTTGAAATTCCTTCCTAAACATGGGAAAAGTATAGACACCTAGAACTAGACACTAGTGGCCTTTAAATGGGCTTTAGACCAATTACTACCAATCATTAAAAATCAAGCCTAGGAATCAATAAATGTCCCAAATTTGCTTATGCATCATTCATTGAAGCTCAAAATCACATTGAGGCATCCATAATTAGGGTATTCTATCATATGTAATCATAACCTCTTATGGATTCCTCCCTAATCACCCTATTTTACTCATATTTTACTCACTTAGGTTTTGTTTGAACTCATTCCATGTTTAAACTCTACCTTAACTCACCTTAAGTTGGGATTAAATCCATTTACTATGAATACAGTCCATTGCCCATTGAATTTACTAGCTTGGCAATTGTAGAGTTATAATGTAGGTTTTGTAGCATGATTTATATCAATAGTGTTATAATTCTAAAGTATTGATCCAAGAAAGCATAATCCAACATCAAAGCCATGGTTACAAGGAGAGAGGGAGATATGCAAACTCCATTATTAAAGACTCTTTAAGCACAAACTAAGCAAACCACTCAATAAGCCATTTTTAATCTCCAAGGAAGGTAAAGGAATGTGTATTTTATGTTTTAGTTGAGTTTTATCATGTTTATTTGTTATTAATCCCCCTTATGATATAGGCTAGAGATATTATCATGTTAGTGTGTTCATTTCATTATTTTATGGATTAACACAAGATTAACCTCCTCTCTATTTTCAAATTCCTTAATCAAAACCACAACATAAACCTAGGTGAGTGAGATCTTGCCTCATTAAATTTATAAATGGGGAAATATAGTGTGAGGCCTTAAAAAAGTCTCAGATAAATAGAAAACTACCATGTGGCATAATCCTACCCATAAGGATATATTGGCATCCTTGACAATAGTACAAAGCTTAAATTTGATGATTTTTTTCCCATAAAAATTGTCAAGACTAGAATTGATTTCATTTGAGTTAATTGATTTTTGTTAAGTCTAAAGTGTCTTAATCATATTAAAGATTGTTCTAAAGTACTTTTAAGTTTCCTCTTTTGAAAAAAATGACTAAGAATTTCGTAGACTATCTATCTATTTGTAGACTTTTTTGTATAGTTCTCTTAGAAATTTGGTCTATAATTATTTCATCCCAATATTAATTGATTGTCTTTATATTGTTTCATATCTAAGCTTAATCACTTTAACTCTAAAATAGACAAAATTTTCTAATTGTTTGGCATAAGGGCCTTTGAATTTGTGTAATTTATATGCCTTTTACCTTTATTTGGTCTGATTAACTTAGCTATTTTGAATTGAAATTAGAAGACTAATAATTATATTTTCTCTTTGGTGTAGGTGCTTTATTTGAAATTTCATGTAAATTTGCTCATTTTTTTTGGTCCTAAACTTAAGGGTTCTGATGTTCTAGGAGTTCATTAATTTTAAATCTTATAGTAAGGTTCCAGATAAATGGGATGAGGACACATATCAATATATTCAAATTACACACTTATAAAATCATTTAGATCAACAAGTTTTTAGATGAGTGGGATGGTGCCACCTATGAAAATATTAGATCCCCCAAAATAGTCAATACATATTTATCTCAATTCAAGACTCGTGAACTCCCAGATGAGTGAGATCATGCCACTTGTCAATATCTCACTACATCCTATCCATATAATAGTGATAAATATAGGACCTTAGTTAAATAGTGGAAGAGCAAGGGAATGTTTGATGGAACAACATTATGAATGGTAGACATGATTCTACTCATAGGTATAAAAAGACTACCAGGTGATGAATGATGAATTAATAAACTTATATTTCTAAGTTAATATGTAAAATCATTTATAACATATTAGAAATCAAAATTAATGGTCATCTCAGCTTATTTAGGTGTCCAAAATAAAGAAACATCAATGTGTCTAATTTGACCTACAATTTTGAATTATAGGGTCTTATTAATGGTATATTAATCACAAAATATAGAATTTGATGCCAATTTAGTAGTGGTATTGATCATAATCATGGTGTTAATAGAGGGATAGAGTAATGAGTGAAGTAAGGAAAAAAAACCTTAATAAGGCATGGTCTCATTTATACATGGTATGGCTAAATGATCACTCCAATGAGTTTTAGCCACTTTCTACTCTTTACACAACATTTTAAAAATTTATCAATTAATAATTATTTATCTCTTATAGGAACCCATCAAGTCTTAATCTCTTTGAGTGTATGACTTAAAGGGTGCATCGAGAAAGGGGTGGGCATACCATTAGTGATCTAAAATATTCATACTCCCTATAACACAACTTAAAACCAACACAAACCTCTCCTATACATTTCCCTAATCTTTGACACCTCCCTTACACACTCCTCCAAGCAATTCACGTCCTCAAATATCCCTTACCTAAGACAATATCTTTTTTTTTCACTTACTAAACAAAGTCACATGGGCCTATCCAATTCTTAAAAATAATCATGTTATGGGACTAGGTCATCGATAAATGACCTAGTCCAAGACCTAGCTAATTTATTTATTAAAGATTAGGGTTGACTGGGTCAACTCTATTGGTTAAAATTTTAGAAGCATTTAGGGTTAGATCCAACTATATAAACAAATCCTTTTATCAATTTTAATTAGAGAGAGATAAACATAACCATTTATGTATGCATCTACTTATCCACCATTATAATTGAGGAACCATTACTTATAGTTTTTTACTTCCTTTGAAGAGAAGAAAATTGTCTTGTGGGAAAAGTCTTTTGGATGCATAGGAAAAGTTGTGTAGCCTAGATATGACCTATATTTATTATCCTTATGAACCACAACAACTTATTTCAAAGCAACATGGGTCGAGGGAGATATTAAGGCTCAATAGGTTCATCTTCAAGATGAGTATTCCTAACTCTTGATCTTTTTTATTAGGTAAATAGATTTGTATGTATTATCTTATGAATATGTTTCTCTCTATGTAGTAGGATTACATTTAAATTGACATGAGTAGAATTATTATTTTCATGTTCACTTTACATGTTTATTATCCCCATTTTGTGCCACATGATTTGGTGAGCACTAGATTATATTTAATTTACTTTTTCATTTACGTTGATAAGAAAACATATTACATAATTAGGTTTATTGTGTGGTATCACTTAATGAGAGGTTTTGTAACCCTCTATAGTGATATTTTATGGTAGGAGACCACTTGGTTAGGTCTAGTGGGTCCATATTCATCATGACCTCTATTTTATAAATGTACCAACAAGTGGAAGGGCTAGTTTAATCTATCTTGTCTAAGCTAGGATTTATTTGTAGATCATATTCACTTTCCATTGTATACATCCAACACATAGAGTTAAATGAAAATTAGGACAGCATAGATTTGATTTTGATTGTCTTGATATTGAGTATTATCCTCAACAATTTTAATTTCAAAAAATATTTCTCATTGAATTCTTGTGACCACTTAGTGATTGGTTGAATATTGACCCCAAATCTTGAAATTGATTACATAAGACCAAATCTTCAATTGAATAAGGGATATGTTTTTGATAAAAAGTTATAACAAAGCTAGTTATATAGGTGATAAAGTTTATTTACCCATTTAATTTATGTTATTATAATTTCTTAGGTAGTTCTTATTCTATGTGATCCAAGGTTTTCTAGACATATTTATGTATTCACTTGAGTATGTGATGAATGTAAATTAATATTTCATCAATTATATTTTCTTATAAATATTTGTGAAGTGATATTCATTATCTATTAATGTATATGATGAATTCCATTCATTATATTTTCATAACTACTTTTTCCTTAGACTCTTACACCATATTTGTTTATTGGTTGTGTTATGTTGGCCAAGCAGAGACTATATATTACAATGGATTTGTCTACTCAAGAGGATCAGACCCATGTCCTCTACACAGAAAGGCCATATTTTATTTCTCCCTACTCTCTATATTTTTATTTTTTGACAATATATTAGATTATTTTGAATTATAATATATTATTCAAGATTCATCTAGGTTTCATGTTCTTTTCTTGCCATAATTTATGAATTTTTGAATTTAACTAAAAAATGGTAATTACTAATCAGCTAGGAGTTTCTTGATAAATATAAATGAGTTGATATTCTAATCTCAATACTCTAAATTTTATTTCATAAGTGTTAGATTTAAAAATATTAAAGGCTAATTGAATTATAACAATCCATAATGGCCAATTGAGTTAAATCATTATGATGAGACCTAATAGATATAGACCTTAGTTAAGTTCTCAAAACTTCCTTTTAGGAGAGGCAAGGTGAGTCATTACTTGGCCTAGTAAGTTGGTATGAAAAATGACCCATCAACACTAATCAAATTACAACACCAATTATTTTCATTGATTACCCTTAAAAATAGGTGTCGTGTGATCATCCTTCTTCTATCATAACTTCCTTTTCCATAGAGACCATGCATCATGAAGTCCTCACATGACTCTCTAAAAATATAGATAAGGATCTGATTATATTCATATTTTATTTACAAAAATAGTTATCCAAATTTATGGATGATGCATGTCATGAAATATTTCAGCATTTGTGATCACCTTTTTGTGCTACATCACAACACATTATTTTTCAAACTTTCACATGAGTTGGATTTGATATTTGAATTTCACTATAACATTTATGATCCATTAATTATCTTTTGTTCTCATGATTCTTCTATTTAATTTTTTTAATATAATTTATGAATTTATGATACTTTGTCTT